>MJHO01000018.1:600000-1200000 GCA_002076135.1 Xerophyta viscosa
AAATCTCCTTATCACTACCGGAGAAGTATTTGTTTCAATAGTTCTTCTAAAATCCTTCGTAGTATGAGAACAGCTAATAATATGGGTCACATCTAATCAAAATAATGACAATATTTTTCCATTATCAGTTAACTTGGACCACACTGTTTAAAACTCAATATGTCTCTGAATGACTACAAAAATTCTTTGTAAATCATTAGCAACAAGTAAACAAACCAAGGTTTTTTGTACCAAGACGAGCCGAGTTTCGTTAAACTTAGATCCCGGCACATGCCTACCGTGACAATATATATTTATTTATAATTTTTAAAAAATTAAATAAAAATTCAAAATAAATTTAAAAATTAAAATATAAGATTTTCGGCACGTGTTATGCCGGTTCGTGTCATGCCGATAATTGCAGGAATCGGCACATGCCATCCGGCAAGGGCTGTCCATCCGGCAAGGGCTGTCCAAAATATGTGCATATAACACGACCATGATATGTGACAATCTATTAATCAATATTATCCATTGTATATCTCTTTATAAAGGAGTTGTGACAACAAATAATAAACCAAAATAACTAGAACAAGGAAATAAAGGAGTTGTAACCAAAATAAAGAACTTTGATATGCGCTTTTCACTCACCCGCATAATACACGCCCAAGAAGAAGGACTGTCAACGATTTGAAATCATATGCAACTGCATAAAGTATATTGCCCAAAAAGAGCATAATACTGCTGAATACTAAAGGTCTGAAGTAAGATTTGTTTGACCATGCACTGAAGTATACCGAAGAGAATATTTGTGCAACCGCCATTGACCCTATAACAACACCACATACTGTTGCCGCAGCTCCAAGACTTGTTGAGTAATCATCAGCCGTAGGAACTATAATATACGTATTTACCATATAGAGAAAGGTATTTGCCAAGTTTAATACAAGGGACATAAAATCATATCCTTTGTCAACTTCTTCTTCTTCTTGACTTTGCAGATCTTCTTGGATGATAAGGGAAGCTTGCCCTAAGAACTGAAGTAAATTTGTTGTTCGTGTTAACTTATCTACCGATGATTGTATCAAATCAAAGACAGGATCCTGTTAGACAAATATATGAAATGTAAGTATTTAGATAAATTTCAAAACATGGATGCCTTTCTTAGCATCATTTTTTAGAAAAAGAGACCAATAATAAGACCTTTAGTATGATTAATGGTTGATCATATATGGATAAATAACTCCCTTCGCGATCTTGAAGTTCTGAAAGATTACGAGATAAAGCACCCACAACAGCACCTATACCCTAGACATTCAAGACGCAAAGGAAACATCAGAGACGGAAAAAAGATAAGATGTGGGCCATCTGCATGTACTAAAGGCAGCGATAAGAGTCATTACCACATGCTTCAAAACTTGCTGTAGCTGAGAATAAGGATGATTTGACCTAGAAGTCAAGTAATAATCTGTGAATCTATAACCAAATTGTTTGTCAAACTTCTTCAGTATCTTACGAATACCGGTGGCATTTATATCAACAAATTTTAGAAGCTTCAAGAGATCATAGCCTACAGCCCTATAAGCATCTCGCAGTTCAGATAGTTTAGATAGAGCTGGTTGTTGTGAAAGCTTTGAGCGTTCCTTTCCTAACTTCTCAATTCTACTAGCCAAAATCCCTTGTTGTTCTAAAAGAAAGAGGACCGTCTTTTCAACCTGAAAAAAACAGAGACAAAACACAAAATCAGTAACTTATAGCGTTAAACAGAACAAATTACAAAAAGTACAGCTGCAAAAACGAAAAAAACAACCCTGAGATTTCTAAAAGTAAGCTAACAAGCTAACGAATGGTCTCAAAAAATATTAAAGCAATGTTTCAGTAAACTTGGATCTAGCTACGAGCACATTTTTCTTTCCAAAATTTTGACTAACTTGTATAGTATTTTCAGATTTTTTTTTTTTGGGTGCAATTGGACAGAAGTTAATAAGTGAATAAAATGTAAAACAAAATAAAAAAAGCTTATTTGGCTATCGTATTATTAGTACAAACTAATAAATTACTAAGTGGTAACTATCAAAGATACAGTCATAAAAAATTGCTTGAAATATCAAACTCCAAAAGATGACTTATGATAATATAATTAATGAAATATAAAGGTTTTAATTCAAAGTTGACTCCATACTTCACTGACCAGCATGTGAAACAGCCCTGCAAATGGCGGATTTTCGAGACAAAATAATGTGTTGCGTCGCCTCATTTCGGTGCCAGATCGTCTGAAGTCCGGCAAGTGTTGTGTGAAGTAAAAAACATGTACAAGTATATTAACGAAATTCACATGCCTCCACAAACTTTGACATCATAGTTTTAGATCGAGGAAGTGAATTAAGATAATGGTTTCATGGAACATTCAGATATACCAAAAAGTACATTCACCACAAAGCAAAATTTTAGAATAAGCTTCGGATTGAACATGCAATTACCTCCCAAAATTTAGATATGAGAAAAAATAAAAACCAGTAATAAAAGCTAACCAAAGAGAAGCGTAATCCAAGATAAGTAATTTTTCAGATAAAATGATAAGCAAGTTGAATAAGATTGATGGCCAAGTGCCAATTGAAGAAGTTATCATTCACAGAACCGACATTTCAGATTAAAGAAAGCAATAAAAAATGGAATCCTTTCTTCCAAATTTTATCCTTCAACAATAGCCAACTATTTTCTTGATGATCTGTAGACTTCTTAAGTTCAGATTGCCGCCACAATTTGGAAGTTGCTAAACTTATTGATATTTTCTTATCAGTTGTTATGGTTCCTCGCATTTTCTTCTCCATAGATAGTTAGAGGATGAGTTCAAATCTTAACATGTTTGAGTCTTTTCAAATGCTTGTACTAAAGTGACCAGATTAGCAACCATAACACGGGGAAAGAAAATTTATTTGGTTGAAACTATATTCTATTTCCAAAATAGAGGGCTGAAACTAAAAATGCACCTAAAATTTGAAGACTAAAATGATATCTGACCTGAATTTTTTAATGATTTTCTCAGGAAAATTAATTTACCAACTCTCCCATTATATTGCATGAAAGCCTTTGATGGGAGGCCATGTCACTTCCAAGACCAAACATCAAACTATCAAATGATCAAAGGTCAACCCATCAAGTATTGACCATCTAGGACATGACATGTGAGCTATTCAGATCACTGTACAAACACAGACATTTTAAGTTCATATTCTAACAATAATCTTCGCAACTGTCATCTACATAAAAATATAAAACTCAAAACCATTAAATATGTTATAAGATTGAGCATGCACAGTGCTAAAAGGCATTTTGCAAAAGGCTAAGGCAAGGGACCACAATCAGCTAGATGAATCAAGGCTATGAAGCATCATCAAATCTGAAATTTGAATATGATAATCGAAATTGTATGTCAACGAGACCAAACAGGACATAGAACATCAAACACTCCCCTCCCCCTTCGTCCAAAAAAAGAGAGCTAAAAAAAGACATTTACTACACAACAAGATAACATCAAAAAATGTTAATTTAATACCTCATTACTCTTTGATCATTTAGCAAAAAATGTACAACACTTCCATGCCCACGCTTTTAAGTGCTGTTAGCACAGCCATAGTTTTCCAGTCGCTCCCCACATCATCTACAAGCTCATTCTTCCCGAGGTTTTAAGAGCCAGACAACATAGGCCATGCAACTGCCAGGAGTTACTGGCAACGGGACTAGCAGCAGAGCAGGTTTTCAGCCATGCCAACTGTGACAGGCCCATGCTGACCGATACAAGAGCTTAAGCCCTTGCGGACCAGCAATGGTCAAAAACATTACTTTTAAATTCTTTTTACTATTAAACATTATTAACACATACCAATTGGCACAATCAGCACGTGCATGGATCTAAGGTTACCAAATCTAGTCTTGGCTCTCCGTTGCTTCCTACATACTTCTACGATAAGGATTGTAATTTCATTTTGTAAGAAAGAAACAAAAATAATCATTAGCTTTGTTAATCCAAAAAACCTATGTATATGAGAACTTTCCAAGTTTTATATTGAAAGACTTGCTTTGTGTTAAACACATTTAGGCACTAGTCAAGAGTTTTTGGATGACAATAAATACTCCCGTACTTGATCATCTAGCATCTTTGAAAATTCTTTAAGAACGCGACGGCGATCTTTCCCACCTAGCCGAACCTCTTCAATATATTGCCGTACTTTCTTCTTCATCAATTTGTAGTTGATATAATACCTACAAATAAATTATTTGACTTCAGAGTTCATAATGGTGCAGAAACTAAGGATATACTAAGTACTAACGGAAATGAACTAAAGAGATAAGATGCAACAGCTATCAATTAACAACTTCAATCAAATGCTACCAAAATGTGAAGCTAAGACATTGAAATTGCATAAGCTGAATAAGCAAGATACCGTATGATCATCAAACTTTAAAGTTCTTTATTCTTTCTAATCACACTTAGCAATATAATCCTTTCTATACAACTCATAACAAGACACGGAGAACCATTGCAAAATCATTAATATAAAAGATCGCTTTTGTTCTGTCAATTGCTGCTACATTAAGTGAAGCAAGTTACTAACATAATAACATGAAAGCCTATTTTCAAATGTACCAGAGACGGACAAACAGGCAGTCAGGAAAAAAAAAGCATAATCATCTTGCAAGAGAATGAACAAGCAGAACTTGCTGACTAGCTTAACATAAGTATCCTTAAAAAATGGAAGGAAGAATTATCATTATTTTCAAAGTTCCTAAGTAGGAGAGTAAGGCATAAACAAAAAAAGGGAAACCGGCATGGTGGTGAGAGAGCTTGGCATTGTTTTGATTAAAGCCACAAAAGGAGAAAGTATAAATCCAGTTCTTTATAAGTGCCTGAAATAAATGTAAAAGTTACACAAGATATTGGCTGACATTCGGCTACACTACATGCTTAACTAGAAAGGAATTCAGCAATTGCTCCCATGCGACTTGACAGAAAAATTTACTTAAAAGTGATCAATGTAATGATAAAACAAGGTTCCCAGCATATATCACTAAATATAAGTACATTAACAGAAATAAAGTTAGTTATTTCTGTAACGGCAACTCAAAAAATTTAGACCAACAACATTAACGTTATAAAGTTGAAAAAAAAATAAAAATAAAAAGCCAATGAAGCATTTTCTTAGGTTCATAGCAGATAGAGCTGCTTATTGCATACAACGGTAAAACAAGACATCAGTTAATAATGACATAAGAGTAATATGTGACGTGGAAATTAAACTTGACAAGGTAAGCATACCCTTTCCATTCTTGGACTTGATTTGCCACTAGCTTCTTTCCAAAGTTAACCATTTTCTGCGTTGAATCTTTAGCAAATTTTTCACTGCTGGTAGAAACTAATACCAGTTAGATCGCAGTAGTTCTTCGCAAGATGGATGTAACCGGCATCCACAAGTCACAACATGCTAGTTAATGGAGAAAGATTCTAGGTAGAAGCATGTTTATAGTTTGTGGACATTAACACTGTTGAATGAGTTCACAGCACAACAACAAGGCTCTTCAAACACTGTCACACAAATTCTAAAGATAGCAAAACGCATTCTATCAGTAACTGCAATCTATCCAATCAAAGCCCATGTGCCTCAACAAGATGTTGTAATAGTAGGGCTGTTGAAGTCTTGAAGATCCTTCGTCAAACCTTTACTGTTTCCCAGCTCTTCTTTTTTGCAAAAGCAAAAAAAAAAAAATAAAAAATAAAAAAATAAAAAAATAATTAAAAAAAAAAAAGAAGGGCATTTGCTGATAATTCGGGTTAAACCGAACCCGACCCGAATTTTAATCGGTTCGGGTTGAGTGGTAATTTGGATCAGGGCGGGTCGGGTCTGTGTTTTCACATTCGGGTCGGCCTTATTAAGTTCGGGTCGGGTCGAATCTGTTCGTGTTGAACCGAATGAGCCCTGCTGAAAGTTTTTGGGAATTACTTTCTAACATCAGAAGTATTAAACAATAATTCTCTGCAGATAAACTAAATGGAAACATTACAATTAGAACAGAAAAGATCATATGTGGAACAGAAGCAAATAGTTAACCAGAACCATACAATCACTCAAGAAACAAAATAAATAGTAAAAGTTGTTTAAGATAAGCAGTTGTTCAAAACATAATCGAAGAAAATCACAAGTTGAAACATTAATGGCGGATCCACCATATAGTCAGTGGGGTCAATTGACCCCATTCAAATACTGTGAAACTAAAGCGCCGAGGCGGTGATAAATACCTCGCTCGGCGGCGGGATCAGAAGCCGGAGGCACAGCAACCAAGGGAGGAGGATGAAATTTAGTGGGTACGAGAAGGACGGTGGGCGGATTGAATTGCTAGAGCCGGGCGAGGAAATTTCATTATTTATATTGAGGATGGCGGCTTTGAAGCTAATTGTGGTTTAGCATTTATTTTTTGGCCCACATTGATTTGAATTTCTAGTATCCAGTCCTTCCAAAGTGTCAACTTTTGTGATAGACTTATTTTCGGATCTCAGAGTATCGTCCATGATTGGACATAAAAAAATTTTACGAGTTTAAAATTTTTATAAAAATATGTGTTCATATTTGTGAATTCATTAAAATATATCTAACACTAAAATAGCTCAACCAAAAAACTAAAGCTAAAATACTATAGCATTACCTTTTAAAAAATTTTGGTCGAAACACAAAATTGTTCTAAATGATTAGTTTATCATTTCAAATATTATAGTACTGCAACATTTGTATCATAATATTTATATTGAAGTATTCCAAACGAGTTATTTTAGTATTCGCGCAAGCAAAAAAATATTTTAAATGAGCTAAAAAGTGTTTCGAAAAATTAATTTAGATGAGCTAAAAAATATTTCGAAAAACTAACTTAGTATTTTAGCTCAAAAGGTTGATAAAAAAATATTTCGATAAAAGTATTCCGAACGAGTTATCTTAGCTTACGAGTGATGTATCAAGTATAAACTGGGCCTAAACTTGTTAAACAACGACATGTAAACATAAAATAATTATCACGAGAATGTAAGAACGTTATGTATAGATCATGAATTTCATTCATTGGTCTCATCATCTGAAAATCTCTTAAAAAGACAAGGTTGTTTGCACTATTAATTTTTATTTAATTAAGGTTATATGTGTTTAAAATGTCGAGATTGTTAAAAACCTTAGGAAATTTGTACTCAAAGTTCAATATTTCATTATACCTTTTTAACATACTTTCTCATTCTTTATATATATATATATATATATATATATATATATATATACATATATAAACAATGTTTGTTGCTCATAATCATTTAAGAAAGCTGAAATTCATCAGGGTCATCAAAACTCTTAATACAATCGAAATTATAAATAATATAGTTAGACATATGGTATATATTATAATGCACTGGATGTAATTGTGATTATACAATGACAATCCGAACTTAATGAAGAATGATATTTTTGATCAGTTATTTGTGTAGTAAGATAAGTTGATTTACAATTTGTTATTATTCATATTAATATTACTTGCAACCAAAATAGCTGACTCGCCAAGAGGATAAAATAAAAACATATTATTTTCAGAAATACGCTTCTTTCATAATTGCGATCTTGATGTGCTTTCCATATTCGGATGCGAACAAAAACAAGAGCCAAGATCGATCACGAAAGTTGACCGTGACTAGGGCTTCTTTTGTTCACCATTTTTTTAAAAAATAATGTCAAAAAATCCAAAATTTGTAAAACTTATATAAATCACGTTTTTAAAAGATCCTATGTTTTTAGAAGTACTAGTTTTGCACCCGTGCGATGCACGGTTATAAATCGTATATATCATCATGTATATAAATAATAATATTAAAATTTTTTGTAAATGATAAAAATTTATTCTAAAAAATTAATATTAAATAATAAATAATATAAAATATAATTATTTTTATACTAATTTTTATTATATTTAGATTATTTTTATAAATTATTATTTTAATTAAATATTTATTTTGTAATATTAGACTTTCCATATTTTTCAAATAAGTTATATGACTTTATAAATTCTTATCAATTAATACATATGCCACATGGCTTATTTAGAATAAGAGCAAATGCCACATGACACATCAAAATTTATTCAAAATGCCACGTGGCATAACGACTTTTATCTCCCAGTTTTATATATATGTATATAGATTAAAACGAGCACTTACCTTGTAGTGCCCTGAGCGAACTAAAAAGATGTTTGCGGACTCTAACTTAGTGTTTTCATTTTAATGATTAATTTATTTATATTTTAAAAAGCAATGATTTTTTTACAAAATTCCTTATTATTTATTAGTCATAGTTAAAGAGAGGTATTTGTGTAGAACATCTAAAACAGATGGTAAAACTTTCGCCTTATAAAATAGATGTATCATTTTCGAACATCGTAAATTCCAACTACAATGATATTGGTGATTTATTATCTCCGTGCATATGAAGATAATACGAACCTTCAGTTATGCATTTATAAAAGAACTATAATTTTTAGGTAGATGATATAAAATTGTTACATGAGAATTACTTGTATGATAATAATTAAAAAATACAACGATTATAGATAAAATTATTTTTTCGCGATAATTAAGAAAAAAAAAAAAAGATGGTTGGCTACTTCAAGTAACATGCTTTTTGATGTCATATGCGTTTGATCTCATCCATGGGCGTGCATCTTTCTGACATTTCCCTTTCAAAGGGTATTGATTTGATTAAGATGTTAGGTAACGAAAGCCACAGGATAATTCTAAACAAATTGGCTCCTCCTTAACACACACACACACACACACACACACACACACACATATATATATATATATATATATATATATATTAAAGAATATTAAAGGTTAGATGATTAAAAACACTGACCCAGCCCAAAATCAGGAAGTCAGACACCCCTTGAATTCTGTGTTAAAGTTCATTTTGCATTTCAAAAAATTTACTTATAAATATTTTTTAAAAATATTAGATATAAATTATATCAAAATACATTATTTTTACATTTATTTTTTTAAATAATATTTCTAATTATATATTTTGAAGCTGCTAAGTCTTAGCATTTTAGCATATTAGTTTTAAAACTCGCAAAAATTTTAGAATTTAAAATATACATTTAGATTTTTTTTCAAGAATAATTAAATATTTCAATTATAGATCACATCTTTTTTTTTATATTTAATTTTTTAAAAATTATTTAAATAATGATATTATAAGTTTTAAGTAGAGGGTAATTTGTAAAGATTTTATGGTTGTGTTGATGTCTTATCTATCTAGAAATTGCATTGGGATAGGTGAAAAAGATCCACTTAGGAAGGAGCATTTTTGTCAACTAATCTCTACGTCAGGAGTTAGGATCAGAAACCACCGTCATTGCCCTTGTCGCGACCCTCACCAAAGCGGTTGCCTTCCGCCGCCACCAGCATAATATTATAATAAAAGCACTATTATTTTTTAGAATTTCCAGTCAGTGTTGATGCAATCAACACCCTTAAAATAAGAGCATTGCTATGATCCGAATAAGGACATACATGACCACCTTGTTATCTTAAAAGAATCTCTATATTTTGTGTCTATGATATTTTTAGCACTAACCAATGTAGATCCAAACGGTTAAAAAATTTAGATGCTGAAAGATAACTACCACATGCTCTTCATGAAAATTATGTCGGAGGTTTCAAAATCCAACAAGCGTAGTTGGAAGCAATGACCGTATCGCTCATTTTTAGTCGAAACTTATGATAGAAATAGAACTAAGGTAGTCACGGACATCAAAAAAATAATATGTTTACATAAATAAGAGTGAAATCACCGCTTATCTTGCTTTAAGAAAATAATAATAATAATCTGGTATTTTAGGTCCAGTAATACATATATCCTTCTCTTCAAAAGCATATATATAAACTAATGATGCTTTGGCTTCAAATATCTATATATCTATACTATGGACAGTATAAACTTTGATTAAAAAATGATGAATTAGGATCACCCTAGGCATGTGATTGCAGGTAGATATTTTAAGTGTTATTCATCATAATTATCAGAATTTTTGATATAATCAGAACTTCATGCACTATATCTGAATATGTGGTATATATCCTAATCCACTATTTTTGGTTCTGACAGAATCATGACCATCAATTTTATCTGAAGAATGTCATTTTTGTATTACGAATCTAAAATACTTGAGCATATACGATAGTTCGATAGACATGGCATGTGCCTTCATTCCATATCTCAAAAGAGCACCCACTATCAGTACTATTAAGACTCCCAATATAATTAGAGCTATATATATATATATATATATATTATATCCTGATATGTGTGATCTCGATGCACTGCATGGTGTGATTCTGATTGCATCATTAAGCTTAAAATCTTTGAAATCTCGTAATGTTCATTCAGACCATATTAGCCCTAAAATCCAAACTCAAATTTGATAAAATCATTTCAACATACGAATGCAAGCATCAAGAGCACAGCAAATCTCAACAATCTCAGATTACGAGAAATGAATGAAGGCGCTAGTACAGACTTTCATAAACAAAACGAAATTTAATAATATTATATATTAGATACAGACTTAAATTGAGAAAATAGGATATTTTGTTTACAAACAGAGTAAAATTGAAGGAAATAAACGAAAGAGCTCATAAGAGGAGCAACTTAGCTTGCCTGGCGATTCACTTTCAGATATGGCAGTGCACCAATCACATTGTCGTAATCACTTCTGTTGACCGCGTGCTGGTCGTTTAAGGCACAAAGAAACACAAAAAAAAAGTTAGTACTTAAGAAAATTCCTGCAGTAGAGCTACATAAATGTGGAAAAATATGAACATATGGCATTTTGTTATGGAGCAGATGATAAGTGCAAGCTGCAGTATGAATCTATTCTTCATTTACTCACAGAAAATCAATGAATAAATAGGTAGGAAGAAACCCTAGCTGACAGAATAATATCATAAACAAAAGCATTAAAAAAAATCAGCTTTGCAAACGACTCGAGGAAGTTAATAGCAGTCTTCAAGTAAAGAAGTTTGCAAATTTGATTATAGAGAAATATGTGATTAAACTAACAACATGCCATATACCAACTCACTGACTGCAATTGTTTTGCCTGACCAAATTTAAAATCCTAGCATAAGCAGTAAAATCAAGTTCTCATCGGCTATATGAATGCTAAAGACAAGCCCACAAACTGTGCCTCGATAATGTCTAATTGATTTTTTTTTTTTTGGGATCTGTTTCTTTTTCTTTTTTTTTCTTTTTTTTTTGGGGGCGCCAAGGCACTTGTGCTACCTTCCTTTGAGAAACCCAGTAGGCGTACCCACTGTGCCTCCACATGTCCGTCCCTTCATGTGGAATTGAGCCCCATTTCCATTTTATCATCATTGGGGGGCAACGGAATTCGAATCTAGGGCGTTTCAACCATAGGCGAACAACCTTACCACCCATTCTTTCTATTTGAATATACTAGGAAAGAGTTCGAACCTATCAGATATATAAAAGTGATTGCATACAAGACCATGCCAAAAGCATATCTACCGAACAGTTATATTCCTTCAATGTGATTCTATTGGAACATAACTTCTATCACATGCCTTTTTTTCTAAATGGCCGCACTAATACACAAAAAAAAAAAAAAATATCTCTAACCAACAAGATGACCTGTTCCTTCCCAAATCTTTTATGCCTGAGACCAGAGCACTGAAGGTCATATTCCATTACTTCCAAAGGAGCTTTGAATTATTACTCCATTACTTCCAAAGGAGCTTTGAATTATTACTATGTCTTAGATGTGTCCTTTGCACATTTAGCGGCTAGCTAGACCAACCAAAGAAAAAAAGCAAAAGTTTTTTCCAATATACATTTCTGTGAAAGGACTTACAATGATCCAAAGTCATTTTCTTGTCCTGCTAAAATGGAGGATAAGAAGACCAAAAATATCATATAACTGACTTTTTAGAGATCACAATGTCCTAAAAGTACTTTCAAGTTCTCCCCGCCTTATTTTTTGTGTTCTCTATATCCTATGAACATTCGGTTAAACAGGCAGTTGCATACTTTATTGCAGATTTGCAGGTAAAATATGAGAAACAAGTTCATCCTACATCAGTGTTTTGATAAACACAATAAAATATACTAGATAACAATATCATACTTCCACAGGACTAAAGTCGCTTGACACGTTCCAGCAGAGACAAGTTACTAAATGACAAGAGCTTAAATGCCTAATAGGCTAGTAAGTTACTAAATGATAAGTAATCTATTATATGATCTTGAAAATACTAGCACACATAGTACACCCAGTTTCAAATGGCATTGCTCTTATTCTTTTTATAATTTATAAAAGATGATAATTTCCTTAGTCTATATTAGTACTTTCCAAGTGATCGAAATTAACAAATAGAAGAAAAATCATGAAGATGTGATTCTCATGGCCGCGTGTACTAGAGGTTATGTTACGAAAATTATAGATGTCATCGGACCACTCGAGATGTGTGTATTATAGAAGACTTCAACAGCATGTTAATCTAATTTATGTTCATTTTTAGATTGATAATCTAAAATTTCAGTGGCTATCTTGTTCCACAACATTAAGGACAAGGCTGCTCTTCAGGAATAAAATTGGACTGGAAAGTCTAGTATAAGTTACTATATTTATCTAGTACGAGTACGTTTTTGGTTTCACAATAATTTAGGTTAGAAAATCTGCGTGAAGATTATTAGGTATCTTGATTTAGTATGACTTAGATTAGAATATTTGCTCTGAGATATACTTATAGTTATAGGTTGATCCTGAGACTTATTGTTGGAATAAAAGTTAATCTCTCTCTCTCTCTCCCCCAGATTCTATCTCTCTTCTACCTATCCTTCTCTATAAAAAAAATATACTACCCTAATGAATTAGTCTATCCCGATAACTAACTGATAACTTAATTACGTAATTAATCATCAACAACGACAAAACAATCCACTAACAATTCTTTTAAATCATCTAAGCTTCAAAACAGTCAAACAAACACAGCAGGCTTAGTTTCAAAAGAATATAAGGGAAATGCTGCCTCATAAATCAACTTACACGTTTCCTTAAAGGATGTAAATTTTTCATCTATCAGCATGTAGCTTCCAAGATATTCACAGAAATGCAGCACACTTACACAGCAACTTCCTCAAGATAGGATGTAAACAGCAGTTCAAATACTAAAATTGCAATGCATAAACTCCTTCAATGCTAACTGTTTTGTTTGTTACAATGGTTATCACTTTGTGTTGAGTATTGACTGTTAGTCAGCTAATGCTAATCACTATTTGGCTGTCCTATTGATTATTTGTTTATTTGGAATAAAAAAGCAGCAATTCCAGCTAGCACAAGCACTTTTCACTCTCACAAGTAACTTTTAATATCTTTAGTTCCATCTCTAGTAGATTGATTCGCATAAAGCAGTAAATAGTTTGCCCAATACTAACTACGACTATGAAAGCAAATCTGTTTCGATATAGATTAAATATTCTGATGCGGCAAAAGTAGCAGCTGTACTTACCACAGCTACTACAGTTCAATGATACAGATTTGAAAATGGCAGTAATGATTTGTAACAAATGGACCACCAAGTTAAGGAACAGAATGAAAGGTTCTCTCACCATCTTGGACAACCTAAGCTTTCTCTTGGTATTCTTCTTGGCAAGAAGATGCTGCTTCCCAGCACGCCGACGAACAATCTTCCCTCTGCCAGTCACGCGGAACCGCTTCGCTGAGGCCTTGAATACAGCAACACTTTCTCTGGGTGATCCACAAACAAAAAATTCAGTTCAAAGAAGAGACGTTGTTATAATACCTTGTGGGTCTTCATCTTGTAACCCTTGGCGGCGAAGACAGTGAGAGTGGATGGTTTTGGGGATTCTGGGTTTAGCGGCAAGATGGCGACGAGAGGGGAACCAAAGAGTGACTTGGAGGAGCTGAGCTTCGGCTTGATGGCGATCGCTGCCGGGGTCGCCAGTGAGCGGCGACGGGGGGCGATAGTTGGTGAAGGAACTACTGGGGAGAGCCTAAGAATTGACGATGAGAATGCCGCCATTTTTTTGTGCTTTAATCAGCGGGAGATGGTTTTCTTATCTCTGTTTCTCCCGCTATCCTCTTAGACCGGCTGCTGGGCAGCATCGAAGTTGAAGATAAGGAGCTGTTAACAATGGTAGGTATGGATCGGATCCAAATCCAATTGAATGGGTCGAACACGATCAGATCCGATGGACCAGATTCAGGTTCCAATCAGGTCCAAGAAGTCGAATTGATTATTTATTATCGTAGGAAACTTCTACCCCTCTTCTTTAGTCGAAATTTAGTATATCAAAATCTTCACCATCAATTTAGAATTCCTAATTGCAATTAAAAACTAAAACTACAAGATATAGTACATGTTAGCTTGCCACGTGTCAATCAAAGAAATGCCATGTAAGGACAGAGCAAGTCACATGACATGGACCAAGGCCGAGCAAGTACGCGACAGAATAGGTACGAGACTCGGCCATGTATGAGACCGAGCAAGTATAAATTTGGTAGATATTAGGCTCCGCCATGTATGAGGCTGAGTAGGTAGGAGGATGGATACATACAAGAGTGGGCAGGGTGCGAGGGCGAACAGGTATGACGATCGACAGGTGTGAAGCCGAGTTGGTACTAGGTCGACCTGGTATGAGGCTGAGCATGCATGACGCCTGATAGGTACGAGAACAAACATATATGAAGCTGGATATGTATGAGGATCGGACTGGTTCATAGCTAACAGAATTAAGGTCGAATAGGTAAGAGTCGGAGCATATACACGCCGAGCAAGTGCGAGGCCGTGGATAAGTATTAGGCCATAACGTATAGGTTGAGCAGATACGAGACTGGATATGTACGAGATTCAGACTAGTACAATGCCGAGCAAGTACGAGGTGGTTAGATTCGAGGTTGTGAGACGATTAGAGGATTCGTCAGTAAGAACCGGTCAACTTGTAACAGCCATGTGATCGTAGGATGATACGTGGTGCACATCCAACTTGCAGAAGAACGTGGGGCGCCATATGGTGAGTTGTGAACACCCCGACTAGTCAATTCACGCATATAAATAGTTGTCCTGGCCTCAAGTTGAAGGGGATTCATAATTCACAATTCCCAAGAGGAATTTTAGAGCAAACAAGAGAGAAATAATCATTGTAACCAAGACCGAGGCTCCTTGACTCTGTCCAGAGAGAGAAGGGAGATTTATAATTTGTTTAAGTTTAGTGTATTTTTGTTGTTAGTCGCGTGAAAGCATGTGGTTTTACTTAGACCCAGTTCGAGGCTTTTCACGTAAAATCTTTATGTCTTGTGTGTTCGTGTTTTCCCTCTTTCATATCTCATACCTTTGCTCCTTTGACATAGGTCGAGGTCGAGCTCAACCAAATTGCGCAGTTGTATTGCAAATCATCACGGAAGCATAGCTTACAAGATGACGGCAAGCGCAGAGCCAAGGCCAAGACGTAGAGTCGAGGCTACGAGTCCAAGACAAGCTAATGGCGGAGGCGGAGAAGAGGATGACCAAGCAAAGCCGATGCTGCGAGTCCAAGACAAGTTGATGACGGGGACAGAGCCGAGGCTGACCATGCAGAGCCGAAGTTGCTAATCCAAGACAAGCCGACGACGGGGGCAAAGCCAAGGCTGTCAAGTAGACTCGAGGCTGCAAGTACAAGATAAGCTGACTAGGGAGCAGAGACGAGATTGACCAGGAAGAGCCGAGGCTGCTAGTCCAAGATAAGCTGACGACCGGGATGGAGCCGAGATTGTAAGTCCAAGTCAAGCCGACAATAGCAGGGGCTGAGCCAGTGCTCCGAGATCATGATCCACATAAACAATTTTAACAGGATAAGCCAACAGTAGTCAAGGCAAAGCTGAGGCAGACAAATCAGAGCCAATGCTTCGAGGTCAGGAGTCTCATAAATAACTTCAACGCAAGAAGCTAGCAACAGCAGAGGCAAAGACGAAGCAGGTAGATCCGATGCTACGAGGGTCAAGTGTCACATATAAGTAGCCTCCACTTTATAAAGAAAGGCAAATAACTAGATTAAGCAGAGGTGAGGCAATGAGAACTTGCTTCACACAAATATCGTTCACGAGGCTGCCGGCAGGTCCGAACGAACCTCGCTGATTGCAAGAGAAGACTGGGAGATGGTAAAGTATCAAGAGACACCGATGAAGATCGATGGTAGCACCTAGATTGCCCACCATCGCTGGGTCATGTTACAAGGATACCACAGCCAACCCCATAGTGTGCCTTTTTGTTGTTGCAGGAGAAGATGTCAACCTCCTCCATAGAGCAGTCTTCTTTCGGGTCACTAGGAAATCCTAACGCTAGGGTTCTAGCCTCTGCTGCCATCATAAGAAATTTCTCAACTCTTTTTAGGTGAATTTTTATTGGATGGACTCTTTCCTCAGCTATATGCAACTCCAACTCCCATAAATCTCTATAATATGAGTAAAGCAAATTAAAAATACGATTATTTGCATATTATATGTTTAGAGTTGTTAATTCTATGATACATGTAAAACATCCAAGTCTTTTTGGGTAGCTAAGGTTGTATGTCTTTTTATATTTTTTTTAAAATAATTTTTTAGATAAAAGTCTTAATTAACATGTACTATTTTCACATAGTTTAATTAAAAGTAGATAAAGTTTTATAAATATAGAATAAAAGGATAATAAAAAATTATGATAGTATTAATTATTTGAAATATTATCATTTATAAATTGTATTATTATTTACGATATTATTTATTCAATTTAGCTATATAAAATTATGAAATTCTAATCAAGTGATCTAAATAATAAATTTTTAAGGCGAGAACTCTAATAAATTAGTTTTTTAATAAATTGAAAAAAAGGGGACATTTGCATGTATATTATAACTATCTTATATTAGAAATTGCCAAAATATGCCCTTCTTATTTAGATTGGAGTTGTTATATCCATTGAGCCGAATAAAATAATAAAAATGCCATCATGTAGTTAATTGGATCTTTTCTTATTAAAAAAAAGATCTTTTCGTCATTTTAATAGACTCAGAAAGTATAAATAACCAATTCAAATTAGAAATATAAAATTATATTCGCATATATATATATATATATGTATCTATATATATATATATATATATATATATATATCTATAATTCCAACATTTTTTAGTACATTCGAATTTTCTAAGGGATTTACTTATCAGCCTCCCTATACTTTTATTTTCACTGATCAGCCCCCATATTACTTATAGGCCCCCTATTTACTGTTTCAAAAATTTTCGGACGAAAATATCCTCGTATGTATTATCAGTTCGGACATCGAAAATACCTATTTAGAAGTATTTTTTTGGAAAAACTTTCAACATAAAAGTTGTAGATCTCGATCTACAACTTTTATGTTGAAAGTTTTTCCAAAAAATGTTTCTAAATATGTATTTTTGGGGTCCGAAGTGTAGACCTCGGTCCGAAATCCGCTGAAAACAGTTCGGACATCAAAAACACCTATTTAGATCTCGGCGAGATCTACAACTTTTATGTTCAAAATTTTTTCAAAAAATGCTTCTAAATAGGTGACCTCGGTATCCAAATAGCTAGGGATATTTTTGTCCGAATGCAATTGATATTTATGTTGAAAGTTTTTCCAAAAAATGTTTCTAAATATGTATTTTTGGGGTCCGAAGTGTAGACCTCGGTCCGAAATCCGCTGAAAACAGTTCGGACATCAAAAACACCTATTTAGATCTCGGCGAGATCTACAACTTTTATGTTCAAAATTTTTTCAAAAAATACTTCTAAATAGGTGACCTCGGTATCCAAATAGTTAGGGATATTTTTGTCCGAATGCAATTGAAATTGATAATGATGGTTGATGTGATGGAGATGTGATGGAGGAGGGGTTGATTAATAAGTTTTATAGTTTTAGGAGGGGGTTGGATAGTAATTTTCTTAATTTTCTAATACATGATGGGACGCCTCTATCTGGATGGATCTTAGCGAGCTGCTGATGAAGGCGAAGTTGACCTCTGTTGAATTTATGCGGACAATAAAAGGAAGGGATAAGAAAAGAATCTATATTATATGTATGTATATATACATTTTCCAAAGACTGTAAATACTCCAAGATTATCATCTGCAACGAGGAAGAAAACAGAAGAGAGAGAGATGGGGAAAGGTGGTCAAGCAGGAGAGGTTCATGGAGAAAAGGAGGAGAACATGGCCGCTTGGCTTGTTGGTATCAACACTCTCAAGATCCAACCTTTCAAGCTTCCCTCTCTTGGTACAATTTCTTTTTCCCTTGTCATATAATCATTTTAATTTCTTCTGCTTCCTTTTATTCCGATTTCTCTTCGACCTTCTTAAACTTAGTTGTTGGTTGGTTCTGGTTAATTTGTTTGTCTTGTTGTCTAATACATGCTGGTCATCAGGTGTTTGACTCATCGATCGATAATAAGATAAGCATAATTAAAAAATCCAGCCAGATTTATCAACATGTTGATAAACATAAAACTTTACTAGTTCAGTTTTATGTTTATGTTTTTTTTTTTTTTTTTTTTTTGTAAAAATATTTTCGCCGCTGTTGTCTGTCTCATTTTTTTTTTTTTTTTTTTTTTTTTTTTTTGCAGTAGAAGTGGTATCCCAAATTGCTTTGAGCAATCACTTTTGTGATCTTACCTTCCCTCCTGGTGATTTGCTTTTGTGGAGTATATATATACATATATATGAATTTGCAATATATTCTAGCCACGTCATTGTCCAAAGTCTCCAAATATTAGATGTCTGCAGAGCATGAACTGGGAGAACTTTTAACTAGGGAATAGCTTCAGAGTTATGATTGAAAAGCAACTAAAATATGCTTAGTCCCCTGCCGTATAAAAATCTCAATCAGACAGTTCTACATGGATTAGTCGAGTTTTATGAAATCCATAACTCTGACTGCAGTTGCGATGATCTTCTGTTTCAGGTCCTCTTGATGTGCGTATTCGCATGAAGGCAGTGGGGATATGTGGAAGTGATGTTCACTACCTTAAGGTTTTCTACTGTTTTCTTTCTTTTGTTCCTTATAAGAAGATTGCTGATGGCATCATTTGCAAGTGCATCATCTAGTATTAGCTTTCATATTTCAGATACTAATATTTTTTAGGATCTCCTAGATACCATCATAATCTGTTTCATGTGTTATTTCAGTTATCTAGTTATCGACTTCTAGAATATGTTAACGTGATGGGTTCACTTTTCAATTTAACTATCATCATGTAATAGCGTAAATGCAATTATCTGTTTATCATAGCTAAGAAAGATATGTCGATCTATGAAGTTAGGAAATTATTCTTATTGATACAGGAAATGAAGTTGGCCCATTTTGTAGTCAAAGAACCGATGGTGATTGGCCATGAGTGTGCTGGTGTTATAGAAGAGGTCGGGAGTGAGGTCAAATCTCTTTCTGTAGGTGATCGAGTGGCACTGGAACCTGGGATAAGTTGCTGGCGCTGTAGTTACTGCAAGAATGGTCGTTACAATCTATGCTCTGATATGAAGTTCTTTGCTACACCTCCTGTTCACGGTTCTCTCGCTAACCAGGTCACAACCTTTTAGCATTTTTTGCGGCTTTTTATCTTGTACTATATGTAATATGTATGTTGATATCAAGGTTTTCTGTGCCAAACCGAGCCGATTTTCGGTAAACTCAGATCCCGGCACGTGCCGACCGTGCCGATATATATTTATTTGTTATTTAAAAAAAATAAAAAGTAATTAATTTAAAAATTCAAATATAAAATGTTTGACACGTGCCGTGCCGACAACTGTCGGAACAAGCACATGCTGCCCGACACTGGCTGTGCCAACCGGCACCGAAAACCATGGTTGATATTCGCTGATACTTAGACATTAGGGACCACAACCATCAATACAAGGAATAAGATGGTAGGCTGCAAAAATTATTGTTGTGATGCAAAAGTTTTGGTGTAACACAGAGCAGATGTTCAAATACTATATTGTTAACTTTGTATATGATTGGAGAAGATATATTTGTTGCAGGATTGTTGCTCATATTCACCTCGGATATGGGCTTTTGTTGTTAACTGACACAGGTCAGAGGAGAGAAACCCTCCCGCATAGCAGGAGAGCTCCAAAGAACTGAACACTAAACAAAAATAATTAACTAAATTTATTCTTCTTCCATAATTCAAAGAGTCATGGGAAACATATATATAGACTCAACTAAGAGTCTTGACTAATAAGAACTCTGACCTAATTTAGGACTCGTAATGTTCTTGCAATACATGAACTCCTTTTTAGTTAGAACTTTTCCCTATTATAAAATAATCCTTCATATATAATTAACATTAAATCCAAATAGAGTATTATTAATATTTTTGTCATATATAGAATTCCTAATTTGGTTCTTCCAATCTGTCATAAATCCTGATCCATAACAACTTTATCTAAAACTTGTCTTTTGAAATTTTATTTTGAAATCGAACCAAAGAGTTGGTGGATCTATTTCATTCCTCAACTCCCTTATATGTTTGATTTTCATCATAAGCGATTCACATTCTACATTGATAGACGAGTTATTTATTTGGATGTGTGAATGTACTATTCATAGTTGTTTATCATCTGTTTAGCCTTATTAATTACATCTCCAACTGAAACTGAAAAAAAAGGAAACTTGGCTATTCCAACTGCTTTTAACCCAACAAGCATCAGAGCAATCATGTTGGTACATCGAGTAATTAAAAGATAATATACTATATCTGTTTATGGATGTTCATGACCTTCATCATAATATTTCTGTTATGCATGCATCATTGCTCCAAAACTCTTCGATTACAAGATTGCGTTGTTTTACTTGGAGAGATTTGTGAGATTAGGTATCACTTACAATTTGAGCTTGATATTCCACTTAAGGATTAGTATCTGATTGTAAAGGACACTAGTAGACAAATAACTATGTTCTTTCCTGGACATCCAAACACCCTCGCTATGAGTAGAAGCAACAATAAAATTTGTGGCAAGCACGAATATTCGTATTAGAATGTTTTGTATCACAACATGTTCATTCTCATCATGTGCTTTATTGGACGTGCAACATGTCAAATTATTCTCCAGGAAGAACTATTTTGAGCATGATCAATATAAAAACCATTATTAAAAGTGAAAAAAAAAATCATGAAATTGTTTACTACATGTTTCATTTCATAAGCACTATCCAAGAGAATTCTCTGTAAATGAAGTCTTTTGTGAAATTGCGGCTGGAACAATAGGAAGAAAATCTTGAAACATCCACAACAAGATTGTTTATGATATATCAATAATTTGTAGGAAAGAGTATGCAATTTGTCCTTAAATCTACCAAATGTGCTCCATTATCACTGTACTTTCATTATTGCATGTCCCTCACCTTTTCAAATTTAATTTGTGATGCCTTGTCTTTTTCTGGCAGCTAATGTTAATTTTTGCCATCAAATTGCTGATTTGGTGGTTACTAGCTACTGTCGTATTATTTATTTTATTTTTTTTATTTAAGTTCAGTGTGATCAACATTGTGTTTAGCAAAAAATCGCCTTCTAATGGGCTTACAAACAATGATTAGAAATTTATGTAAAACTTTAAGTATTAGTTGCCATATCGTGTTAATAGCCGCAACGTGAGCAATTTAACGCCAAAAATTGTTGTTGTTCGCACAAAAAATGACATCCCAGAATAAAGCTGAAAAGCTGAGTGGCATAAACTGTGCACTATAGGTAGTACATGGCCACCCTAGTACATTTGATAAGTTAATTAATAAGGATAATCAATTTCACTATAATCTAATAGAGTGCACTTGATTTGAATTAGTGGATAATGTATTCATTTCTTATTATGGACAAAAACTACCAAGAAGCTTGTGTGCTGGATGATATGCTAAATATGAAGTTTCTCAAAAGAAAATTTTCTTAGTCTGTATTTGTGTGTGTTTTTTTTAGCTTTTCCCTCCCTTTGTGGCAGGTTGTTCATCCCGCTGATCTTTGTTTCAAACTTCCTGACAATGTAAGCTTGGAGGAAGGCGCAATGTGTGAACCCCTAAGTGTTGGGGTCTATGCATGCCGGCGTGCAGTTGTTGGTCCAGAAACCACTGTGCTTATTATGGGAGCTGGACCAATAGGTTTAGTAACAATGCTTGCAGCACGTGCTTTTGGTGTTCCACAAATTGCTATTGTCGATGTTGACGACCATCGATTATCGGTTGCTAAATCTCTCGGCGCAGATCATATTGTGAAAGTTTCTTCTAATATGAAGGTTCATTGTTCTACTCTTCTTTTAATTTCCCACATGCCTAATCTTGAAATATCAGGAAAATGCAAGTGTTGCAAATATTCACATATTTACCATTTTAGTATGGTTATATTTGAAGTTTGTCTAAAATCAACAAAAGCTTATTGGTCTTTTTTTAAAATATAAAAAAAAAATTGTTCATTTGCATTTGAATAGCTTACATTAAACTGTTTGAGGCTTTCTCCAATGTACGAGTACTGCAAGAGTTCTGGGTGATATTTGTCATTTTGGTTCTACTTGAATGCAGAATTTTTGTAATTATGTATGGCATTTGAACTTTTACCTTCTCAAAAACACTTCAGTGTTATTTCGTTCCCATTCATGCGGTTGCTTTGTTGTGTGAGTTCATACTGATTCTACATTGTCTAATAGAAAGAACATTTACAGGATCTTGTTGAAGATGTTGTTCGAATTCAGAAAGCTATGGGTGCTGAAATTGATGTGACCTTTGACTGTGCTGGCTTCAGCAAAACAATGTCAACTGCTCTAGATGCTACGCGCCCTGGCGGTAAAGTTTGCCTCATCGGAATGGGCCATAATGAGTTGACACTTCCATTAACTTCTGCTGCAGCAAGGTCGTAATTATTCCATTTACTTTTATATCCTCCAATGGGAGCGGTGCTTATTATCAATTCATATCAGAATATTTTGATCTTAGTAATATCTACTTGCAAATAAAACTGACATCCAATCTGCAAAATCTAACCATATATCATTTAGCAATGATGTTGTTCACATTTTATTGTTGTTGATCTGTACATTGTCAGGGGTGAACCCAGCGCCGCACTTGTAGGAGCCCACTCCTTCCAGAGTGGTGTGGGTTCGCATCATGACAAAGCCAAAAGGAAAACATCCTCCGCGAGTTAGCGGGTGTGCGCGCGTACATGTAACCCCCTCCGGATCCTGAGTTCGGGAGTGTTTCGCGCACTGGGTTCACCTTTATCTTTAGATTGTTAGAAAGAACATGCATACAAACTAAACCCATCAATATGTCATAATAATACCTATTTTACTAAATTGACAGGGAGGTGGACGTCGTCGGTGTATTCCGTTACAAAGACACTTGGCCTTTATGCCTTCAGTTCCTTAGTACAGGTAAAATTGATGTGAAACCTCTTATAACACACAGATTTGGGTTTTCCCAAGAGGAGGTAGATGAAGCCTTTGAAGTCAGCGCCCGCGGAGGTAATGCAATCAAGGTCATGTTCAATTTGTAAATTCGGGGAAAATTATCACTTCTTCCCTGCATTGTGATGTTTTCCCAACCATACAGGGAAAATATCACTGTAATATATGTATATATGTCTCGTATCTGTAAGTGTGCTCTTTCAGAAAAAGAACAGAATAATAAAGAAATAAAAGGCGAGTCTTGTATCTTTTTTTTTTTTTTTTAAGCTAATAGTGATACTTTGGGTGTTGGACAAATGCTTTATTAGTTAATATTAGTGAACAAATGCTAGAGCTCCCGAATTGTTCCGGAGTTCTTCCGCAAATCATGCATGGGTTGACTTTTGTGCTGTGAACTATGAAATGATGAAATTGGAGTTGACTTGATGCTGAAATTACAGGAGTTCTGGCATTTATTTAATTATGAGAGTTTTTCTTAGGCTCTACGAGCGTGAAAACGAGCCGAATTGCTTACGAGAAGTTCGAGTTCGAATTCGTTTAAATTTAGCCCTGAATATTGCCGAACTCGAGTTGAGTACGAGTATGGATTCAAGCTTGGATAATTAAATGAGCCGAGTTTAAGCATCGTGTTATTCGGCTCGTTATACTTGTGAGTCTAAACGAATTTTTCTATTTTATTCAAATATCTTTTATAATAAAATTATTTAAACGAGTTTAAACTTGGTCTAATTTATGCAATCGAGCCGAGCTCGAGCAGAGCTCGGTTCGATTTGACTCAAGCTCTGCTTAGCTGATACAATCGAACTCGAGTCGAGTTTGAGCTCGGAATTTTTCAAGTTGAGTTAGAACTTAGCCTTTAAAATTCGTCAAGCTCGAGCTCGAGCTAAACCAATCGAGCTGAGCTTGAACTTAATGGCACTCAATTCAAACTTGGCTTATTTTCATCCCTAGTGTTAATTATGGGAATGTCGGTATTATTTTTCGCCAACCAAAGTTCGAGGGAGGAATAGAAACGAATTAGTGCCCAATTCCAATGAGACGCTCATCACGGTGGGATTTAATCCAAAAAGTTGGATGAAGAAACTGGTACCTTTATAATAGAGTGCTGCTATTTAGTAGTACTATTAAAAATTATAATATAATTAAAATTCTGTAATATATATATATATATTATATATATATATATATATATATATATATATATATATTATAATATATATATATATATATATATATATATATATATATGACTTAGATTGTATCATAATTATTAGGAATTTCATGAATGGCACTTCTGTTTATTTAACAGCATGAATAGCTTTTCGACCAAATTGAGCCCTAATGTTGATAGTACGATTTTTTTTTTAAAGATTCTTATGAAAAAAAAATTATTCGATTTATTTTTATACTTTTATTTATCCAAAAATGGATCCGAAACATGTTATATCAACACAAATCTCAGTCTTTCAATTTGTGAGCAGATCCGAAAGCCTGTTCTATTCTACATGGTCGAGTTAAATAAAATAGTAAAGGTGGAAGCCCCACCTTTCATTTCAATATCATGTTTTTATTCTGGCCTTACGTAAATATCCAGGCATTGGACTAAACAGTCTAAACTGTAATGGATGTAAGCGAACTATAATGGGTTCCAGCCCCATAATTATTTTCTCCAGAAACATGAAGTGCTACTAAGGTGCTATTTACTTCACTTGAACGAACTTTGCAGAACCGAAATCAGCTCCGAGTTGCACTGTTTATTTGGCTGCACAAACTCACAGTACTCGGAATCAGCTCTGAATTGCGTTGTTACTTGGTCGCGCAAACTCGCTGAACTCATATCTGACTTCCGCAAATATATAAGTAGATGAATTCGTCTACTTCGCAGCCGAAGACAGTGAAGTGAGCAAACTCGCGCTCAAATCTCACGCTCGTGTTCTTGATCGCTTCTCGCAACTTCCTCCTACCCCATGCAAAGTATAATCAGCTTGGGTTCATGTTAGAAGTTATACGTAAATATTCTACTTCTGTATTCTGAGCTATTTAAATGATGCTAACTGTACAAGATACTGTCAATTATGTACTCGGAAAAAGAATATAGAAGGAAAATCCTATACAACTTTCAATTTAAAACTGAAGACAAGAAAAAAAAAATCCTACTTCTAATAAATTATTTTCATTTGACTATGTGAGCTAGCAACTCCCACCTGGACCTCGAATCGATCAGGCTATACTTACACTTCAGGCTTCAATTTGAACCAAATTCTTTGTTCCACTGCTCGAGTTCTTCCCACCTGCTCTTCTGCAAGCTCGGCCTGATGACGGTCATTGCTTTCTGAAAGTCACCGTATCTCAATGGTCGGACCTGGAAAAGAGGATTTAACATTTCATCTTTATAAGATTTATTGAATTACTACTACTACCTTTAGAAGTCATTGTTCGCATCACCATTATCTTAGTTTTTGTTTATTTTATTTTTTATATTCTTTCCCTTCAATGGTATTTCAAATGGTGCTTGTTTAGTCCAAGTTTGAAAGGGAAAAAAAAAGCCTTTGGTGATGATAAATGAGCACTAAAAGAGTCAACGAACAGACAATAAACATTACAACCGGTGGTTTCTTAATAGTTGTGAGCAAGAAGCAAGAAACCTATATGTAGCTGTGAAATGACCTACGCCGAAGTAACATTATATAAAATTCACCTGAGATGCATTTGATGTAAGAAGTTTATGACCCAGTTCCCTCACTGGTATAAGTGCGGCTTCTTGACACAAGGCTCGCAAGTCGCTTCCAGAATAACCTACCACATTATCAGGAAAAGTAGCATTATGAGATGCTTGACGCTTAAAAGTTTGCATATAAAATCATACCTTCAGTCTCCCTGACGACCCTTTCCAAGTCACCAGCTGCAGGAGCAAAAAATAAATATAAATAAAAATTTTAAATGACTATTTTCCTTTACACAGTAGAGGCTCCAAATAACATCAATTCACAATAGTGTCATATACAAGAGGGTTGTACAAATAGATGAAACGTCTCTTCAGATTCTTATCATCTTTTCATGCTGAAGAAAGAGTAGCCTTACCCGGCAAAGAAAATTGGCCAGTGAGCAGATTCTTCAGAAGATTCCTTCTAACATTCTCATCAGGTAGTGGTATATATATCCTCTTCACCTATTTATTACAAGAGAAAAAAAAAAGCTAAAAAGCACATTCTACAAATTACTATATGTGACTTCAGAATAAATCCTAATCATTGCGCTAAGTTGTTAATTATGGCGTGCAGTGATATTACTTTAACTATAAACTCCATTTTATGGTATTTTCAGGTATCAATCAAAACATAAATCTATACAGTTTCTACTAATGAGTTAGTTGTTAAAAAGTTAATGGAGCTGTCAAAAGGTTGTTTTTTACTAATGATAAGCATACGTATCCACCATTCCAACACATACTCGGATGACTGATTTTGGTAAACATAAGTGATATGTCTAATGCTTCAGTATAGCATTTCCGATGCAAAATGTAGCTTTTAATTAAGTCCATAAAGATATGACAGCTGGATCATACAAGTTATAAGAAGACTTTGTTGCTATCCTCAGAAGGATGAAGGATCATTGTTTAATTTGAAAGTAATTGTGATAACTTTCAGGGTTTTGACCAAAGAGTTTGCTTAGCTATAACGTCCACGAAAGATGCTATGAAAGGTAGCCATGTTAAGCAAGCAAACCATATTCGCATTCTTAAGCTTGTACTATTGTTCCTAGCACATCTTTAGAATTCTGACGAACTCTGGTCATGTAACATCAACAAATCCTAATAGGATCTTTAAATTATGCCAAAAAAAATAAAAAAAAAAAAAATTCAAAACCGAAACTTACCATTCTACGAAGGACAGCATCATCCAATTCCTGTGGCTTATTGGTTGCACCTGTTTTTTCATGTAAAAGATGATAGATCTCGTTTAACATAGACGTATACCTAGGCTCAATTGGTTTGCCTTAAGCATACATTGTTACTGATAGACAATGGCAATCATATTTAGTAATAGCATTGGATTCTTTATGCATGTTACATTCTTCTCACGCATTTTAAAGTTACTAATTTTATTACGATCTAAATTCAAGTAGAAAGTTCTCCACTGTTCAGTGAAAAGTTTAAACCAGGTTCACTACATTTGAATAATTTTTTTTTTAAAAGAATATCATACTAATTTCTGTGGCAGTTGGTGATAAATTCATTTCCTATACATAGATTAGTAGTTGTATGTCCATCGAGTAGTCTTTTAACCTAAACTAACAAGTCATACAGGCATGCTGATTGTGCCAAGTACTCATTAGATAATGATACTATGCAACAACTATGATATTTGAAACAAAATCCCAAAACATAGAAAGAAGTTACCCACCGATGACAATTACTAAATCATTGGGATTAGATGCCACACCATCGAATTGTATGAGGAACTCTGATTTCAACCTACGACTTGCATCATTCTCGTTAGCTAACCTTGTTGACATGATGCTATCGATCTACCACAAAAACAATCGTGTAAATCTAATGTGTAAAAAGTTGTATCCTGACAAAACTACAGTATTATCTACATTAACAATACAAAGAAGCTACGACATAAAAAGTTGTCTAGCACTCCAAAATACCATAAGGCTGTAATACAATGAAACTTATACCCGCTAAAGAGAAAAAAAAAACAAGCAAACCATTTGAATCACTGCTAAGCAGGTAGACTAATATTCCTTGATCATTATTAAACAACCCCATCACTTTTCCAAAAACTTTGGGTAGGGTACAAAGCTTTTACCTAATAAAGCACAAAAATAAGGGGGAAGATAATTTTTTGCTCGTTTTCTAGTTCGACGTTTCCTTTTTATAACACATCAGAAAATTCAAGATCTATAACAATATGCTTATGCTAACAATGTAAGAGAGACAAGATCTCTGAAGAACTTAATGATCAACATAAGCTATCCTTGTCAAAAATATTCAAATCTGGTTTTCGATTTTAAATTTTCTCTGTGACACCCATTTGTTCAATTCATTTAACAGGATGCTACACCAACAAGAGACAAATAGCTCCTATACAAGTGAATTTCGTGTTACAATATAATAATAAGTTGTCGGAGTAGTTGTAAAGGTTCTGGAGAAGGAAATCTAACAATCTATTATGATGCAATTTTGCATTCCAGAAACTAGGAAGATAATAATTAAACAAAAGTCTCTTTTCTCCAGAAGTACCATCATATAATGATCGGCAATATAACTGAAAGCGAAAACAGCAACAACAAAGCCTTTCCCCCCACAATGTGTGGTTGGTTATGATATGAAATTGTAGTTATGATACTAAATTACTAAAAGTAATGTTAAAGCCAATCATGTCTAATTTACTAACATGAGTTGCTGACATCAGATGCTCTAAAATAAAAACACACAAATGAAATAGGAAGTACATAATTACGAATACAGTTGGAAACTAACAATACTCATAAAACAATTTCAAAGAATGAGATAAAAGAAACACACTTCATCAATGAATATAACTGATGGCTGCCTCTCAGCAGCAACCATGAAAAGTGTCCGGACAAGTTTTTCTGCCTCTCCAACCTGTTCCATGCAAATGTAAGAGAAAGTAACATACAATATGATACGGATATAAAATAGAGGAGGAAATAGGTTCGGATCAGTGTGATACCCATTTTGATACTAAAGAAGATGGTGAAACATTGAAAAATGTGGCCCCAGATTCAGATGCAACACCTTTGGCAAGCATGGTTTTCCCATTACCAGGGGGGCCAAAGAGCAGCAATCCTGACAAGCACAAATTTAGGCTTACAAACTTTGCCGACGTCCTGCTGTATTTAGATAGAACCTCCAGAAGAGTACCTCTAGCAGGTTTGCGAAGGCCTGTAAATAGGTCTCTCCTTTTAGTTGGAAGAATAACCATCTCCATAAGAGCTTGCTTTGCCTTATCAAGCCCAGCTGCCGAGTTGTTTTACATGAAGGTAAGGTATGTCGTTTGACATTACAAAATAAAAACTTATAATGTAGACAAATGAATCATGTTCCTGTAATTCCAACCTATATCATCCCATTTAACAGCAGGACTTCTGTCTACTATGATACTGTTTATGTCCTCAATTAGCCTGGACTCATAACTATTATCAGCTTTTTTGGTAGGTCTTTGGTCTCCACCAACACCTTTTGGAGATCCTGTAGCCAAAGCAGTACTTTTTGGACTAGGCTTCATTAATGGAGCTCTTTGTGGAACAGAAGTAGATGGCCCAGTTCTACTTCGGGTGTGACCCAAGTTGACCTACATAATAAACAAGAACACGCATTAGAAAAAAGACACAAGATGCTAGTTCTAAAATGAGCGACTAGCTGACTATAGAAGCATACGTTTTCAAGAGGTGAAGGACTTCTGTTTATAGGAAGATACCACTTTTTACCATTGTGTTACGGGTTTATACCAATATTGCTTCTTAGTTACTTATTCTTTTTCTTTTCCTTTTTGAGCAAATGACTCTCTGGGTTTTGAGTTGATGGGAAAAGGCTTTCTTGTTGTTGTAGTACTCTCTAGGTTTTGAAAAACTTTCATGGTGTTCCTCATCAGTTATTTGTTAAGGTTAACCGAAATGATTTTGCTCATAACAATTATCAGTTTCACTCCCTATCAGGTTTGTAGATAATTCCATAGGACATTTTGAGCAATTTGCTACCCAAGTTTTAACTGTTTATTTCTTTTTTCCCAATTTCTCCTACTTTCATTTCAATCAATTTGCTCCCTAGGTTTGAATTGTTCTAAGATTAAATTACATGATTACTCCACTGCATTCTTCACGTCTGAATCTGCATGTCCAGAGATATCGTGCCTAGCCACAAATGCTAAATACAGCAATAAAAATAAAAAATAAAATACAAATAAAAAGTAATACAACGACAATATATCATTTCACTATATGAGGTCGGCTATGCGGATCCTTACACGCCACAATGCTCAACTTAGAACTACGTCTTTGCTCAAGTCAAGCGAAACGAGGCATTCCTCAGAATTTCTACCTAACTCTTCTCGTGTCATTCCATATTCCACCTGATAAAGATCATATCCAATATTCCATCTTCTAACGGCATATGACCTGGCCTTTTCTTCACATGTCCAAACCATCTCAAGTGATTTCCTCTTCTTTTGCTTAATTTGCTATCTATTTGCGCCACACCAACTTTCTTCCTAATCACTTAATCTTTAATCCACAATGATCATTTACCGTATATCCACAATCCGACATTGCATTCTCATTTATGCCACACACAAATTCTGCACTTACTGATATTTTGCTAACCGACATTCTCATTCATAACACATTACCAGCCTTATCATTGTCCGATAAAACGGCCCCCAAGTTTCCCTATCTTGTGGTCACACAGAAATAATACCACCATCTCTTTCTTACAAGAATTGAAGAAAAACACCTCTGTTCCAGAAAAGTATGAAAAAATAAAATAAAATACCATCTCCTCCACCATGGAAATCCCAAGGCTGGCAGTCGGCACCACCAAATAAGTTGTCGTGTTCGTACCATCTTCATAGGCGCAACCACCCGTGCACCTTCTCAAACCACTTCCTTTCCATCCTTGTTGCCATCTCTCTACAAACCCTCATCTGCTGCAAGCACTCCCTCCACTCCAGCCTCTTCACCGATCAGCAGCCTTCAAACCCTCCCCTCTTCCACCGCCCCTCACCACCCTATCCACGGTCTTAAGAGAGGTGGAAGAAGAATGCCTCGTTATGCCTCTAGGGCCTCACCTACTCTATTTAGTTAATTTTATGTTATAACTTCAGAACAAAAAAATGATACAACCATAACCAGAATTGGTCAGGAACAAAAATGACCAAGTTCACACAGTAGCTAGTGGTGAAACTAATAATATGCCAGGAGTCACTTCAAATGAGATATAAGGGCTTGGACATATTGGGTACCGGTACCATGAAACATCGCGGAAATTTGGAGAACAAATTGCTAAAAAAAGATGGAGAAACTTGATACAACCGTCGAAACCTTTGATTCAATAACTGGTTGCTAAATATATATCTTTTGACAGGGAGGATGTTTCTTACTCTTATATGCAAAAGCTAACTTTGAACTGTTCAGGAAAAAGTATATTGCCCTCTACCCAATAACCTTCAACTCCCAAGTCTCTATAAGCCATTAAAGATTTATCTCAAACAAACTAACAGAATCATTCCTTTTCTTCATATGGATGAAGGTTATTTTATTAGCTATAAAATTTGACAAACATAAGGAAAGAAGGAACTCCTGCAGCAGCAATCTGCAATTACATTTATCAGAAGTCAAACTCAATCCTTGAGCAAATCAGAACCTGGGTATCATATATGGTTTCAGTAATGGGTATCATATATGGTTTCAGTAATACAGTTAGCAAAGATTTTGAGCATTTGAAATAGATTACAAAAAGCCACTCCAACTTCTAACAGATAGTGATATCAGCATTGTCATGCCATCAATTTCAGAGATATGACATCACGTGAGAAGTGTAATTTGATTACGGCTTTAATGGAAACCATTCAAAAGGTAGTGGTTTGTAAGAGTAAAATATTACCTTGCTTGGTAATGATGAACTACCTGACAGAGTGATAAAATAAGTCAACACATTAGATAGTATTGATCTGAAATGAAAAAAACATGACCAAGAATATAGGAAAAGTAAAAATTATGAAATATATACCAGTTTTCTCAGTCAGATGCTTCAATCTATTGTATACTTGATCATGCCACTTTGATACCTTGTCCTGGTGTGCTTTTACCTTTTGCCTCTCGCTGTGAACAATTAAATTCAGTTATAGAGTTATAGTTGTGACAAGGGAGGTCCTCTAGAAGTATATAAAAGGAAAAATACTTCACCTTCATATACAGTATGACAAAAGTTGCATATGTATTGTCATGATGAGCTATCATGAGAATCTTACAAAAAGAAGGAACAAAGCAAATTCTGTTCAGCAATATAAAGCGTGCTGGAGTCTGGACCAAAAACAAAAATTAAAAAAAAAAAGAAAGAAGAGAAAAGACTTGCTAATTACTTCAAGTAAATTTCAACCCACGTCCCTAATTTAGCAAATAACAGTGCAAAAAAAAAAGTATTGAAAATCATTAGACCTAAGAACTATCATCCTAGCGCAGCTTGAAAGAAACACCAGATGACGACAATCCATTTCTCTAACCTCTACAAATTATGAGTTCAAACGGTTTGGCAATACTGATAGTAAGCGTAATGGTATTCCAAAGGAAACACAAATATCTCAAATTCAAAGAAAGTCAATCTAAGAGGTGGAAAAGTTTTTCTTTTCCTTTTTCCTTAAACATTAGTTAGCTAATTGCGCAGCGAGATCAGGAAAGGCGGTCATCTTAATTATTGCAAGCAAAGATGAATTATTACCTCGATGAAAGAATTTCGGGAATTCGGACAGCCTTGGCCTCGAGAAGAATGCGAAGAGCCTTTTGATAGTGAGCAATGGCGTCGTCGGGAAGTCCCCACTCCTCGGCGCGGACGGCCTTATCAATCTCCTCCTTGGAAAGCTCGAAATACCCCTTCAACTTGTTAACCACGCGCTCGCCCATCACTGAGGTCCCCGCCAAAGGAGCCACCTCCTCCGCCTCTGCCGCCGCAGGAGGAGGAGGAGGAGCCGTAGAAACGGTGTTTTCGCCGGAAAATAGGTCGGAGAGAGAGTCGACGAGAGATTTGAAGATGCTCATACCTGCGGGGGATCGAGAAACGGGAGAAAAGATAGAGCGACGATCAGAGGATCGGAAGGTAGGGAACCGTATTAGATGGCGTATCCTTCACGTTACCTAATCGCCGGAGCAACCGGCGGAAGATCGCATGTTTGGCGATCAGATGAGAAAGTGGCAGCGGCGACGATGGCGACGGATTTGGAAGAAGAAGAAGACAGCGTGCTATTCACACTCAAACCATACAAGAATGTCAATGACGTCGCGGGGAGCAAGTCCTTTGTAAGTCCCTGCGGCCCTGCCAACTCCTTTGCTGGTTTTTTCAAGTAATTAACATGTAAATAATATAATATAACATAATATATATATATATATATATATATATATATATATATATATATATATTAAAAGCTTAAATCAAAAAACAATTATATAATTTAATTTTTTATGTATGAAATCTTTAAAAAAATTTAAATAGATATTATAGATTCTAAATTTTAGTAATTCAATAAATTTTAATTCTCAAAATACACTTTTATAATTAATTTAAAAATTAAATTAGAATTTTAAGTATTAGATTAAATTAGGATTAATATTGTGGTATATCTTAATATTTTTGGTAATCTTATTTCTATTTTTTTAAATCAATCCAAATACATATGCATTTTGAAGCTATAAAACACCACATCTTTGTCCTATTTCGTAAAAGAAAAATATAAATTACTCTATAGAACAAATCAGTTCATACTTTAATTTGAAACAAATTTCGTTTGTTTATTTTTAACAATTCAGTGATAGACTCTTCGATTAAAATGAACCTTGTTTGTTTGTTTTATGAAATCAAAACTCAACCATATGAAATCATAACTCTTTCTTTCAAATAACATCAATGCTGATCTAGCAAGGGAGATCAGCGGGGGTGCAAAAATTGCTGCAGTAAAAGAGCTTGATAAATACTTGGGGGTCGGATTTGGTACATGAGCGTGTTTTTAAAATAAAAATAAAAATACAACAGTGTTCTAACGAAAGTAAACAAAGACTAGCTTGGTGAAAGGGAAAATCTATGTCTTTTGCTGGATGACTAACTTTGATACAATCGATGATGACGGCAATGATCCCAAATTACCATATGCAAACTTCAGTCTTACCAACATCTGTCCTGGAAGAGATTGATCGGATGAATCGCAATTGTTGTGGGGAGCGATCGATGATCAAAGGCACATGCATCTTGTGAATTGGTAGACGATTACCAAAGTGGAGAGGCTGATCGGTCTCGGGCTCGAGTGCTCGCTCAAGAGTTTTATAGCTATTAAAACTATACATTGCCTTATTGATGTTTACTACCTAGAACAACCTCCACCAGAGGAAGGAATAAGGAACTCTTAACGAAAAAAAATAGAGCAATATTAGTTACCCCATAGATTCACCAAAATTTTTACAAAAATATGATGTGGTATTTATGAAAGTGGTGTAAATTGGTGTTTGATGCAATACATGAGGATGATAGTGGGATTAAAATTTGTGAAATATGAGCATGGATGGATTTTTTGGTGAATTTATGGAAGAACAAGCATTTTTCAAAAAAATAGTGGGAAAGATTCTGATTTCTAGTTCGCCAATCGATATTTGACCAGACTTAGAAACTATTTGGAGGTTTATGAGTTGGGATGGTAATTACGGGCCTTAAGGTCGATTAAGCCCAGTGCATCACCGCCCACCAGTCTCTCTCTCTCTCTCTCTCGTTTGGCGGTGCTGCGGCTGCTGCCTCTCAAGTCTCGACCGTTCGGCGTTCGCCGCGGCCGATCACCGTCATCCCAACGTGATCTGGTCCAGGAGACGACCGGCTTCCGGAGATCGCAGCCTCGTGACCCGCGAGCTCGCTACCTTGCGTCTCGCCACGGTGCACCCCGCGTTCTCTCGGTGACTTTTGTGCATCACTTGCCCCACCTCCGAACGTCGGCGCCTACTGTCGTCGTTGCCGACAAAGGTATTATTCACAGTCGTGAATTCGGTAAACCTAAAATTCAAGTCGTCTGGGCTAATTGTTTCCTAAGTTAATATTGTCCATACCTAATTATTTATATATATTTTTTATTTGTATAAAAGGTTAATAGAGACTGTGCTCTTTTCTCTTGAGAAATCCAAAGATTTTCTCAATTAGGTGGATTAATTTTCCCTTTTTCCATAATATAAACATCAAAGCATAGAAGTAGGAATCATAGGGTGTACGAATTGAACCAACCAGTATTAACCCAGTTGATTAGCGCAGTTGGGTGCTGAGAGGAGACTATGGTTTGCTCCTCATGAAGTGTAGGTCATAAATTTGAATTCCAACAATATCTGATTGGGAGGAAGTTATCTTAACCCGCACCGTTCCTGGTCGAGATTTAAGATAGAAGCCAAACTCCACGGTCAAGACAAAAAAAAAAGATGTACAAATTGAGTGTCAATTTTGTAAAAATAGTGCCTTAATTTGATAATTTAGTTGTCTTTTGTAAAATTTAGGAAGGAGTAATTTTGTTTAAAAAACAAATGAATATTAATAGTAAAATTACCTGGTTATAAAAAATGATTAAACGATTACAGCGATCGACAATGTAATATGGTTTTGCTTATGTCGGATTTTGTAAATGAGGTATATTGATGCCATAAGTAATAAATAGTGGCTTCTTTGCGAATTTAGTTTTCAAATTTGTAAAAAAAGGAAAAAAGAACTGTTGTAAAGGAAAATTGAATCTTAACAGTGGAGTAAGCCGCTTATTTCAAAAGACAGTGGATGACCAAGAAAAAGTGAAATTAAACCAACTTTTAGTCTAATATTCGTATATAATATAATTGTAACCTAAAAGCATAATTGATTGTATATTTGATTTCAATTAAAATGGTTTATTGTGAAAAAATGTTAGCTCAACTTCGGTGCACGTGCATGCAATAGGTGCCTAATATTATAAACATTGAGTGCATACAGATGGCTTGTTTATTTTGGCTGGCTATCCCATCCAGACTGAGCGCGGCTCCCCTGATTCGGCCGAATCAGGGTGTAGGAAACGGACGGCCGAGATCGGTCGATCCGTAAAAATACGGATCTCGAGATTTCGTATAAAACTTTCGTCGACTTATTTGACCTATTTTTAAGCATTTTTGAAAAAAAAAACTTTGAACTAAAAAGTTATAGATTTTGATGAGATCTACAACTTTGTAGTTGAAACTTTTTCGAAAAAATGCCAAAATACATACCGAAATGATGATTAAAACTTTTGATCATCATTTCGGTATGTATTTTGGCATTTTTTTGAAAAAGTTTCAACTACAAAATTGTAGATCTCATCAAAATCTATAACTTTTTAGTTTAAATTTTTTTTTCAAAAATACTTAAAAATAGGTCAAATAAGTCGACGAAAGTTTTATACGAAATCTCGAGATCCGTATTTTTACGGATCGGCCGATCTCGGCCGTCCGTTTTCCTACACCCTGATGCCTCAGCATCAGGGGAGCCCAGACTGCTAGATGGACTGGCTGATTGACATCCGCTGAACAATACCAATGGCTTGTTTGTTTTATTTTTCTTGATATTTTGTTGGTTTGCTTTATTTTTGTCCTATTTTGTTTGTGGTAAGAAAACAAGGTACACTTGTTTCATGTTTACTTTGTTTCGGGGTGCTATAATCGGTGTTGATACCTAATATACATAAAATTTCAGAGACTTCTCAAACGGAGGTTATTGAAGCGAAGAGCAGCAACGCACATTTTAGTGGACCAAAAGAAAAGGAACAGCAGAGCACATAGACTTCTCCTATTTTAAATCTCAAATCCCTGATCAATTGCAAAGGTGATCTCCATTACTGGGTTGATTGAGCTTCCAAGGTCCTGGAGAAGTTGTCTTAAGAAGAAGGCCTTAAATGGTTGGCTATTTTTTTTTTTTAATTATTATTTTGTGATTAGCTTGTTGATTCGCAGATATTTCGAATAATTAAATCCTAATTCCTCAAATACTATCATCTGCAGTCGGTCACTTTGCACACGAATCTCGGGGACATCAAGTGTGAGATCTTCTGCGACGAGGTCCATAAAACTGCAGAGGTGGTCTCTTTTTCCTTATTTATGTCATCGTTGTTTTTATTTCCTCAGATTTGCAGCTGCATTTGTGTAGAAGTCTGTGTTTACGATTAGGGCCTATGAGTTTGGAGAGGTATTTTCTCCCAAAAATTTTACTTAATGCCTGTCGACACATAGAATGCATAACAATTAGGGAACCAAAAATTGGCATGTTTGTGTTAGATCAAATCATATAATCATATATGATTTGATAAGACCTCAATACCCTTTCGAGTTCCATCTGATGTGAATCTAAAGTGGGCCATAAAGATGATGTTACAACATTAGATGGGTGTTGCTACTGACCATCTGCTGCAATGTGCTACTTTTAATTGGTGTTTACAACGTGGATACCCCGTAAAGTTTATGTATAATTTGTGAGATATAGACATTACATGTTCTTTGTAAAGCTAGCCCCGGTATGAAGAATTCAACATGGTTGGGCAACTAGTTAAAAACAAAAAGGTGAAAAAGCCGTCACCCTGGTTGTCCTTAGGCTTCAAGAAATGTTTAGGACTCGATCTATTTTGATTAATGATACTTATTATTGCACCATCCCCAATTTATCAAATACTTCGGTTATGTATCAACTGTAATATAGTTCGTTATGATTGTATACTGCCCCTCTGTTGAGCTTCCTTTTATTTATTGTAATATTATAACTCCCTCTCTAGCCAGTCTCTCAACCCAATAGTAGCAAAGGAGCATATTCCTACAAACCGTTATGCTTATCTAACGGTTCGACCTTAATGTTATATGTACAACATTTCTATTAGCATAATCATATACTTAAATTCATATAACCATGAACACGAGTTTATATAAATATCATGAATATGATTTGATATAAACTTAATACAATGTAACATCCATTAATGAAGAAAGACAGTAAATGGCTATACAACATCAGTTATCTGAAGATATAAATGTGTTGCTCTTATATATACCTTTATTATTAGGCGCCTTTGGGTTGACATTTATGTCTTTTAAACTTCTGCAATTTATTGATTGCTAATAAGCTTTATTGACAAAACCATTAATGATCCTTCCATTAAAAAGATAATTTCATCTAGGTGTAGAGTAGTGATTATCAATCCTCCTTCAACTAAAATGATTAAAAATTTATGTCAATAAATCTTTTGGCTTCCTTGTCATGTCTCAAGCTTGACATATAGGGAAAAAAAACCAAGTGGCATGTGTGTGTTATTTAATGCAACCAACGAACTAAAATGTGGGGGTCAAAAATAGAGTGACATCGACATTGACATCAGCATCATCTATCCTATTGCACGTCTTCATCATCTGCTAAAACCTTTCTGGACTATGTTGTTAATAAAAAGTGAGAGAAGAGAAGCTTATGGTCTAGCATAGGATAGCATGGAACTAAGTACATTCTAAAGGATGAAGGATGCTGAAAATATGGTTATAGTTATAATCATTACCAGTAGTTTAAAGTAAGGTTTAAGGTGCCGTATCGAGCTGCATTTTGGTAAATATACATATTTTTAGAAAAAATGGTGGGAACATTGAGGTATGAAAATGTCTGTTGATGTTAGACTGGTGAGAGTAGTTTTGCTTTGTTGTGGATCAATCATATTTGATTCTAGTACTTTACAAGTGGAACAAATGAAACTAGCAAGTTAAATCACTATGAATAACTATACAAATTTGGGAATTGAAATAGTAATCATTGGTTAACTTTATCGCTTCATTTGGTCATAATCTAGTGAAGTATGGTTACAACAACAAAGCCTTTATCTCGCTAGGTAGTGTCCACATATTCTTGTATGTCACTATACTTTATTGTGAATCATATCTTTTCTTCAAGCCACTACAATGATGATAATTGCATATTTTGCCCATCCTATTTTGGTCTTCAGTTACCTCTATTGATAGTGCTTATCCCATCCTCACATATCCTAAAGGTTGCTTGGGCGTCTTGCATGTTCAAACCACCTCAAATTATTTTCTCATCTTGTTCTTTATTGTTGCTACAACAATTGTTTTTAATCACTTCATTTCTAATCAAGGTTTCCGTACCGTGTCGAGTTTCGGTAAATCCAAAACTCGAGACGTGCTAACCGAACCGATCGTGCCTTGCCAACCTTACCGATCCGTACAATTTTTTATTTTTAAAATATTTTATTCAAGCATAACCAAAAATATTATCGGAATACTTAATACAAAAGTCGCAATTATACAATAAAAATATATAATAAAACTCACTGCCAAATAGAGTGTCGATGTGACTAATAAAAGGGATATGTAAAATCCAAAGCAAACCAAAAAAGAAAAAAGGAAAAAAAAAGTTCCGATTGTGCCGCCTGGCACGGGTGGCACCGTCAGCACGGGCAGTATGGTTGGCACGCGTGGCACGGGCGGCTCGGCTCCAGGTCAATGCCGGATCCTCAATGATCCGGCACGTAAAACCATGTTTCTAATATGATTGCCGCCCGGCACGTAAAACCATGTTTCTAATATGATTCTTAATCGTGTGTTCTCACATCTAAAAGTAACGATAAACGTAAAACCATGTTTCTAATATGATTGCCGCCCGGCACGTAAAACCATGTTTCTAATATGATTCTTAATCGTGTGTTCTCACATCTAAAGTAACAATACCATTCTATCATGTTCAGTTTTTGCACAGTTCAACATTTGGTCCATAGAAGCCTTGTCGGTCTTATCACAAAACTGTTAAAAAAGTTTTTTTTAAAAAATCATTTAAGTTTCAATGGTAGTTTGCAATCGCAAAAAGCTCCAGATGCACTTTTCCTTTGTTGCTGTCACACTTGTATCCTATGTATATTCCTCTCTATTTCTTGATCACTCTGTATAGATGATCCAATATCTTTATAGTAGTTATTATATTTCTTTGTTTCCAAGACTTATGAGCTAATTATTATTATTCATTTATTTGTTTCTAAGACTCATGAGCTAATTCTTATTATTTCTTTGATCCTTCATTGCTAAATTTACATTCCTTAGGTCTTAGATATGCTCAAAGGAACGTTGTTGTTTATAGCGTATCTCGAGCTCAACACATGCTCTTGTTTCATCCGTTAGCATACTACATTATTAGATTATGAAGTATTGGTAATTAGTAAAATTGTACGAATTACTAGGACTTTAGTAAACAACATGATAATTTGTAGTTCAGATAAACTAAAGTTTAATTAAATGAACCATTGATCATTATATCAATTTTTAAGTAGCAGTGATCATATATCAATTTTAAGTATTTTATTCTTGGAAGTCAGAAGTTTGATGTCATTACCTACGAAATTTTGAATAGAAATTAACTGCTCGCATGCTTACTCTTGAAAGTTTGCTGTGGTGCTTGGCTAACCTGCTTTGTCAGAGACTTCATATGTTAGTCATCTTCCTAATATTGGTTCATGTAATGTGATGAATGGCTGTAATGACGTTTTAGTCAAATAGGACTTCTATAGACCCACACTTTAGCGTTGGCATTCTATGACTGCTCTTGCACACGCTCCTAGACTTGAGTTTATTCATGTTGAAGTAGCGGTAAGAAAAAGTTTCTGGCTAAGCTGATAGTGACAGCATTTCTAGTCTAGGTATCCTTTTGTTATGTCGTTTTCTACTGACAGTCATTTCCAGTCTAGGTATCCTTTTGTTATGTCGTTTTCTACAGACAGTGTATGTCTCTGGTAGATAACTGCCCACTATATATTATATTTCTTTTTTTGCGTCTCTAATCCATTTTTTGGTCTTGTGTGGTTCATGTTTTGAGTGATGAACAACTAGTTACTCACACGTCTGGGAAATTTATGGTCATGCACTAGACTTGTGATTTTATGATTTTTAAGTGCTTTTACTTATGGTCATGCCCCTAACCTTGTTGCTGACGGGAATTACTTATATGGTCATGCACGTGGCTTGTAACTTTATAGTTTTCTTCTTTTTTTTAAAAAAAAAGAAGTTTATTTCGGATGGTGATCGATAATATTTTTTTTTAATAATTTGTTTTACTTATGGTTATGCCCCTAGTCTAGTTGCACACACGACTGTGAAACTTATGTTCATGCACTAGGCTTGTGACTCATAGTTCTATTTGCTTTTTTCAGGACTTACTTTTGGCATGTGACTGATAATTTTTTTTTAAAAATTGTCTTATTTTCTTTTTTAGATTGTTTTCTCCTCCTTTTTCTTTCACATTTTATTCATTTGTTTATCATTTGTTGCTTTCTTTTAGTCTGTGCAAGTTCGATAGATATGATTTAATACGGCCAATATTGTCTATCCCGTCCAACAGGAACCTCCCATTGCAACAAATTTATCTAAGTATATGCTAATTTTCACAAAAATGATAAGCATCAGCACGCTCAATATGGCATGATTGGTACAACGATGCATCCCATGATTTGAGTTTTAGTATCACCTATCCATGTGGGTTCAACTGTATTTGATCGGAGATCAGTCATATCCAAACTTGAATATGCCGATTTTTTGGGATACCTGAGAAAGAAGGTTAGGCCAATATTGGCCAGGATTTTTGCTATTCCCGCCCAACCTATCTCAAATAAAAAGCCTGCGTACCTTAACTTGTTCTCCTGCCTTTTCTTTAATTTTCGGATTAAGTTCTTTTTAGCTATGTAGTTTGTTTGCTTTGTTACCGTCGGATTCTAACTAGTAACTACTAAAAGGTGTGTCCGTATTTTTAATTCCGATGTTGCGAACCTTGAGTTTTACTAAGTGCTGCTGATTATTTATATAAATCTCAGAGTAGCCTATCTAGATAGGGTTATTCTCAAATACATGGTTTGAGAACTGTAGAAGAATGTGTTAGTAGGTTGCTTTTACCTTTTACCAGTTGATTTTTCATTTCAACTGGTAGATGAGGTAGTTTCTCCAATAAATTTCTATAGTTTTATGGCAAGGAAGATTGTCTGACAGGTTTTTACACTTAAAAAGATAGTATCTTTTAAAGATTGAAACACTCATGTAGAGAGCAAGGACTCAAGTTAAGTTCAATTGTCCAAGTGTTAAAATATCCTTCTTTATAGACATGCACTACTGCACTGAAGACATAGTGCCCTAGTACACCTTGCATGCATTTTGCCTAATATACTCCCCAATGTGCATTAGTACACCGCACAACAGACTTTGAAAGAGATAGTTTGCCAGTGAAAACAGTCTGGAAACCGAAAGACCTGAGTGGCTGTGATTTGAGCAAACTATGTGTTATATTAAACAACAAAGCTGGATTGTGCTAGGAAAAATGATTATTATGCACTAGTGCAATATGTCTTTCTAGAGTAAAAACTACTGTGACATTTTTAAGTCTTTACTTTCAGATGGAAACATTCATGTTTGGGAGAATAGACATCTTCAATTCATGTTCAATATTCCAATTGTCAGACCTATAGCCTTGTTAAATGTATAGCATTTTTTATATGATATTTTAAGTTGTTTACTTTGCGTTCTTTCACTTGCACGTTGTCCTTTCTGAAATCGTAGCTCCTCTTTCTTTGTCATACTTCTGAATTCTGAGTATTCAAAGATTTATGCATGAAATATAACTTGGAAGTTGTTGTCAATGTAGAACTTTCTGGCACTTTGTGCTAGTGGCTACTACGATGGAACTATATTCCACCGAAACATTAAAGGTTTTATGATCCAAGGTGGAGATCCTACTGGAACGGGCAAGGGAGGGAATAGCATTTGGGGAAAGAAATTCAATGATGAGATTCGGGAGTCTTTAAAGGTATGTGAGTTCTGTTTTATGTTTTCTTCTTCTTCTTCTTTTTACTTGCAGCGTCATCGTGGTGGGTTTGTTTATAGATTCTTTAGAAGTTTATGAGCTTTTTGTTTGTTGTCACTTTGTCTTTAAATGTTCCATTCTCATTGGAGGTTGTGAAGAAAATAACAATAATTCAGTGAATTCACTCATTCAAGCGAGTATACTTGTTTCCATTATAAATGACAAAGCGCTTCTAGATAAAGTCAAAGCTATCTTTTGACTCCCATCCCCCACAGAAGCTAGTTTTGTTATTATACTTCCCTTTTTCTTTTTTCATTTTGATCCTTTTAGAATTAGCTTGGTTATGTAGAGCATGCAAAAGCTATCAAAAACTATTGCTAGACAGTCTTCTGGGAGGAAAATTGAAGTTACTCCTGTTGGAACTTGATAATTTTTAGTGGGTCAAGATATTTTGTAAGATGTCTTAAGGAATTGGAAGTGCTCAAATTGTAGCATTACTAATTCTACCATTGTTTTTTTTTCTTTTTTTTGGTTTCCCACGAGTATCCCCACCTCCACAGGAGGTGAGACTAATCTCGTTGGGGGATGGAGCAATTTTGGTAATTTCTCTTCCAACAAGTGCTTACTGCAGGCTCAAACCTTGACCTTTGGCAGAGGTCTTTCAACCGCAGAACTCAACGTTGCTAACAAACTGAGCCAACACTTGTTGGCTTCCACAGCTTTTCAATGCACATTAGTTGCTTCAATTTCCAAATAAATGGCCTGATTTTCTCCTGTTGCCAAATAAATTTCTCTTGTTATTACAGCATAATGCAAGGGGTATACTTGCAATGGCAAATAGTGGGCCTAATACGAACGGGAGCCAGTTCTTCATCACATACGCAAAACAACCCCATCTTAATGGACTGTACACTGTTTTTGGAAAGGTGATTCATGGTTTTGAAGTGCTTGATCTTATGGAGAAGGTATGTCCTAAATCACAATCCTTGGCTTATCAATCATATGATAACAACTTTTTAAAACGTTATCTTGAGCTTCCTGTAATATTTTTGCAAGAAATCTGTCTAATCTAAGAAAAAGATAGTCAATCTAATCAAGTTTTTTTTTTGGTTATAGGCTCCGAACATCAGCAATTCGGAAAGACCTCTTTCGGAAATCAGGCTGAACTCTGTCACCATCCATGCAAATCCTCTTGCAGGCTGATTAGAAGCTTGCTGTGAGATGGTTAGAAGAGTTATATTCGTGTGAGTTTTGGGCCAGTCTTTCTCGAGTTAGAAGATGTGTTTCTATATAAGCAAGTATAGGTAGAATGCCCTTGTGTCCGCACTTTATGTATAATAAGCAGGCGCTTTGCTGTGAATTTGTTTGTAACTTTTGGCTTAGTCGCGGCACATTATAAATCTATTATTTTACAAACTTAAAATTTATAGAGTAAATACAAATTGGCTGCACAAACACACATGTTATTAGGTCCATCCTGCACATGACAGAATATTAATGACCCACCTGAAAGAGTTCACATTTGAGCTCCAACATATATATATAAGATTGGTGCTTTTTTTTGTTTGTTTTGACCTAATCAAGTAATCTTCCCGCTAAAATCCGGAAAGAAGTTGGGACTTGATGATCGTTCACTCTCCTATGATTGTTGTCATTTTCAGTGGCGACCACCGTGATAGCCATTTTGAGCGGCAACATGTGCCAGCATGTTGGAATGTTTATGAAATCATTTATCGAAAGAAATAAAAAGAATTCTTTTGAGAAATATCTCAGTTTAGAAAGAAAATTAAGGTGATGATGAATCATCTTTTCTAAAATATGAGTCAACTCTTAAGTATCATTAAAAGATATTCTTATATTCAAGAAAATATTTTGTATTTCTCAAAAAAAAGTATCATTTAGTCAACTGTTTATATTAACTGACCGCATCGTATAGGTTCACTGGTCAAAATAGTGACCACCCCGCGCGCCCCCACTTATTCGTATCTTCTCTCTCCTCTTCGTTCGAAAAGATAATGAGAAAGAGTTGAGAGATCCAACCGGAGGATGTAGGTACCGGTGGGATGTACTATGTAGAAGCGCCCACACATCAGATGACCGTGATGGGATCGTCGACGATCCCTTGGTTGCGATATGGACAGTTAATCGGCTCAGCACGTATCACGAAATTTTTTATTTAAATTTTTGTCGATTTATTTGACCTAATTCTATACATTTTTATGAAAAGTTATGAACTACAAAGTTGTAGATTTTGATATGATCTACAATGTTGTAGTTCACAGTTTTTTCGAAAAAATATCAAACAATGTGTCAAATTGATGATCAAAATATTTGATCATCAATTTGACACATTGTTTGATATTTTTTTAAAAAACTTTGAACTACAAAATTGTAGATCACATCAAAACCTACAACTTTGTAGTTCATAACTTTTCATAAAAATGTATAGAATTAGATCAAATAAGTCGACGAAAGTTTAAATAAAATATCTCGTGATACGTGCTGGGCCGATTAACGGTCCAGATCGCAACCACAGGCGATCCATCTCCAGATGACCGAGTCTATGGAGTGAACCAATTGAGATGCTCATCGTGCTAGTTTCTACTATGGTATGACAGGGGTGGGTCAGTTGATCTAACTTATTACAACACATATAAACAAGATTTCTCTGCTAGGTCTTTGCCAGTTTTTAAATTGAGGTATTGAGCCATCGTGGCAACGTGTGGACGTGTGCTATCACGGTGGAATTGGATTTCCATTTAGTATGCTAATCGGTTTTAATTTGAGGTTTGTTCAATTCAACATCTTTTATGTTATCTTTCTTTAGAGTTAATTACTCAACTTACAACACTACAAATAGTATTCTACATCATTAATTTTACTTTATAATGACATGAATGTCAATTTTACACTACCATTGTAGTTGATATCACAACACAGAGATATGCTGTTAACAACAATAATATATCTTATTCATAAAATTTATAACTATTTATAATATATTGTCAGTGATAGTATAATATACTACTAGTATTACAATGCTAGCTGTCTTGAACATTGGAAAGCTTCTTACCAACGGCGGATTTAATTTAATTTATTTTTTTTTGCCGAAAATTGAATTAGAAGAGCTTTGAAAGTATGCCTAAGTTATTCCTTTCCCTTTGTAGTAAGTATTCAAAAAGTGGATTTTAAAAATATAATTTTTAAATAATTTTAAATTAGAAAAATCAACAAAATCCTGTTTTAATGTATGGCGCGGCACTTGCGAGGTGCGACGTGTCTGTTCCCATGGCAACAATCGTAGTATCAACGACAGCAGCAGTACTAGCTCACCGCACCTCTCTCCTCTCCGCTAGCTACTCCTCTTCCTCCTCCTACAGACGCCACACTCTCTTCCCTTCCGCGCGGCGGCGCGACGACCCACTACTCGTCTGCGGCGGCGGCCTTGCTGCTGCGGCGTTGCCTCTTGCTGACGTGGCCCTCGCTCTCCAAGAACCCGCCAACGCTCTCTCTCTCCCCACCTGGGCCGTCCACGTCTCCAGCGTTGTTGAATGGTACGTTTTTTTTTTTTTTTTTTTGGTATGTCCTCGTATATTGATTATCCAATCGCAAGACAAGATTGTTCTACTTCCGGATTATTAACACCTTTAGTTCTGTCTTTCTTTCTCTAAGGGCTGCGGCAATGGTGTTGGTGTGGCAGTACGGTGAGCAATCTGGTTTGGAGACCTGGAAGGGCCTCTCCTGGGGCATGGTAGCTCTGCAATTTTTTTTCTTTAAACTTTATTCATAATCCATGTCTTCTTGTTAAGAATATTATGAGATCTCCATATTTGGTATGATATTATAATATATTATGAGATCTCATTATTTAGTAGGTGATCTTTTGGAGATTTTGTTGCCTGAATAAACTCTGTACTCACTCCTATTTATAGTGGATTGATGCCGCCATCCTCTTTATGATTTTGAGGATTGGCACCGTGGTTTTTTCCCGTTAGGGTTTCCACGTTAAATCATTGTGTCTTGTCTCTCTTTTATTCTCCATATTTTTATATTTTATTCTCCACATGGTATCAGAGCAGATCTGAACCATCGAATCGGTGGAAATCAAATCTCAGTCATTGATTAACCCTATCAAAATTAGGGTTTGTCCACATTGCTCCGCCGCCGCACTGTGCAACCCATCACCACCGTTCATCCCATCGCTGTGATTGTCCTCGCTGTTATCTCTCCGGAAGAACTGAGTCACTGCGGTCAGAAGCTGACGACGACGTTGCATTTAAAGGAAGATCAATTCAGCAGACCTAGCGGATCGGCCAAATCACATCAACCCAACTTTTCCTGGTTTTACAGCTTCTTTAACATCAAAACGTTACACGCAGGAAAGATTAATTTGTGCTAGCTATGGCGTACCATTCAGAACATACATCAAGTCACTATCCACAATATTATTGTGAGTACTGCAAAAGATATAATCATACGCAGGATCGTTGCTGGAAATATTACAAAGACACAAACTGGATGCTAAGAAAAATGTTGGAAATAATTTTTCAAAAACCCCGAGATGAACATACTTCAAGTCTACCTACTACATCAGTTGCCGGTAAATCATGTGCGCTTCTATCAAATTCCAACACTTGGTTAGTTGATTCTGGTGCCACAGATCACATGACATCCAAGGAGAAACTTTTGACGGATATTCAACCTTTACAACATCAGTCCATCTCAGTAGCAAATGGTGATAAGATTTCGATTAATGGGAGCGGAAAAATAGAAATATTTTCTGCCACTTCTGAGTCATTATTTGTTCCAGCTCTCTCTTCAAATCTACTATCTGTTAGTAAAATCACAAAAGAACTGAATTGTAAAGTGATTTTTTCATCCACCGGCGTGGTTTTTCAAGATACAAGAACTGGTGCGATCATTGGTGAAGGTACAGAGAAAGGAGGACTTTACACTATTAATCTTTCTGCTTTTTCAAAGGCTCTTCATACTAGCAAAACTAAGGAGACGGAAGCTTCATTATGGCATCATCGGATTGGACATCCTTCAGATAAGATTCTTTCGCTCTTAAATTCTTCTTGGCAATTAAATTCGAATTCCTGTGATGCATGTCACTTTGCAAAAGAACATAGAGTGCCATTTTCTAGTAGTTCCCATGTGTCGACAAAACCATTCGAACTTGTTCATTCAGATGTTTGGGGTCCTGCACCTGTCAGTTCTTTAGATGGTTTTCGATATTTTATTACATTTATTGATGATTATAGTCGCTCAACATGGCTGTGTTTGCTTAGAAATAAGAGTGATGCATTTGGTGCTTTTCAAACTTATTTTCATATGGTTTGCACTCAGTTTGACAGCAACATCAAAATATTGAGGACTGATAATGGCACTGAATATATGAGTAGAGAATTTTCTGACTTTCTTAGAAATAAGGGCATTGTTCATCAGACTTCATGTGTTGGCACACCTCAGCAGAATGGAATAGCTGAAAGAAAAAATAGACATTTACTAGAGGTTACACGAAAGTCTACTGTTTCATATGAATGTTCCTAAGGACTATTGGTCATATGCTGTTCTTACCAGCTGTTACTTGGTTAATCGTCTGCCTACTCAGATTTTGCACAACAAATCACCACTTGAAGTTTTGAATAGCAAAAAACTTGATATTTCTCATTTGAGAGTCTTTGGATGTTTATGCTATGTTCATTTGCAGCATCACAGTAAACTTGATCATCGTGCCTGTAAATGTATTTTTATTGGTTACTCTGCAACTCAAAAAGGATATAAATGCTATAACCCAGTGACCAGGAAACTTTACATTTCTAGAGATGTTTCTTTTGTTGAAAATGAATCTTATTATAGTGATCCAGTTCAGGGGGAGAATCGTAGACAGTGGGAACTCGATCACTTCATGCCACATATCAATTTAGGTCCTGAGACACAGATCAGTCCAGAGTCGCAGTTCAATCCTGATACACAAATACATTCAGGATCATCTCAGGATATTACAGCTCCGATTACGTCAGAACAGCCACAACCATCTCATACTCAGACTCCTACAGATCCGATTCCTACAGATTTGCCTCTTGCAGAGCCACAACCATCTCATATTCAAACTCCTACATATCAGACTCCTATAGATTTGCCTCCTACAGAGCCGCTACCTACCACGAAATCAGGTCGGGTTATTCATCCACCAGCTTGGCAGAAGGATTATGAAATGGCGAAAAATGCTCATACGGTAACATACCCAATCCAAGATTATATATCTTATGATCACATTTCCAGCAATTATGCTAGCTTTCTTGCCAAAATAGATATACCACAGGAACCAACATGTTATGAAGATGCGAGGTGCTCTACAGAATGGATAAAAGCAATGAATGATGAGTTACGAGCTCTTGAAAAAAATCGTACTTGGAGCATCTGCAAATTGCCAAGTGGCAAACATCCAGTTGGATGTAAATGGGTTTACAAGATCAAGTACAATAGTGATGGATCTATAGAAAGATATAAAGCAAGACTCGTCGCCAAAGGATTTACTCAAACTTATGGTATAGATTATAAAGAAACATTTGCTCCTGTGGTGAAAATGAACACATTTCGAGTTCTCTTATCTGTTGCAGCAAATCTTGGATGGCCACTGTTTCAAATGGATGTCAAAAATGCTTTTCTTCACGGAGATTTGGAAGAAGAGGTTTATATGAAGCTTCCTCCTGGTCATCTTTTGGAATCACGTGGTGATATAGTCTGCAAGTTGAATAAAGCTATCTATGGCCTCAAACAATCACCAAGAGCTTGGTATGCAAAGTTAAGTTCTGCACTTATCAACTTTAATTTTCAGTGTTGTGCATCTGACTCTTCAATGTTTGTAAGAAAAGGTGTTTCAGGAACTATCGTTGTTATTATTTATGTTGATGATATAGTTATATCCGGTGATGATGCAGCGGGAATTTCTAATCTCAAAATACATCTTCGAGATAAATTTGAAATCAAAGATCTAGGTCATATGAAGTATTTCTTGGGGATTGAGATTGCTCATAATCCTGACAAAGGATTATTTATCTCTCAGAGAAAGTATGTTCTTGATTTGTTGAAGGAGACTGGAAAACTAGGTGCTAAGCCTGCAGAAACACCAATGGATTATAAAGGAAAATTTATCCTGAATGACGAACCGCTAAAGGATATCGGAAGGTTTCAAAGACTAGTGGGTCGTCTCATTTATTTGACAATTACCAGACCCGACATTTCTTTTGCAGTGAGCTATGTTAGCAGATTTATGAGTGCACCTACAGTTGGACACATGGAAATGGTAGAACGTATTCTCAGATATCTCAAGGGATCACCAGGAAGAGGGATATTATTCCAGAATAATGGACACCTTGATATCATTGGTTATTCGGATGCCGACTGGGCTGGAGATCTTCAAGATAGAAGGTCTACCACCGGATATTGCGCTTTTGTTGGAGGAAATCTTGTAGCTTGGAAAAGTAAGAAACAGAATGTAGTTGCGAGATCAAGTGCAGAGGCTGAGTACAGAGCTATGGCATCCACTACAAGTGAGTTGATTTGGCTTAAGGCGCTGTTGCAAGAAATGGGCTTCAATCCTAAAATCCCAATGAAGATGTTCTGTGATAATCAAGCAGCACAACATATTGCATCCAACCCAGTTTTTCATGAAAGAACAAAGCACATAGAAGTTGACTGTCATTTTGTCAGAGAAAATGTTCAGGCAAAGATAATCGATACTCCTTATGTCTCAAGTCGAGATCAACTAGCAGATGGCTTAACGAAACCTCTGGCAAAGCAACAATTTCAACATATATTATTCAAGTTGGGCTCAATTGATATCTTCGCTCCAACTTGAGGGGGAGTGTTAAGAATATTATGAGATCATTGTAGCATATTATAATTCAATTATAATCTCATTATTTTTATTATTTAAATTTAAAAAGGATATTATGAGATCTCCCTATTTGGTATGATATAATATATTATGAGATCTCATTATTTAGTAGGTGATCTTTTGGAGATTTTGTTGCCTGAATAAACTCTGTACTCACTCCTATTTATATTGGATTGATGCCGCCATCCTCTTTATGATTTTAAGGATTGGCACCGTGGTTTTTTCCCGTTAGGGTTTCCACGTTAAATCATTGTGTCTTGTCTCTCTTTTATTCTCCATATTTTTATATTTTATTCTCCACACTTCTTTCATTTAAAAGCATCGCATATTTTTAGTATGGGAAATTAATCTGAGGCCCCTCATGGAGAATCCAAGTTCTCGGCGCCTTTTCGCTATCTTTCTAATTAATCTAAGGTCCCTTGCTATACTTACTATGTTTTGAAGTTGTACTTTCTTTACTTTGAAACATATAGCGATCTATTTTTTTTTAAAGGAAATATATCATGTTTGTAAATTTGTATTTTGACAAAGTAACCTGAGGTTACACTGAAATATAATTAGGGATTTAGAGTGAATGAAAACATATAAAGCAGCCTAGAGCAAAAAAACTGATGAAAGGTCGCAAATTAAACTCCTCATTTTATTATGAGGTCGATCATGGCATTGACCATTAAACCAGCCTTCAACATCCCGACAACATTCTTTTGAATTTTAATATGACGATATAATCCTGATTATGTATATAATTTTACTTTGTATCTGCATACATAATGCTTCAAACATGAGAAAATATGCAACCTCGTAAAGCATCAGATTGATGAAGTTTTTGAATCTGCAGTACTTTGTATGCTTCAAGTACCTTAGGATTTTCTTGTACTGGTTGAATGGGTTGTGAAAGAGACAAAATCAATTTATTCTTTCATTATATGCTCAATGATGTTTTGCTTTTCTTCAGTTTATAAGAAATACAAGGATTTTTTTTTTTTTTTTTTTTGTGGTGTTGGTTTTTATGTTGGAATTAAGGACTCAATTCCAATGACTATTTGATTCATTGTTGTCTACACTTATTACTACCTCACATAAGGATGGTTCGTAATGTATGTTATTCTTAAAAAGTGTAAATGACAATTAGTATAATACAGTTATTGCAAAATAAAATGATTAGGAAAAATAAAAGATGCATAATTTGTATACCAAAACAGAATAATAAAAATAAAATTAAAATGCAAATTAGAAGAAAATTTCTTAATGAGTGAGCTAATATAAACATAAAAATTCAAGTAAAGATAATGATCGAAAATAAATAGAGAAAGAATCCTCAATATATTATGTATATCTATCATTCACTATATTTAAGAATAAATGAGAGAGATGAAGAGTGGGATATGCCCTTTACAAGTCTGTAGACTTTCTTGCCTATACCTAAGTTGCAGGGATGACTGTTAGCACCAAAGCTTGGAATTCATTGCAAATGATGAACGACGCTATATAGCTTCTACTCTCACTTCTCTGCTGCTGTGTGTCTTTTCTGTTTCATCCAATCTAATTGCACCTCCTGTTAATGTAATGTTTCCTTTGTTTGAAATTTGAAAAAAAAAAAAAATCTAAATAGGCCTAGGTGCTTTCCTTTTATATATTTCTTTGACTAGCTATTTCATCTTCATTTGCATTCCATCCTTATGCATGGTTGATTAACAAGCATTCAAGACTTGCATGCAGTTATGTTATCATCAAAAGGCGCCTCAGTGCTCGCCTAGGTGCCCGGGCAGGGCGAAGCAATGGCCAAATGCCTATGAAGGGGCTGGGCAAGGCGATGTACCTGAGGCGTCATTTAGGCGCAAGCCCAGGCTCCTACGCGAGCCAGCAGGCGCTCGCCCAGGTGCTGGATTGAGAAAGGAGTGCAGAAAGATGATTTGTCATTTTTGCCCTCTACTTTTAAGTGGTATAAAAACACTTAAGCCCAGGCTCCGAGCTCATGCCTCTTTATTCTGCTGCCTTTCTGATCTCCTCCATTGCTGCTGCGCCTGGTCTATTCATCCTCCATCTACAAGTTGAAGAAGGGTTTAAAAGATATGTTGTTTTTTTTTTTTTTTAAGAAACAACGAGATTTTATTTTTATTTTGGCCAGTTTCTTTCTTAATCTTTTTCTCCTTCCTCTCTCTAAATGAAAATGTGGCACTACGATCGCTTCGTACAGTTACTGTAGCAGCAGCACGACAATTCTTTTGCTTTTTCTTTGTGAATTTAATGTATTTTGTTTGCTGATTCTATACCTTATAGTTAGTATACTTGTAGAGAAAATGACAGAGGAACAAGGAGGTTCTTCTTTTTTCGAGGAACAAGGAATCATCCAAAAGTAATAGCAACAAAGATCATGGATTGAAATATAATACATTGAGGGATCTAGAAGATCCCAATATCACGGTTTGTAATTTATGCAACAAGGTCACTAAAGGTGAATTTTTTTCAAAAAAAATCAAGCATGAGGGTTTAAGAATGTTGCCACATGCAAAAAGTTTCCTCCAGAAGTTAAGGAAGAGTAGCAAAATCTATGAAAGAGAAGAATAAATGCTCTCAATTATTTGCATCATTAGACTCATTGGCCAAACTAGGTGGTGATTTGGATGGCATTGGCTAAGCCGAGCAAATAGTACTCGGGCACAATCTCACAAAAAACAAAAGGAAAAATCAAAACACTCATGCTCTAGGGATGAAGAGATTGAAGGAGAAGATAACAACCCTACTAACTCGAAAGAGCTGAAGAAGAGCTTGAAGGTTATAATCATTTTTGTAGATTATTTAGACAAAAGTTCAATTGTTCGTTGATAAGCAAAAAAGCAAATGTGGCCTCAGCCTTTTGAGTGAGATTTGGATAATCATGATTCATTAGGGGCAAAGCAACCCAAAAGTTTGTACTGGAATGACTTTGTTTTGTAGTTTTAGATGTATTTTACTAGTTTGTTTGTTGTTTTAGATGTATTTTATTATGCATGCATATAATTATTTTTCTTGCTTTTTAGGTTCCTCTGCTTGGTGGAGCATTATGTGCATGCACCTGGCATTTCTTTTACAACTCTGAGTCGCTGGAGGTATGATCCATAGCTACCTTAGGTTCTTGCTTCTAATGTATGCATCTACCTTTACCATGACACAGAACCGCACCCTTGTTATCATGGTTACTTAGGACGATAGTAAGCAGTCAAGCTAGGTAGAGTCAACTATCGGACCATATTCAAGTGATATCAAGGTGTGTGTGGATATGTAACAGTGCTTAAAGATAAAAATTTGCAGGGCTTTGTATTAGGTTACATTCATGAGGAGAGAATGATGCTTTGTATGTTGGATGACTTATTCTAGACATCAATGATCCAAGTACTACTTAAATTGTTTGCATCGGCTTTCTCCACTTCTATGCTATGGGCATTGATTGCATGTGGTATCAAGAGAAAGTACCGAGCAGCATACTTTTGAAAATCATTTATCTCGAAATTCCTCACTGGTGTTGTGGTGCAGGTCTCAGGCATGCACAGAAATTACCTTGACTGCATAAGTAACATGATGCTGCTTTATGGTTTGCTGTACATTTATGTAACATTTGGTTTGGAGGGTTAATGCGAATCGGAATATGAATGCGTAGGTATCGGAATTTGAATGAGAATGGATACTCTTATCTTGTTTGGTTCAACAATTGAATGCAATGGATATTAATATTCCTGCGCATTAGAGTGACTCGAGAATAGAAACCAATACTGGAATATCATTATTGTTGGAATGGGTATGATTACCAAAATGCCTCCAACGCTATCACTCGGAAGGGGTTACATAGATTTTTGCATAAGGCTCAACGTCCGTGGCGTAATACAAACCAAACTGAATGGTTTTTAATATTCTAGTAGTTATGTGTTGTAGCATCGTTTATACAAGGGCGACTTTTGTAGTACTCCCTTGTATTCCTGTTTAGCTTGATTAGGCCTCCCTTTCCACTGTTCGGCTTTCATTAAGGAAGCAACAAACATCAGCTCCTAAAATATGAGGATTTGTGGAGATTAGAGCAAATAAAGAGAGCAACTCTGGAGACTATTTGTACAAGTGGACATGTCTATAGTTTTGGTGATGTGGAAAATAATGTAATCTTGTGTTCTTCTTGGTGGTCCGCAAGTGGCACAATGAATCTGGATGATCTGGTTTCGTAAAGCTGATAGATTGTTGGCTTGAATTTGCAAAGTTATGTTTACTTAGCAAAACATTGCTAGTTAGAATATAGATGTACCGTAAATGCCTGGGTATAACTAAAAGTATTTTTAGAAAGTTGGTCTTAAGGACTTTGGTAAGCAAACACAGCCAAGATTCTGGTCAAGCCAATCTAAAGTTCTTTAACTCAAGACCATGATTAATTGATTGCAGGTTAATGTTGGGACAAATTTGCCCCTGTTTTGTGCTTAATTTTAGGTCTTGAGTTGAGCCCAAAACATGACCCAAACATGGCTAGTATTACCTGGATTTTATATGGATTTTAGATTTGGTTGACTTGAGCTAAGCTCTGAGGCCAGCAACCATGACTAGGGTTACAAAGTTTGTAGACGGTGGAAGAGGAGATATGGGAGAAGAATGTGACTGCGTGAAAGCCGTAGCAATAGGTTCCAAATGAAAATAAATTGAGTCATTAAATAAAAGTGATTATATGAGGGGCTCTAACACTAGAGCAAGATTAGAAATAGATCCACAGTAACATAACATCAAAGTCCTGGTGCCTAAAAGTTAATTACAAAGTATAGAGAACACCAAGCCAGTTTCTTCCATTCAAGGTCAAGTTTCCCATTTGTTGGTATTCTTCTGGAAGGCTTGAAGACTCCTTGGTGATCTCTTTCTTCTATAGACCAAAAGTTTGACACTTGTATGGAGTGTTGAGAGTGCTCGTGAATGAGTTTTCGAGTGAACTCGTAGGTCAGCTCCATTCATGGACTCGTGAAACATGATATCAGCCACTTTGGACCATGTAGAAGTGATTAGATGTTACCTGCTGAAAAGCTCATTTAATCCCCAACTACGGCCGCCATCTTCATTTCTTGAACTTTCATGGAGCGATCATGTGCTCTCTAGAACTCGGATAGAATCTGGACACCATGTGTTTGAGTTAAGAGGCTCCTCGCCATGCTCTTTGATTTGTACCCTAGTTTAAATGGGATGATACAAATGGAGAATTGCGTCACAGATTGCGATAGAAAGTTTTCGTCCAAATTAAAAGAAAAGCGTTATCATACCGCTATAAGACTGACATTGCTATAGGACGGTGAATGTCGGCCGGTTAAATGCCAACATGTCCAATGGATGAGCATAGTATAGATCACCGCTTTAGGTGCTGGTCGGCACAGCTCATGCCCGGCGGTAGGGCTGAGCATTACCCGAACTTACCCGAAAAACCGACCCGAACCGACCCGAATAAAGCTAAAAATTCGGGTTCAGTTCGGGTCGGGTTCGGTTCGGGTTGAATATGTAACTATTTGGGTACAAATAATTCGGTTCGGGTTCTATAATTAAAATTCGGGTCGGGTCGGGTTGGACCCGATTTTTTAACTTTCTATTATCCTCCCACCTCCACCCCCCCCCACACACACACACCTACCCACACCCAGCACATCAAACCCTAGCTCCAACCCCCCCGCAGCATCCACCCCACCTCATCCCTCTCCTCGCGCAGCCTCGCCGGCCCGCCGCCCCCTCTCCCTCGCCGCCCCCCCCCCCCCGCGCAGCAGCCACCCCCGCATCCTCTCCTCGCGCAGCCTCGCCGGCCCGCCGCCCTCTCTCCCTGCGCGGCTGCGCCGGTCCGCCACCCCACCCTCTGCCCGGCAGCCACCCCACCTCTCGGCCCCTCTCCTCGCGCGGCCCCCTCTCCCTGCGTGGCTGCGCCGGCCCGCCGCCACCCTCTTCCCGTGCGGCCCCCTACGCTGGCACGAGGCCGCCGCCGCCGACCCCCGATCGTCGTACCGCCGTACGAGCATCTTCCTCTCCCTCCCCCCCCCCTCCCCCCGGGATCGTCGTCACCGCAAGAAATTAATCCTCCCCCCTCCCTAATGTTAATCGGGTCGACCCGAACCGGACCCGAATTTTTTCGGTTCGGGTCGGTTCGGGTTGAAACCTAATTCGGGTCGGTTCGGGTCCGAAATAATTCGGTTCGGGTCGGCTATTAAATTTCGGGTCGGGTCGGTTCGGTTCGGGTTGACCCGAATGCTCAGCCCTACTCGGCGGCACGTGCCAAAAAATCTTGTAATTATTTTTGTTAATTAAGTTTTAATTTTTTACTTTTATTTTAAAAAATAACAAGTAAATATATGTCGGCCCGGGCGGCACAGTCGGTATCTGTTGGAATATGAGTTTACTGAAAATCGGCTCGGCTTGATACGAAAAATCTTGGAATAGATGAGTATGGTTTGTTAGATTTTTTGTTGCTCTTTCCAAAATATAAACCGCAACAATATGACATGACAAATTCATGGTATCTCCTAATGAAAACAAGATGAGGAAAATATGGTTGTAATCGTTTGGGCAAGTGAGACGGCGAACAATAACTGCATCCTTACAGGTAACTAACGGGTGGAAGAAGAAGAAAGTAATGCGAAAAAATAGTAGCAGTGAAACCATCCAACCGAACTTATCTATATAGACATTTATGAGGAATTAGTTTTTGATCGATCAAATTGGCGGAAAAGAATACGTGTTGGTGATAATGCTATTTAGAGCACCAAAGAGTGGAGGGTTGTCCTTATTGTATATGTGTGGTGTCCTTTATCCTCATTATTTGTGTCACGCCATGACCCGTTCCAGGCTCCTGCCCGAGCCGCACCCCAAGCTCCGACCGCACTACACTACCGGGTCCCTTTGAAAATGGTGGATCCACTTGAAAGTGTTAAGTTATGGCCCTCTACACTTATAATCTCAAATTTCCTTCCCTAATTAAGGGGTATGGGACTAATCCCACCAATGTATACACCTTCTTGGGCCTAAGGCCCAAGGCCTTAGATTTGGGCTTCATGGGGGTATCACAATTGGTTTTTTCCCTTTTATGTCTGCTTATTGTGTGCATTTGCTCTTTGCTTGCTTGTGGACAATATGGTTTGGATTATTGCTGTGGTCTTGTTTGCTGGTGTTCGGATGTGTTTGTGTGCTTGAGTGTTAGAATTCAGGTCGAAGGTCAAATAGAAACAATCTCCTTTGAGACGTGGTTGTATACATGCTACCTCATCAAGACTCGTCTGGACGGGACTTAACACTGTAATTTTGTTGTTTAAACTTGTTGTTTTGTAAATGACCAAACGGGCATGCGATCCACATGCTTATCCATGTGGATAAGCTGTCAAATAAGCTTGGTTGAGCAAGGACGGAATATTAGTAGTTCGGTGCTTCTTAACGAAGCTAAACTTTGAAATTCTGAAGCTATAGCTTCACTTTTACATTCAACAGTGATGATCAGTGCATTGATAAGGGGAAAGAGAAGTCTAGCAGATTACATGCAAATTGCCACAGATGGTAATCTTCCGGTTTTTTCAACTACCGCCTCACCAAAATGCTTCTCAAACTCTGATTAAGGTTATCATCCATGAAGAAAGTCCATAACTACGTTACCAGAGCTTCTATTGAAAATGTTTCCTAATAGAGAAGAATATTATTTTTGGGTTGTGTGAAGTGCACCTCTTATCTGCAGGTTATTTGCACTTTGAAGCATACCGGTAGCATAGCAATCAATGCAACAATAATTGGTTAGAATCTGCCTTAAAAAGCAGTTTGGCTAGCTTATAGCAGACTAGGTTTAGTATTTTGGTCTGCGCCAGACCAAGAAGGCCATTTAGAGGCTCCAGCCCGATCTAGGTTGTTTTCATGTCCAGTTTGCAGTAGCCAGTGTGAGCCTGATTGGACTAGCCTCTGATTCTGATAGGTCCAAGCGCTGGTCTGAGAACTATTGATAACAGTGCACATGTCTACATTTCAGATGCTGTTGGCAGTGTGTTCATTTAGCAGACTTCGGGTGTCTAATAGTGTCTAAAGAAAATTAATTGCTGAGATATATTTTGAAAATTTTTCATGAGGGAACATTGCTTTTCAAATTTCAGAATATTGCCTAGGTATACCGTAGAAATGGTTTATTAGAACGTTGGTGGTATAGTCATTTGTAATACCTTTATCTTCTTTTTTCCTTCATAGGGTATTTTTCATCAAATTTATTTTAGTAAAGGTAGCTTGCCCCTTTTTCCCTGATTTGGAGTATTAAATAATTTATGCTTGTTGCCTGTTTAGCGTAGGGCCACTGGCATGGAGCATCCTAATGTGAGGTTTAACTCTAACAAAAATTAGGTTGGTTATAACCATCTAAGATTTCTCTGGATGAGTCTCATGCTGCGAAGGCATATGGTTTAGACTTTAGTAGATAATGGTGAAAGAAGTTTTTCTTAAAAATAACCGGTACTTGAATTTGATTTTCTTGCTCTAGACAGACTAGACTCATCTTCTTTTTTTTGTCTCTCGTCGAGAAAGTTTTTCATTTTTATGTGGTACATATTGTAACATGCCATTCTCAGGTACTACTGTACTAGTAGCTAAGCAAGATGCATTGACTATAATTGGTATATCACAATGCCTGTTGTTTACAGAATGGGAAAGGAAAACGTATACCAACTTTGGTTATTGCTTGGTGCTTGCTTTCCTCTTTTGACTTATTCATTTTAGATCACATAGTGACATGGTACATAATCGAACACACCATTTGCAGATACTAGTAGCTTTGCAAGCATCGTTGACTGTAATTGGCAACATCACGATGTGCATAGCTGCATTCAGAATCTGGAAGGCAACAGAAGAAAGTTCGAAGAATATATAATATGTCCCTCATGTGTTTGTTCTGTTCCTTGATGTGCAGTGGAGTGACTAAGCTGACTGAGGGTAAGCTTTTGTTGTGTTTTATGCGTTGAATTATCATCCTTGCAGGAGTTTTTGTTTACAACTATGAAAGTTCTTGTTAAACATACAGTCGAAAAAATAAGCATATGCATGTAGAATGGACTCTATTTCTCTTTTTTTATCATTTGTACTGCACCTAAAAGTCATCATGCTGAATACTCCCTATTTCCAAGTTTAATCTGCGATCAGAGTTAGTAATACATAGGTAGTTCAGAAAATGAAAAGGCACCAACAGTAGTTAATATGCTCAATCAAATTAAAAAATTTAAACTATCTATTAATCTAGACATTCCAAAATTCTATACGTATGCACCTAATTTACTAGTCAAATTATGATAAAATTATCACGTATACATGTAGTAGCATATAGATTCAATTTTCATAATGGTATCAAATTTAACTGCACACCCTTCTGACATGGGGTTTAGCGCTAGTAGAATAGTTAATCAAAAAGCTTATGGTAACACAATGATGCTCTCCATGAATCGGTCATCTGATCAAGCTGTTATTTGCTTAATTTTTTTTGCAATTAAGCTACTTCATGTCTCTAGGATCAATTGATTATGTACATGACGATCATATCTACCAAGTTATTACTGTTCTCTCATAATCCTTAAAGATCTTTTTTTTTGTAAATTTCTGGTTGAACTGGGTGGTAATTACTTCATTTGTATTCAAGTAGAATTTATATTGCAATGTCAAGTCAAGTTTGTAAGTAGTATTACTTCAGAATCCTACCACTTGTGCCTTTTCGTTATGTCCGCGCTTAATACAGGGGACGAGCAAGTATAGGTAAGGGTGTACCATCAGTTGTGCAATACCTTGGACAAATTGTTGTCTTTTTAAACGTATGTTATAATAAGGTAGCAATTAAATTCAGATATCCACGTGGCATGTTTTTCTTTGCAATTGATTTTCATTTTAAAAAATGTTTCTGTCAACTTAACAATTGTGCTCAAGGATCTGTGTCTACCTTTACTTGTTTGTAGAAAACCGAGGCAGAAGATTAAAGAGTTCAACTCGTTTTAGGCCTGGTTCTTAGTAGTATTTGTGCATTGAGACAGGCCCCATAGCTCTGGATGAACTTGAAGAGACATTGTACCCCTTATCTGGTGCCACTTTTGTATTTATTGCTATTGTTCCTATATTGAAAGATCGAGCAAATATTTATCTCGATCTATAAACTTTTAACGTGACGGCACTGCTCTCTAGTGCTGTTTTTTCCTTTTTGTTTTTGGGAGGGAGCAACCATATCTGTAATTTCGTGATCATTGTGATATGATATCCAATACAATTTCCGTTGCTTTATGCAAATCATGAAAAGACTTTGTATTTTTTTTTCCGTAGTGGTACCGATGGTGATTGTTGCTGCAACTAGTGGATTAGAGCTTTTTATGCTTGTGAAATTGATTGTTTGGAAGAATATTTTTTGTCTTAAATGCAGTATTTGTGCTCAGCCGTGACTTCAAGACAGATAGATAGTGCACAATGGGTGCATGGTAAATGTCAACAATGTATTCATGCTTCTAAATGGACCACTTCTACATAGATGAAGACCCATCAGCTCTAGTCATGATGATGCCCACTCAGGGAATTGGTGCTAAATGAGGTTAATTTTCAGGTACACTTCCACTTCTGGACTACCATGTATGCAGAATGCCTCTACTTATGCTCCTTTTTTTTGGATAGATACAATGGATTAATTACTCTGTATATTCACATATTGTCCTTTTATAAAGAGCATCTTAAATTTATATCTTTCTAATGAGCATTGCACTTATTTTTCTGAACTGCTGTTTGTTTTTGTTTCTTTTCTTTTAGAGTTATATTGTAAAGTTAAATCTGATGATGCAATTAGAAATGCCCGACGTTCAATTTTTTGTTGCATGCATGGCAAGTTGAAACATGTGTTTCTAAGTTCCGTAGATAATGCTATTTGTATTATGTTAACATGTCTACTTATATAATGTGCAAGGCACAATTATGTTTTGGCCCCTGAACTTTACTAAAGTGGACCACCATAATCCTAAACTTTCAAGTGTTACCTCGGTAACTCTGAATTCTTAAAAAGTTTTTCGCTAACCTCATTCTCATATCTATTTTTTTGCTCTGTTTGAGTTACTGATGTGATGCTGATATTGCATCACTATCCTACCTGGCTGTTGGCTCGAGTGTTATATTAGCGGCCACGTAGGAGCCAAGTTAGCAGCCATGTAGGATAAACGATGGTCATATTAAGAGCCATATCAGCAGCTCATATGGCACAAACTGCATATCTGACGACGAGGTTAGCGAGAACATTTTTGAAAGTTAAGAATTATCACATAACATTTGAAAGTACAGGTTATCGCGTTAAACTTTTAGAACAGTTCAGGGGTCAAAAATATTGTTCTGTCAACGTGCAAAGCTTATAGAAAGGTCACAGCCTTTTGATTCTAGAGCAATCAAAAGAAATAGCCACTTAGATCAACATTTCTTGTTAATCCTCACCCTTGAACTTATTGATACTTGGGAGTTGGCTTGGACTTCTCTTACTTTTTACCCTGTTCTCATGTTTATCTGAATATACACTTCCATTCTTTTCTCTGTAGATAAAAGGATAAGTATTTTGAAGTTAATCTATTTGTCATTGTCAAGCTCCATGGCCCCCTTCCTCTTCAGTGAGCTATTCAATTTGGTGGCCACTATTCTTTGTTTTCAAAAGAATAATGGAGTACTACCACCTCCACCCAGCTGCATGACTTTAAACGGCTGGTTTGGAATTGTGTTCATTTTGTTTCCGCATGAGAATCATGGAATTTTTGTGCCTTCCGGGTGGAGTATTTTATTTTATCTAAGATTTTGATCCTCAAGTTATTGTTAGCCAGATATAATAGTTTTTCTTTTCTTTTCTATCTCTCTCTTTTTTTTTTCTGATTGATTGATTGTTTCTTTAGGACATCAAATATCTTTGTCTCCGACAAAAGGGTTGTCCAAAATTTCTTTACTAAAATGTTAGGGTTGTGATCTAACAACCTTTTTTTTTTTTTTTGCACCTGCATTGCCGTTATAACATGTATTCGGTCTGTCCTCTAGGAAGACTACTATAGGGCCAATTCAGATGAAGCCATCCATGGTATGTGAGAGGGTGCATATATATATATATATATATATATATATATATATATATATATATATATATATATATATATATATATATATATATATATATATATATATATATATCTGTCAATAAAATTTTTATTGATACTAGCAGATATGAGAGTCCAAAATAGGATAAAGAGGTTTTTTGACGTCCATTCTACTACTGAGATAATCTACTGCTCCCATCTAACAACGTTGGACAATTTTGAGCAACATTGAAGGTAGAATTTAGCGTGGATTAAATGAGTTAGCGATGTTGTGAGGTTAGAATTGCAAATGTGTGACTTATTGTTTCCGGACAATAGAACTTAGTTCCGCCGATCAAAGTTAGTGTTTGGAGAATGGTAGTACTAGTACAGATGGAAAATTTTAGTTTTGTTAGAAAAAATTATGTCCGTAATTGATCTATTTTATATGATTTTTGTCACATATAAATTTTCGGATGGTGTTTATTCCGGTTTCACCGTCGGACCTTCGCACTGGGCTCGTGTTCTAGCAACGTTATATATCGGATAAAAAATTATGTTTGTTTTTTGGCGTTTGAACTTTCTGCAGACAGACTCACTGGTCTGCACTGTAGAATTAAATTTTGCGAAATGTTGGATACGAAGGCGTGATCATACCGCTCACTATGCGAGCATCTAGCCAAGCTTGCGGCTAGTGCCTGTAAGGGATGGAAGATTTTACTTTGACAATTTAGTTAATGGAGTGTCAAGATTATATGTAACTTGGTTGCTGATATGACTTTGCTTCTTTTTTTTTTTTTTTTTTTTTGTTCCAAATTTTGAAACATGGGGTTGATGAAATTATCCCTTTTGCTTCTCAGTTTTCCTTCAACTTTTATTTTACGTTGACATGTTATTAATGTTAGCAGAAAATATCACCACATTACTGAGATGTAAAGCAAGTTGTTTTTCATGTGGGTGACAAAATGAAACTTAGTATCTATGTTACCAATTATCGTCGCCTTTGGTCTTCTACTTGCGGTTTGCGGGCGAGGACAGCTCAAACTCGCCAAAATTGTAACTACTCTCGCACCCTGGCCCCGCAGAATGGAGAAAAACACTAGCTAAACACTGACGTGCTAGGCCGGGCGGGCTAGACGGCACATACTATGCAGCTTGTTTCGAAGTAGAAACAACAGAAGGAAAGCAAAGCATAGACCATGACTTTTTAAAAATCGCGTAATAACTAGGAATAAATTAACATGCGAGGGCTTGACAATAGTGGATGCTGAGTAGGGAGCAGGCAAATTCGAAAATAAGAGTTTATAAATGGGATTTTGTTAAAAAAAAATTCTGCTTTGTAAAATTTAAACAAAACAACCTTTTAAATAAAAATAGTAACTTGACTTTTCAGAACTAATCAACCTTTTAAATAAAAAATAGTAACTTGACTTTACAGAAATGCTTTTTTAGGGTTACTTTGTGTGGTTGTTTAATATGTTTAGTGAAGAGGCTGATACTATTTGATATAATTGTTAGCTTTTAATCAACCAAATGAAAACATATTTTCTTAGTTCTAATATTTGTTCATAAAAATGGCTAATAAATAAGAATTAAATTAGATTACACATGGTTAAACATTGAAAAAAAAAAAAAAATTAAACCAATATAATCATAGTGTGTTCTCCAAATTCTCCTTCACTTCCACTCCTCTTCAATCTCAAAACTTCATTATTATCTAACATCCTCATCCCTGTATCACTTAAAAATCCATAACTCCGGGGAGCACGGAGCGAAGTTTGGAGGGAAGCTTAATTCAACCTCTCACAAAATTATTATTTTTACTATGGTGTAATCTTTTTATCTTTGTAATTACCACCATTTTTTTCTTCGAAAGATTTAAAGTGTTTAAATATTAACCTTCTTTTAGGATTAGGATGAACATTGTGGACAAAGTTAGGAGAAAATTGTAAAATCCGACAGCTTTAATCTCTTGTACAGTCTTAGCTTTAAAATCAAACCAACCATCCAAAAGATTGTACTGCACATAGATCTGACCAATTGCTGAAGACATGAAGAATCTTATTTTCCTGTCTGCATGCATTGCATACCAGAAACTCTCCTTCATCATTTCCACACATATATATATATATATATATATATATATAGGTGGTGTGCTTTGAACTTTGAAGAGTCCTAAAGATTTTCACACTCATTTGAGAAGAACATGTGTTCAAATACTTCAGGTTTCAATAGAGTTTACCATGCTTTTCGATTTCGCCGGCACCTTTCAAGACAAAACAACCCTTGCATCACAAAATTTCTGAGGCTTAAGAGGTGAGGAACTATCTACTAAGCTTCTGTTATGCACATCCAGTTGATTTTCCGCACTCTTAGTTGTCACGAAAGCAAGTCAGAACTCAATTTATTCTGCAATATTTCTTGAACTTTGTAAGGATTTGATGTGTTCATAGTTTTACATAAGCATGGGGAAAGTGAATTTTCCCATTTCGATACGAGGATGGTGCAAGTCATATTTTTGCGACTTCCACAGACTATGTCTTTAACAGCCCCTGGTGTGTATCTCAACTAATGGGATGGATGAATCGTGACGACACTTAAGAGTATGAATTTTGTCAGTAGTATCGCGAGGTAGAAATTTTTTGAATTTTCAAAAAAATTTCTAAAAATTGTGTTATGTATGCTTCTATACTTAACGGGGTGTCTAGGGACAACGCCTGGTCTGAGTTCTACTCCTTGACCATAGTCTAAACCATGGTTAAAAAATTATTTCCAAAGAAATAATATAATGTTTATTGCAGAAAAGATTTTGCTACGTTATCTTAAAGAATATATATGTCATGCTACTAATTTTACAGGCGAATGAAAAGCATACAGTTGCAGAAGGGGAGCCTGAAGTTGAAAGCGAAAATATTATCTGATAAAATGAAGATGATCAACTTGAAGTTATACCTGCATAACAAGTTCATCATGGAGGTGAACGAGAGACTCAGAGCAAGGGCTCTTCTCCTTCACCAGGAGAACCAAGCGTTGCTGTCCGTACTAACTGCTGCTGAACAGATCATCAACTGATCCAGCTCCTGTATTTCAATGGTTTGGAAATAAATTCATAATAATTAGAATTAGATATATATATATATATATATATATATATATATATATATATATATATATATATATATATATTGTAATGCTTTTTTAAAAATTAGGTTTTCTTTGAGACTGTCGTGGTTTGAACTCGTAATGAGTGTGCACGTCCCTTAGGGACCTTAAACCCATGGAAAATCCTCACTCGCAGCCTCAAGCGACGCTCTTAGATCCGAATACAGACTTCCATGAAATGAGACTTCTAGGACGGTGTATATAGGATTTTTCAGAAAAATCTTGCAAAAGATTTCACCCCACATAAACTCAAACCTGAATGATGATATTTTTTAAAACGCTCTCATCCAGTCCAGCTAACCGCGCTCGGCAATTATATAAAAGAAGTTTTAAGTGCACAAAAATCAGTATTTCAACTATCAATTTTGATTATCTACTGGACAATTTTTTGGATATTTTTGTAAAAACATTTTAAATTACAAAGTCATACATTTTGATTTTTAATTTTATAATTTTATAATTTAAAATTTCCAAAAAATAATTTGTAAGCGTGTGTTTTGATTAGCTATATATAAGAAATAAAATTTGTGTCCGGAGCATTACAAAGTTTCTCCTACATAGAATTTGTGATCAGTATTAGTACTAAAAAAAACAGCAAGATTTTCGTGAAGCAGCAAAATTCATGTCGTGTCACAAATATGCACTAAACATACTTTTTTTTTTCAGGTCACAAAAATCACACAAGTAAATGATAAAGCACCAAATCTCATAGCTCAGTTGTACATATTTCACATATTTCTGTTCCTTCTCTGCATCACATATCATGCAGAAATTTTGGGTTACTTTTCGAAGGACTGGCTTTTTTGAAAACACATATCATCTTAGGGCATGTTTATTTAAGTAGGAAAGTAAAAATATGTAACAGTCGTATTTGTTGTTACTTTGAAAAAAATGTGGAAAATAACTTTTTTCTCACTTTTTATTTTTATATAATTTTTACTTTTCCCACTCACTTACGGTAGGCTAAGAAATGGAGAAACAATGACTCCTTATTAAAAATTTATAGCTCCACTAAAAAAGTAAATTTTATAAATTTCTTTGTAGTAAACGAAATATTATAATAAATTTCTAATTGCAATTTTTAATGTAATTAATAAATTATCTTAATAACTTTTTTGTAAAAAATAAATTTGTCAAAATATTACACAACTATATATTATTAACAAAAATATACAATGTAAGAAATGTTAAGTGTAAAATATTCATTAATAAATACGAATTATGCTTTACAATTTAAATAATATTCCAAACTATTCTACTACAAGTAGATAGAAAATTCAAATCCACTCTACTTTCCTATTTAGCACTTCTTAATTCACTTTCTTTTCTTTTTTTTTTCACTTATTTCAATTTTTCTAAGTAAACAGTCACTTTAAAAAAAGCCATCTATGATACACTCAGCATACAATCCCAACTTTGTCCTCTCAATTATATAATGACACATATTTTAAATTTTTACTTTCTTAAAAAAAAAAAAAAAAAAAATTTATGGTAGAAATCTTTGCAAAAGAGAAGGGCAAATCTTTCCAAAGCATATTATCTGGATTCTGATTGAGACTAACTTACAGCAAGTTAATTATGAGAAAAATTACTGTTCAGCAAGCAATAAGAGGGAAAGATGAAGTCTTGGGAATCATCATTACTTGTATTTATTGCTGCATTTGAAGAGCAGATTCAGCAAGCAATGATAACTAAAATGGTTGCTATTGCACTGCTGATAATTGCCCTCAAAGTCAAGCACCATTCATTGCCCTGACCACCTCATTATGCCTGAATATTGTCAATTTTATATAGAGTACCTCATGCATCCAAAACATTCATCAACAATTCATGTTGTCGTTTAGATGAGACGTGTTTGAAATGGATTGTGGTTTGAAGTATTGAAGTGGAAAGAGAATGTCGCATCCGGATTCTATATATCGTTTTCTATATTGATATTAAAAATAATATATATATATATATATATATATATATATATATATATATATATATATATATATATATATATATACAAAAAAATTTCCAGATAGAATGAGAAAAATTTCTAAATCAGTCCAACTAAACGTTATCAATCGAAATAAATGGTTACAATTCCAATTTTCAACGATTAAGATAGAAACCAAATTCTCAATAGAATATCATTTCATCATGTTTGCGGTTAATTAGGAGGTTGGCCGGATTCGACAACCTGCATCAATGTAGTTACCAATTTAATGGCATACAAGCATTATACAGTTGATTATATTATGCGGCTATGTCAGCATCTATTTCATGTCTATTAATTAACCAGGAATACATGGAAACAATTTAGTGGCATCAACAGATGTCCAAATGTTGAAGCAGCTTAACAATAGCTACAATATGTAATAGTGTGTCCATCTCGATCCATGCCGAGAAAAGTAAATACAATAAAATTCCTAAATCATAAGATATTGGACGAAGAAAAGCCCGAAAATTGACCACAATGTATTCCAGAACAGAGATTTTCAATTTCTCATTTTGCCTTTGTCATGCTCTGTTCTCTTAGTCTGCTCTTGATTGGCCAGCACGAGAAGACAGAATGATCCCCACGATAAGGCCATAAAGGGCCAAAGCTTCAGCGAAGATGAGAATAAGGATCATTCCTACAAAGAGTTTCGGCTGTTGTGCGTTTGCTCTGCATTATCACAATGGCTTAAAAGTTAGAAAACATCACAACCTTAGATTCTGGTAATGAACCCCAACAAAAAAAAAAGAAAATACTACAAAGAAAAGGTAGCAGGATCAGCAACAGCTACATTTTCTGCAGTACTAAGCATACGAGCATTTGCTCATGACTTTTCAAAAATAGTAGTACGAAACATAAGCTCAGAAGAATTTGTTAGAATTAGTGCAAAGGCAGAATAACTCTTAACTATAATTCGCAGAATAACTCTTAACTACGACTTGATCTTACAACATGGGAGACAAAATCCAGCCCTTATTTCAGTGCCCTCAGCAGCATCAAGTAACCAAATATCCACATAACTCCATAAAGACGATTACCAATTTGTCCATCATGAAGTGAATATAAACAAGAATATGGAACAGCAATAATGAAAATTATTTTGCCTCAGTATGAAACCAGTCGATGGATACGTAAACTTTTGAACATACCTTCCAATGCCAAGATAAAAAAAATAAGTTCTCCCATTTCATCATGTAATGACAGCGCATACACTTGTATACACATACAGTAACCTAGTTAACAACTTAGCTTCATATTTTATCTAATAACTATGGGGAAAAGTGAGCCATAGGATGACATGTGTGCGTATATATAGAAATGCAATAAGTGCAGGCTGGCCGGCCCGTACGGTCAATCCATCTTCAAAAATTTTTTAAAAAGTAAAGAATAAAAAAAAACACTGCTGCATAGAGCTCTGTTCGCGAGCTCTAGGCATGCCTAGAGCTCCGCAACAATGGCTAAAAGGGAGGCCATGCGGGCTAGCAGCCCACAAGGCTATGTCGCGGACCGGGCCATGTCACCCACGGCCAGTCAGGGCCACTGGCCGGATTTCCAACACTACGTATATAACTACGTGCAAATATATGCACATTCGTTCAATGACCATAAACACACATATAAGTGTACATCAAACACACATAGGTACAAATTTGTTGGTAAAATCACAGACAATCGAGGAAACATTCATCTTCTAGAAGCTGAATCAAATTACAATCACTAGATAAGAACCGCAATTGTTGGTAGCATTTTCAATTCACCTCGCATTCTAATTGCCTTAGTTGATGTATGATGATTACGGTTGTTCAAGTATGTAATGAATTATAGGGTTTGTTGATGTAGCTAATTAGTGACTCACTGTAATTTATAACATTATAATTTTCCACCATCACTTGATGTCGATGCATGCATTTGCTTCTATAGCCTTTCATTAACTTTTTTCTTTTTAACAAACTCATACATTTTGCAATTCCTAGTAAAATCATCCACAAAACCAAAAGGATCCATGACATACTCGCCAACTATTAGAAATATGATGGATAAGGTGAAAAACCAATAGCCATTGATCACTCTGCCACCATCGTCGTTCACTGTTGCCATTACTAGTGGCAATAATGGAGGTTATACTTACTATTTCATTAATCTTTTATGTTATGATTGTAATGCTAGGTATGAATACCTAATATCTACTCATTAGGACTTCATACATATTATATCATATATTCAACAATAAATATTCCTATTGTATGTCCAACCAAACTACACAAATGGCAAAAACCGAAATGCAATGCTGAAGAGATCATAAGGGCTAGTTTGCAAACCCTAATATACTAGGGCGGAGAGGATTCTGTGTGATTTAGTATAACTAACCGGCACATAATCCTACAGTTGTAAGATAAATGAAATACAACCAATTTCACATATATGAGGGTTTCGGTATCGAGCTAAGTCGAGTTTAAGAAAAGTTAATTCTCGGCAATTGACGACTGTGCCACTACATTATTTAAAACATAAAAATAATAAATAAAAGTGTAAAAAGAAAATTACATCACAGCCGATTTTTTTAATGTAGTTGCCTATAACAACCAGTATGGTTACTAGTACATGCAAAAACTAGGTTCAATTAGATTCCAATCTAGAAGGTTAAAGATCATAGTTTTCTAAAAGATCAAATGGAGAAATGACGGTTTGGGACATATTAAACAAATACCCATTAATGAAAAGGTTAGTAAATGAGGATATAAATAAATCCTATCAAGAGAGGTAGAAGTAAACCTAAGGAGGACAATGTGAAAAGAGAACTTTTCTAGACTTGAAGGAAGATGTCAATTAGATTCGCAATCTAGAAGGTTAAAGATCATAGTTTTCTAAAAGATCAAATGGAGAAATGACGGTTTGGGACATATTAAACAAATACCCATTAATGAAAAGGTTGGTAAATGAGGATATAAATAAATCCTATCAAGAGAGGTAGAACTAGACCTAAGGAGCACAATGTGAAAAGAGAACTTCTCTGGACTTGAAGGAAGATGTGTCATAATAAAGCACCACTACGTACGGTGAGCCATGTAATCAATCACCTAGTCGCACAAAGTGCTGAGGTAAGAGATGTAGCATTTTGTTATGAACCGATTCGGATCGGCTCACGTCGGCGGCCCGGACCCGGCGAAGATAAGACACCGGCGGCCCGGTGGCGGCTCTACAAACTAGCGTAACTAAAATTACTTTATTTCTTCCATATTTTTCCAATAAAGGTTACAAGCTATATATATAGAGACTCGAACTAATCTGAACTTGATCCATGATCCGTGTCCTCATGCGACTCGAACCCCTTTTCCGTACATAACATTCCACCCCTCTTGGAAAGCAACCTTGTCCTCAAGGTTGCAGTACTGAAGCGCCGAGAAAACTGATTTCGTCCGAACCACAAAAATAAGTATGTTGATTGAACTCGCAGCGGGTTTAACCTGTGAAAATAAGGATGTGAAATTTTCATAATAACATATAGCCAATGCAGTACTTGTCCAATCATCAAGGAAGGATTATCTCCAGTAACGTCAATAGATTCCTCAAAATATCCGTTGTCGCACAACTCAAAGAATAAGGCTAATCGATAAGTAAAGAGAAGCGAGGTGCAGTGATTGCTTGCTCTTTTCAGCTCTCCTTGAATATCATCTTTGAGACCGTCAATAAATATGGTAATGACGTGTTGTTCGGACTCGAAGCAAATATTGGATTTTCTCTTTGAAAATGCAACCCAATATTGTGCCACTGATGAAGTCTGTCGAAGATTGCGAAGTTCATTAAGGCGGCAATTGTTTGTGATGTCATCCATTTGTTGTTTAAATCTTCCACAAATTTCGTCAAATTTATCCATTAATTTCTGAGCGTCGTCTGCTGATATAATAGGTGTTGGCGCAGAAGGTGGTTGCGGTTGCGGCATCCGAGGAACTTCATAGTATTGTGGTGGATGGTATATTTCCTGGGGTGGCACCTGAGCGTAAGGTGAAGAGTTAGGAAACCAAGCTGGCTGCTGGTAGTGTTGCGGTGATGTATAGGGGGGCCAAAATGTTGGTGATGGTGGCTACTTGTAATTAGGATGTAGGAACCATGGTGGAGCATGGGATGTAGGAGGCGGTGGTGAGTAGCTGCGAAATAGCGGTGATACATAGGGCTCTGGTTGTAATGTGTTCCAGTAGGATGCCATTGACATCCCTTTTTTTTTTTTTTTTCTTTTTGATGAATCGGGTGGTAGTGGTGGATGTGGTGAGGATAAGAGTGGTATAGTGCAGCGTCGGCGAGGGTTCGGGACCACTAGCTCTGATACCAATTGTTATGAACCGATTCGGATCGGCTCACGTCGGCGGCCCGGACGCGGCGAAGATAAGACACCGGAGGCCCGGTGGCGGCTCTACAAACTATTGTAACTAAAATTACTTTATTTATTCTATAATTCAAAGCAGGGTTTACATTATTTACTTATAGAGGATATCCCTCTAGACTCTACCATATATTTCTCCTAAGTATTTTCTAATAATACTCTCCTAATATAACTCATTTCTAATACAAGAACTTTCTTATTTTTCTATTTTCCTACTAATAGAATAGTGCCTATTATATAGCACTTTCCAACTAATATAGTATTTCCTATTACATAACATTCCATCCCTCTCGAAAACAACCTTGTCCCCTCAAGGTTGGCAGTGGACAGAAATCGACGCAGATCGACTCTTGATAGTTGTGTTACATCGGCGGCCCGATGACAGCGAGAAACACCTGCGGCTCGGTGTCAGCAACATAGTTCCATCGGCGGTCCGATGACAGCGAGATACACCTGCGGCTCGGTGTCAGCAACATAATTCATCGGCGGCCCGATGACAGCGAGGTACACCTGCGGCTCGGTGTCAGCAACATAATTCCATCGGCGGCCCGATGGTGGCGAAGATAAGTAGCATAGTGCAGCGGCGGCGAGGGTTCGGGACCGACTGCTCTGATACCAATTGTTATGAACTGACTCGGATCGGCTCACGTCGGCGGCCCGGACGGGGCGAAGATAGACACCGGCGGCCCGGTGGTGGCTCTACAATCTAATTCTACCAACTAAATTAATAATAAAAACTAATTCATTTCTTCCATATTTTTCCAATAAAGGTTACAAGCTATATATATAGAGAGGCTATTCCTCCATATTCCTTTCATATACATTCTATTAATAAAAATCTCCTAATATAAATACTTCCTATTACAAATATTCCTACTAAAGATAATCCTATTACAAATATGCCTATTAAAAGTATTCCTAATATAACTTTGACTAATCTGAACTTGATCCGTGATCCGTGTCCTCATGCGACTCGAACCCCTTTAATTCCGTACATAACACATTTACCCTTGCATACAAAGATAATCTTAGGAAACCTAGTACTAACATAATCAGGTAAAATGAAAATTCCACATCAACATGAATCATCGTAGAATAATAGGTAGGTCCGTTCAATTGGTTGTTATGTCCATCACTGATGGACTTTCAAATAAACTGATTGGACCTTCCTAGTTGCACGAGATGTGTTTGGAACAAACCACACAAGTACTATAAATGATGGGTTCTTTTTTGTTTTTTCAAGAGGACTAATCAAGGGTTCTTTGACCAACCCTTGTAGATCAACCTAGTTTGCGAAATGTCACATTTTTCCATTCTCTAACTCTCTTCAATGTAGATCATCCCTCTCGAGACATCTCCCCTGCATTGCTCATGTAACCATGACATCAACCCTCCTTTCCCATGCACAATAATTGTCCCTTCAAATACAATTCAAGCTCTCTCTACACAGGTACCAACCCTTACAGACCAACTTGGTCCGCAAATGTCACATTTTTCCATTCTCTCTCTTCAATGTAGTAGACCATCCCCCTCAGGACATCTCCCCTACATTGTTCATGCAACCCAGACATCAACCCTCCTTTTCCATGCACAATGCTTGTCCATTTAAACACAATATAAGCTGCTCTCTCTACACAGGTACAAATCCAATGGTCACATCAATTAAATCAGCCTAATCTCTGGCTTTTGTATATAGCTCTTTAGCCTATATCAATTGCAAAAAATAGTAACCATTCACTTAGTATATTAACCTTTGTTTTGAGATTATCATGATTCATGAAAAACTCTATCAATAACAGGTTCATTTTTGTAAGACCGTCGTAACAGATAAATCCATGAGTACCGACCCATGCTTCCACTAGCCGAGCAATTATATTCTTTTGGTCCATTCACTTGGTAGATTAACCTTTGTTTTGAGATTATCATGAAAAACATTATCAATAACCGGTTCATTTTTGTTAGACCGTCGTAACAGATAAATCCATGAGTACTGACCTATGCTTCTACCAACCGAGCAGTTATAGTCTTTTTGTATGGGTAGGCCAGAAGGTCAATGCTACCTCATGAGATAGAAAGGGAATAAACCGTTAACATCTTTGCGAGTAGAGCTTGCAATGTTCAAATTTAAGACCTCCACTTGATAAGTGGAATCCTACCATCCGTCCTAGAAAGGGAAGTATACAGAGAAAGCCAAAATATACGGATAATAGTTTGACCATAACATACACATATGAACAAGAGAGGGTGCAAGGGCCTAGTTTTGGAAAAACAGAGTTCCTAATGAATATGAAGACAGTATGCCACTTAAGAGGGGAAGAACGAAGCATAGCTGCAGAAGTCATAATATATATACAATTCAATATGTTGCAGAAGTCATAGCATCGAAAATCAGGAATCAAATTGAACTAGTACCCAAAAGCAAGTATTTATCAGCAGAAGCCATTGTATGAAAGTGTTAACAAAAAGAAACAAAATTCATTGAATACTATTTTCTACACATGGTATCGTTAAGGACATGTTTTGGATTGGGGGTAAAAGAGTGATAATAATTATCCGGATAACATTACCACCATTCCACCCCTGTTTGAATTGGAGGTAATAGATGGGAGTCCCCCAAAGGTGGGTAAATTGCTATCCACCTAAATAGGTGGGCAGCAATTTACCCCCATAAAACAGATATGGTGAATACATCTTGCCGACAACATCTCGCCGCGACGCCTAAGCCGCTTCCGTCCAGATCTCGCAGCGACGCGCTCCGTCCAGATCTTGCCGGCTGCGCGACACCTCAGATCTAGCAACCGCGCCTCATATCTCCGCCAAAACTCCTCAGAACTCGCCGCCGCCATTCGCCCACCCCTACACCTCAGGCCTCGCCGATGTGCTACATCCAGATCTGAGCCCCTCCTCCGACGCCGCACACTCCAACACCGCAAACCTTGCCGCCGCGCTCGTCTAGAGCTCCAGCCAGATCTCAGCCCCTCCTCCGACACCGTTCGTCCGCTTCAGAGCCGCAGACCTCGCCGTCGCGCTCGTCTAGAGCTCCAGCCAGATTCAACCCCTCCTCCGACGCCATATGTCCGCCGTTGAATTGCCATTGTTTTCTATGGATTGTAATATAAGCCTGTTGAATTGTCGTGGTTGTTTCATTTGCTAAGTTTTGGACCGTTGAAGGGTTGTTTAAGTTATGGAGTGTTTTCAGATTCTATGTGTAATATTTACCCTAGTTTGTTTCTCGGGTTACATGTCTAACAATTACCCTCAATCCAAACGCGGGTAATAGTTACCCATATAACTTTTACTAATAAACCAAACGAGGGTAGACGTTATTGCCATATTACCCAAGTAAAGGCTTTGCCCATGTCATGTTCTACCCAAGTAATACTTTACCCCCAATCCAAACAGGACTTAAAAGTTACAAGAAGGTTAAGAATCTTATGATGGCCTTCTCCGAGATATTTCCAATAAAGTATACAGAAATCTTCTTTCATTAAGAAATATGTGTGAATCCTTAAGAAGAAAATTTATCTTCCAGGCCTGACGATCTCATTGTACATGTAAGCAATTATATACTTGGCCGAGATATACCTACTGTTTATCATAGTAATCTAAATACTGACCGAAAGTATAAAAGTAAAAGTTCCAGGCTTTTCTGATATGCGGCTAGTTCTCTGAAAATTAGCAGAAGAAACTGAAAGTCGTCATAAAGTAAACAGAAAAGGAGTCGTCAATTGTCACATCACCTGACACCAGCGTCACCAACAATACCAATGGCCATGCCGGCGGAAAGACCGGCGAGGCCACAAGCTAGACCTGAAGAGAGGTGGGCATAGCCATCGAAGAGGTAATAGGGCTTAGCCTTAGGGTTGATACCAGTGCTGATAATCACGGCAATAATGAGGCCGTAGATACCGAGCACACCAGCCATGACAACTGGCACGATCGACTTCATCACGAGCTCAGGGCGCATCACACCCATCGACGCCACCCCGACTCCGCTTTTCGCTGTCCCATAAGCCGCGCCCATACCTGTAATAAGCCACAACATTAGAGATGATGCCAATATCTAAATGGGTGTCCTCGGAATCAGTGGATCTGAGGAAAGGAGTGGGAAAGTACAGGAGAAGACGAGGGCTGCGGCAGCGCCGAGGAACCCGAAGAAGGGGGCCGTTTCATCACCGCTGAAGCTCACCATCGTCGCTCGGAGCAGTGACCGGATCTGAGAGAATGATAGCTAACAAGTAACAAGGAGATGAAAGCGGAGGGTCGAGAAGCGTGTGACGATCGCTGAACCAGCCAGGATAATAGCGAACTCGAAGGTTCTCGTCCGGCTGCGAACCGATTTATATTTATATACTAAAATTTACGAAATTCATCATCTAGATTATTTTTTATTTTTAATTATTTATATAGTTTAAAAAAAATTAAAATATATGTTTATTAGACTATCAACATAAAAAAAAACGTAATTTTCGACTTCAACTTTTATAGTAAAAGTTTTATATTTTAACCAAAAAATCTATTTTAATAAAATATGCAATATATAAATTTATTTTTATATAAATAAATATAAAAGTTTGTTTTTGAATGAAGAAATTCATTTTTTTCGAAATAATATAATATGATGAAAATTTATATTTATAAATAAAAAACTGGATCATTAAACTATTACGTCACGTCTTAAAAAGTTTTTATATACGTCAAATGGTATTTATTTTACTCTAATAATATATAATTTTATTAAAAGTAATTATTAATTTATATTAAAGTAAAAATATAAAAAAATATTTCTAAATTTTATTATTATATATATTACTAATATTCGTGTATCGTTACAATATGAAACTAGTAGAACTTAAAACTCCCTTGACATAAGTCATTTTTTATTGCATGCTTAAAAATTAATAGCACCCTAATTCGACTTCTGAGTAGCGCCGAATTATAATATTACAACACCTACTAGATGCAATTACTTTTTCTTGCACTTCTATGCGATATAGGTGCTTGACATATATTGTAAATAATAATATTAAAATATAAAAGTTTATTTTTATAAGTATCAAATATAAAATATATAATATTTCAACGCTTTTTCTTCTCATTAATCATATTCAACTATTTCTTATATCAATTTTCATATCCTTGAAACATCTACACCCAATATCCTTCACATAAAAGCCTTTGCATAAGCTGAAATTGTTCATTAATAATATTTCGTATTCTTGATCTTTCCATTATTCTCCACAACGTATATTGTTGTTTCTTTTAATATATAATCATATTAAAAACTGTGACATGCTTGGTCCATTGATTTTTTTTTTTTTTTTAATATTTTGAATATGCTCGGTAACTTTATGAACTAAGCATATCTTATGTATCTATTTACTTCAAAATTCATAATAACACATATATCTAGTTATTGAAAATAATATTGACATTTGAAAAGTTGACTATCTAAAGTTTTGTTCAATTTTATGTATTCTATGTATTACATAGAAAATAACAAAGTACACATGTATTATAATTTTTTCAACATCTATTACGCATATCAATTTAATTTTCATTCAATACATTATATAATTAATATACCCTTATGTAAAATATCTTTAAATTACAATACTTTTTGAAGTCCACTAATTATTATATTAATAAAATAGATGAAGTTAATAACTTCTAAATAATTGAAACAAAAGATAGCGACATTTGACACACATATATATATATATATATATATATATATATAATATATATATATATATATATATATATATAAATGATAGAATATGTCATGTGCACAAAATTATTTTGATAAATCATTATATATATTTATATATAGATTAATCAGGTAACATGGTCACCTAATAAGTCGTCCACTAGTAGTGGTGACTAGAAGTCTTCACCCGGACCTTTGCTCTCGACGTCGGCACGGCCCTCTCTTTACTCGAATAAATGGCAGGAGATCTCTGCCCCTCGCATCTTCCCTAGTCCCTTTAATCGTCATCTTCTTCTCCACCAGGTCTTCAACATTGATAGTTTGATATCAACTCCTCCACAACCTCATCCTTCCTCGCGCTAGGGTTTCGTCGAGATCTCTGCCGGCGAGTTGGAGAAGTTCTTGCAATGGAGGCTGCCGCTGCGCGCGGCGGAACCCTCTCAGCCGCCTCTCCTCGGCCACCGCCAGTAAAGGAATGGCGAGCGGTCACTGAGGTAAAGGGAATTTCACAAAATGAAATTAAAAATGTATACTGGGTAACCTTTTATTGGGAAATCATTTGAGTTTGTATAATTTCCGCTTGCTTTCTATATATATGTGTGTGTGTGTGTGTCTTCGAGTTGGTAACGTAGAGTGTGGGAAAGTGCAGGAGGGACCATTGGACGCGGACTTTTGTTCGATCACACTTGATGGTGGCAGGCATAGTGACGACTTGCTGAAGCAGATTAACAATGTGTCTAGGCAGAGGGAGGAGCTGCAACGTATGGAGATTGAGCTGAAGGCACAGGCCGTTTCCCGCTCAGATATTATGGAGATGCAAAACAGCTATGAATCACGAATCAAGGAGCATGCTGATGCTGTTGCTCTACTAAAAGTTAGGCCTTTACCCTGGACTTAACACTTTAATCATGGTATTCTAGAATGTGATTCACTGAGGAATTACTGAGGAGATAGCACTTGTTTCCTGTATAGGAGATAGCACTACGTGTCTTCCTACTTAGGAAACAGAAACACTTGGTATCAGTGTTTTCTCTTGGAAAATGAGTTGCATTAGTTTACATTTATTGATGTCAGTTTACCTGTTATACGACTCCCATGTCTGCTAACTTGCGAGCTGATAGACTTGCATGCCATATGCAGTGCAAAGTCTGCTCGTGAGATTTGTTTGTTGTCACTGTGACATCTATGATGTTTTTTGGTTTTTTATTGAGTTGCTTCTGTCTGTTGAATAGGAGCAACTGAAAGAAAGAGATCAACATATACGTAACTTAGAGCTGAAGTTGGAAGAGAAGGAACGAGAGTTGCGTGCTGTAAAGACAGACAATGAAGCTGTCAGTACTTTTTGCTTAACCTTTGTTCATTTGTTCATTTGTGTCAGTTTCTTAACCTTTGTTCATTTGTGTCAGTTTCTTGAATTTCTCACGTACTTCGCCTTTCTTATTCCTTGGTGCAGGCCTGGGCAAAAGAGGAGGCGACCTTAAGGTATGTAGTGATGTCATAGACATTTAGGGGTGGTAAAATTCTTGAGGATACCATTAAGAAATATCCTGTGCCTTCAATATCGTGATGATGTTACATTCAAGTTGACATTTCTTTCTGCCAGCCAATGCTGTTTATATGTTCTTGTACTTGTCCATAATGAATGTGGAAGTAAAAGGTGTATTATTCTAGCAAGCAACTGTTGCTTATCCCACATAGCTCCCCCTTTTGCCCTTTCTTTTGGTTTTGTTTATAAAGTTTCAAAAAAATAGATCCAATTCATGTCATACACAAGCTTAATTTCTTACCATCATCTAGTGCTGAGCGTTCATGTTAACCCGACCCGAACCGAATCCAACCCTTATGCTCACAATCCAACCCGACTCGAATTCTTGCAAGACCCAAACCAACCAGAACTAAACTAGAACCCAAATCGAGTTATTTGGTTTTGTTCTGGTTGTTTCAGGTTGACCTGAAATTCAAATAGCAACAACAACCACCACCCGGTGGTAAGGCCCACCAAGCAGCGTCTAGAAAGGGTTTCATGTACGCAACAATACCTGGAGGAGGTTGTTTCTGTATGACCCAACTGAAATTAAAAAAATATATTAGAAATTCAAAATGAGTTGAAGGTGAAATCAAACTCAAAATCAGTATCAATATGTAAAAAAACAAATAAATCCAACGAATTGTGGATTTGGTTGTTTTGACATAGAATTCAAAATCAAAATGAAAATTGAAGTCTTTTTATTGAACAACAAATAATCATAATAACACAACGAATTGAAGGATTTGCTTGCTTGGAAATCGAAATCGACCTTGTTATATTGCTACTTTGGTTCTACGATAGATGATTCTACAAGCCTACATTTTATTGTGATTGATTTATGAAACCATGAAGAATGGCTAAGAAAGAGAAGGACAGAGATGGATGGAGACGACCGTGGATTTAGAGGTTTTGGGTTAGGAAAGGTGAGCCGGGAGTGTTAGAGAGCTTCCAAGTGAAGAAAAGAAGCAGTTCTACTGCCCATTGCTATTGAGCTCACTCGTACCTAGCATGGCATTGAGCTATTGGGCTTGGAAAGATCATTTCAATCCCCAATGGTTTAATGCAACTCTAATTAGATCGGGTCGAGTCGAGCCAAACCTTTTTTGTGAGTCAAAACCCGACTGGACTTCAATAACTCGATTTGGTCAAGGGTGCTTATTTCCTGTATCAGTGAATGTCAGCAATGGTTTTAAACAACATTTGCCCTACTTTTGATGCAGATCTATTCTGCATATACTAGCTAACTTGTTTATACATATTTTTTTGGATTGCACTTTGCAGAAGAGAACGTGATAACTCAGAAACAGAAAGAACCAAGCATCTTCAACAAATGCATGATCTCCAAGAACAAATAAGGGACAAGGAGAACCAGTTTCATTCCCTTCAGGAGCAGGTTTTACTTCGAAACTTCTTGTTGTTGATCTGCTCTTCAAAGATCTGTTTGCATACTGATGTTTATTATTTAAAAATGCGCTAACCATTTTTTTTCTGCAACTGACTTTTATATACAATGTAGTTCCAACTGAGGAGTACTATTGCAGTAATTCTAAGCACACAATACCTGTGATATAGCTTCTATTAGGAAGATGTTTCAGTCTTTGGATAAGCAAGATAGCATGCTTATATTCAAAATGTCAGAAATCATTGTTAGATTTAAAAATGAGAATGTCTCCGTAGTAAAATGAGTATTGGAAGTCTCTTTTTTTTTTTTTTTTTTGGTAATTTCATTTTACTTGGTTTTGACTAGTAAATAGTTGCCTATTAACATGGGACTATTTTGTTACATGTAACTGCTACTCAGCCATATAATGTGATGGGCAAAACTTCACTAAATGAAGTTGATTTGCTAGGTTTTTTGAATTCTTGTTTTCTTTTGTTAAAATTTTTAAGTGAACCTCCTAGAAAGAGCGAAGCAGTCTACTCTGGGCATTCGTACACGACTATTTTTATTTAAGTGCTAACCAATTAAAGTAAAAAAACCATGCAAAAGTTTCAAGTTTCCAACAAGTAATGGATCATCAATAGCGGCTTGTCAATGTAATAATAAGTGAACAGTAATTCCATTACTATCCTTAATTATGAAGATGAATAATGTGGGCTTGGTCGTCCAATATGTTGCCAACATCTTTCTTCAGTTGAAGTTTTAGGCTTTTAGCTCTTTGGAATACAAGCATTTAAGAGGTTAGGGAATGACTTAAATGGTTTACTCCGTGCTATTCGTACAAGTTTCACAAGCATATTGTCTATAAGAGGCCTATTGTTTTGCAATCTAGATGGCTGAGTAGCAGTTAAATGGTTTACTCCGACCCATGCCAACTGACGCCTAAAATTTGGTCTTTGTATTAAATGTTCAAACCATCTAAAATACTAAAAGGCTTTTCTCTCATCTTGTTTTCTATTTCCATCATATCAACTTTCTTTAGTTACGCCAATCTAATGTGATCCTTAATTGAGTAATCACACATCTAAGACGACATTCTTATATCTGTAAAGCCTACTTTACTCTGATGTTGGTATTTCATAGCATTTTGATCTTTACGCATTGCTGATCATACCATCGTCCTATAAATTCCTCCCTAAAGTTTTAATGATATCTTGTGGTAGCATATAATTGCATATACACTTCTCCATTTTTTTTAGCCCACTTCTCTTTTTTGTTATCTCACTTGTATTCTGTCGCTGATATCATGTCTATTTCAAAATTGCTCTATCTATTATCTTTAAGCGCGAGGGGGAGGTTGCTACAGTGCACGCCCCCTCCCCTGCGAGATATATATATATATATAAAATTAAAAATAATGTATATTATATATATTAAAATAATAATTAACTGTATACATATATAATATCTTAATTTTTTAAATATTTTATTTTTAAATAATTAAATATTTTAAATATATTTTTTAAATTTTTAAATTTTTTTTCACACGCATCGCGGGTGATGTTTCCGCTAGTATTAATAATCTACTAAACTTAAATTATTCAATATTCTGAATCACTTTATCTACAAGACTCATATTATTTCTTCCTTTACTGAGCTTATATTTTAGATTGTCGGTCTTAGATCTGCTCAAACCATAGTTTATGATTCCAAGTTTCCAAAGCGTGTCTCCACAGCTTATTTTAGCAGTATTCCTACGAAAGTTCTCAAAAGCGCCACTTGCTCGCTAGCCTTGCGCCTAGGTGCCCTTGGCACCCGCTGCGCCCGCCTCGCACTTAGATTTGTCTATTGCCCTCTCTTGCCCAGGCACGCCACCATTTGTTCAGGCATGTCGCTGGATGCGCCCGCCCTAGGTCTAATCGTCATGCTTTATCCATTTAATTCATTAAATTAAAAAAAAAAAAAAAACTTCTTGTTTAGTATAACCTTAAAGTTTAAATTGCGCTTTTGCATACAATGTTCTCTTTTATAAATGATGTTACAATATTGGATCCTTTCTTAAAAAAAGAAAGTGTACTTCGCGTTTTATCAGGTTCACACCCTTTTTCTTTGCCTCGTGACTATACTCTCAAAAATTCCTTGCGCAGTGCTTACGCCTTTGACAAATACCCCGTACTCTTGTTTTATCGAATAGGAAAATTCATAGGCAAAAAGAATATAGCATGGTATATTATTTTGAATGTGCTTCGCAAATTCATCCATCACAAAAATAAATAGTTTATGGGCTTAGTGCTGAACCTTCGTAGAGTCGTATCGTAATGGGCAAGTAGCGTGCACTAGCTCCATTCGTCTGCACACTTTTAATGATGAATTATGCGAGTATAAACAAGGGTTTTGACTTTTCTCTTTCACACTATGTGTCATGGTGTCATATCATGGGAGTCCTCAAAATCTATGGAAACCAGATGCAAAGCCCATTTGTTTCTATATACTTCTCATGGGAGAGGAAGGATTAATTTGGCTTTCTAAGTTGCCTAATATAATTTTCTTGAAAAACACCAGATGAAAGGTTATGTTGCCTAATATAGTCTCTCAGTAACTTGTTTCTGAAGTCACAACTCTCTCTGAACAATCAGTGAGATAACAATTGCATCTTCCTTGATATGTTTCTTTACTAGTATCTTATCATTGTCGCCCTTGTTATATTACCTTGATCCAAAACTTTATCCTCCTTTTCACGTTTCTAGCAAATTCGTAACTTCTCTCGCTCTCTTTGGTATCCCAACGATTCTGTAACCTCATAAACTAAAAGTTTTGGTTCGCTCCCCATCTTTCCAGCTTATTAATTTGCTAATCTGTATTGCACTCAATTTTTTTCAGTTAATCTTTTAAAGAAAAATTCTTTGGTTCTTTTTAATTTTTTTTTCTTCGGTATCCGTTTTTTAATAAATTTTTGGTCCGGTTTCAATACGACTATACGAAACTAAATAAAGGTGGCTGGTCCCATTATGTAAATTCCAACGTATGGAAAGATGTCAAATAAGTTCACTAATTCCTGTAAGATTTGCTATCTTGAATGGAGGGATTGAAATTGATGATTCCATCATTATAAACAAAACAATTTGGATTTACTAATTCATTTTAGGTCAAGCATTTGGACATTTGTCAAATAAAGCCTTGAATTGAAATGATGACAAGCCTTTTTTTGTTAATTATTGTATAGTTTAGGCCATTTCCTGATATCCTTTACTTTTAGGTTGAGTCTTCATATTAATGGTAGAAAGACAAACGTTTGGCTGATTTAGGCTTTTTTTTTTCTTTGCACTCCTTCAGTACAGAACAGCGCAAGATACAATTGTTTTCAAGGATGAACAGCTGAGGGAAGCACAGACTTGGCTTGCACGTGTTCAGGAAATGGGTGCTATGACAAACCAATCCCTACAGGCTGAATTGCGAGAGCACATTGAGCAGTTTAACCAATATTATATTGGTTTTCAACGCCAGGTTGCTTTGATGATCCCTAATAACTTCTTTTTTTTTTTTTACTCTTTGCTTTCTGATGTACCACCGTCACAATATTATATTGGTTTTCAAAGACAGGTTGCTTTGATGATCCTTAATAGCTTCTTTTTTTTAGTAAGCTCTGTAGTTGGTATTTATCTTGATTTTACGGTTGCTTGCTTCATGACATTTTACTGTCAACTTTGAAGCTCTTTCTTATGTAAGCCCTTTTTTTGGTCAATTGTTTGTTATATTTTACATAGTTTATGGAGATGGAGAGGCATCATTTGCAAGCCATTCAGCAACTTCAAATGGAATTGGCTGAGGCAAGAGGAAGAAATGGAGTTTCTTCAGAAAGCTCACAAGGAGCTCATGGCATATCTGCGGATACATCTGCTGAAGGAAACAAGGGGAACCAGAGTGATTTAAGTGTCATTAGCACAGTAAATGGAAATTCTGGATATGCTGATAATGGCAACTCTGGCAGTGCAGTTTCATTTCTTTCATCTGCTAACACATCCACAAAGGTACAATGTTTCTCTAGAAGTCGCTTTTCATTTATATGTTCAAACCATCGTTGTTTCTTCTATCATATGCTACATATATTTGGACACATATGTACATCTCAGTATAAGTAAAGCAGATGGAGACCCTATTATTTGCCACATGGCAATCTTAGAGCTCTTGGTGTCTACCACGTGTCAAAATTTAATTTCGGTCATTCAATATTATGTGCGTGTTTTCTCGTGTCCTAACTTATTTTTTTTAAGACTAAAGGAATCTTAATTGCAAGCCCGTCTCTTCGCCTACTCTAATCAAAGTTAAATTAAAAACATTTAACCAAGAATTGGCATGTATAAAAGTTAGTAAAAATTTACAATATTTATTTATTATTAGCACGCTTCCTGGAGATGCCCCCTCCACATCTTAGCAGGTATAGGTGCATACATCGGCCCCCTGAGCCTATAAAACACGAGACTCGCACTGGGTCCACCACTTACTATTTGTATGTTTGATCATTTATAAACTTTGATGATTACGTATTATGGAGATTTCAGAACATTTAACTACCCTCCATTTACAACAAAAATTATGTCACACTATTTTTAACTTATATTTTCTTCTTCTTTTTTTTTCCTGTTTAGTTGTGTTATTCGATTACTTTAGGTTTTAGATTATATATAATTTGAAAATTTTAGATTCTATAGTCCCGTGCTTACATGAGTTGAGCACTAGTTACTTGTAGTTGCTTATTTGGTACTTATGTGGTTGCTAGATTTATCTATCTCCTTACTTATGAATTATTTATTGGCTTGTGTTCTTGTAGATCCCTACGTATTTTTGTTAATGCATTCATCTTCGTTAAATGCGGCAAAGCTTATTTTGATGTGTTGATGCTTTCTTATTGCGCATGTAAAAGTTATCATGTTTGTGAGCCAGTATGTCTTGCTTTTACCATTGTGCAATGTTCATGTGGTCCCCTTGACTTTTAAAATTCATACCATTTGACAATCCAATGTAATGATGCAATCTTTTCATGATTTCATTAAATAATTTATATATTAACTTCGAACTTTATTTTGTGTGGCAGGCTGAGCATGCTTCTAGCATGCCTGTACTCTCCCCTTCCATTCTTGGAATTGGCAGCTTTATACCTCATGGCCAGATGGCTTCACTGCATCCTTGTATTGTACCACAAGCTATTCAACAGTCTGTACCTTCTCCAAACTTACTTATCGCACAATCACATGTTGAACATGGTTTGACAGTCCCTACAGTTACTGACCAACAACATTGGCAGAGTCAACAGGTACCCATGACCTGGACCTTGAAAGGCTTACACTTTTGAACTGCCCTTTTGTTTTTCGGCAATAAATTTGCTTCTTCTATCTAAGGTACCTCTGATGTATTGCAGATGCCTCTTGACAACAAAAATCAGCTTTATCAAACAGAACAAAATCTTGTAAAGCTTGATGCTCATTACATAAATGCACCCATTGAGAGACAGGCTGCACATGTAGACTATATTAACAACAATAATAACCAACAAAGTTCTGATCTTGTAATGAATAGGAAAAATGAGAACATGCAGGTAAAATTCTCCCCTAAGCGATTCTACTTAAGGGTTTACAGATATTAACAATATGCTTATTGGCTATTGTTTGTTGCAACCTATTGGTTTTAGAATTAAGTATTTTTCTTATTTTGCTTTGCAGGTTTTTGACTTTAATAGCAAGGATCACCATTCTCCCCAAGAATCCCAAGATACACCAACAACAGATTCCGGGTTCCATGTTACATTGGAATTTGACAAACCAACACAGAAGAGCGAGGTCAATGTTTGCTTGTTTGCTGCTTTTAGTTGATGCCACTGGGAATACGTCCTAGTTCTATGTTTTCTTGACATACTATGATCACATATTCTACGAATTACTTGGATGTTAGTTACTTACTCCAAATTGTACTTGTTTAAAAAATTCAGATCCCAGATGATACAGTATCAATGTTGAGCCAATCAGAAAAGCAGACATTGACGCATGGTCAACAGTGGTCGGGATCTGATGCAGCAGTCTCTGCATCCGAGATCAGCTCAATCAATTCTGATAACTCCTCGGATCATAATGTGAATATTACACGGGCAAATGACATATCTGTTTCAGCTTCTCGGGTCTCAATCTCAGTGAAACACGGAAAAGTGGAGTCAAATCTTCTTGATGAAAGATGTCTCCTGGCATGCATTGTTCGTGCAATTCCTGCCGGACGTGGAAGTGGAATCAGAATTAGCACAACTGTAACTCCGTTGCTGACCTGTTGGAAGATAGCTTATTTGTTAATGTTCACTTTCCCCCCTATAGTGTCAGCTTATGTTTGTACCTCATGTTGTACGTGCAGTTAACTAATAGGCTTGCAAAACTGCTCACTCCTCTGCATTGGCATGATTACAAGAAGCATTATGGAGAACTTGACGAGTTTGTCGGTCATCATCCAGAAGTAGGTTTCTCATACTACATATAGTTTTAACTCATCTTTACTACTATAATAATTAAAAGTTTCAAATTTTCAGCTGTTTGTAATTGATGGAGATTTTATACATCTTCGTGAGGGAGCTCATGAAATAATTGCAGCAACTACTGCTGTTGCAAAAGTTGCTGCTGCTGCTGCGTCGTCTGCACCATACCCATCATTTTTTTCTTCTGTTGCTGTGACACCCATTGCACAGATTGACAGCCATAAGATGACACCATCAGCTGACTCTGAAACTAGGAATGTGGTTCAATATACAGAAGCTCCTGCAACATTTACTGGGCATTTAATTGGCAAGGTTTCTCATGCCTCAAAAGTTACTACTCACTCAAATGGTGTCAGCTTAAACATCATTCAAGGGATGTCTGATCTAAAGATTTTGAGCAAATCTAAAGATCTTCGTGAAGCAAATAGATTGCCAAATGAAGTAAAACCATCTCGTGTCTCCTTACCTGTTACTCCTGGAAATGGACCAAAGTTGGACAAATCAGGATCCATCTCATCAGATGGGAAAGATAGGCAAGATTTTGGTGGGAGAAGGTGCCTACTTTATCCATATACTCTGATCTATGCGTTAATGTTTATTTAGAAAACATTTTATTAGTTTCTATATTTAAACTGGATGATTATTCGTTATTATTATTTGTTTTTTATTTTTTAGGTATGTTGTAGCTGGAGCAATTTCCAGAAGATAGTAGGCGGGATCGATGCTGTCCTATATCCCTTCTATTTATCTGAATGACTTAAAATAGGTATACTTTTAAAGTTGAGCGTTACTGCGTTTATTCAATATTTGGATGATACTTGCACACATACTTTTGGAGTTACTAGCAGAATGAAGTTCTATTCCAATGGAACTATAGGGACTATGGTTGCCAAATATCACCATAAGGACAAATTGACGTTCACATGGACTTAGTTTTCTCAACCATCTTTACAGTGAACTGATAACTTATAAACTCACACAAATTAGAATGTTGATTGGTCAAATATTAGTTTGAAGTAAGATTTTTAATTTTAATCCTGAATTACAATTTGTTAAATGGTGATAGTATTCTTGTGGTTTTGAAGTACAAATTTCTACTTGGGGATGTAAAATCAGCTTCTTTCTTTTTTTTTAAACCTCGTATTGCAGGATGATTGTAATACACAACAACCTAGGATAAGTTCCTACCAAGCGGAGTATGTGGAGGATATGATATATGAAATCATGCTCCGAAGGAGGCTGTTTTTGTAAAATCCTTAGCTGTAGGATGAGTGGAACGTGGTCACCAATAATGCTAGCGAGAATCTATTGCTATTCATACTATTTATTCAATTGGCAATTTCTTACAGGGAGTGGGGGTTTAATTTGGTTGTTGCTGAGGGTAAAAACGATTTTACTGTTTCTGCTCAAGTATTATTGGTAAACTTCATGTTCTTTTATACCATATAATTTCTTATTTACTTGTTTCTTTTAATAATAGTCATACGAAAGCTAAACTGTTGAAATAGAAAAGGACTAGAGCAGCTGGAGATGCCTAACTTCATGTTCTTTTATACCATATAATTTCTTATTTACTTGTTTCTTTTAATAATAGTTATATGAAAGCTAAACTGTTGAAATAGAAAAGGACTAGAGCAGCCGGAGATGCCTAATTTCGTTAGTTTGTGACATGAGAAACATAACAGCTCTGTTAAGAGGGCATGGGGGTTTATGATTTGGCATTCTGGTTCAGTTCTGAAGTGATACAACCGGCGTGCTAAGTTGTGAAAAGTTTTGGATACCTTTGTCAAAAGTGAAGTTTTGGATCTGAAAATGTCTTTTATCTTTGATCTAAAATGATTATGAGTAGGACATGTTTGGATCTGATGCAAAGGTAGAGGTTGCGTATAGCCTCGTATCCCCTTAATTACTTCGTCATTCTATATGGGTGACCGTTGCCCTTATGCTATCTTTACCACAAACTCAAACAAGGATAGAGCGGTCTACCGTTGCCGGTAAGCCAACATTCGCATAGGGAGAAGCATATATCATCAATCTTTTTTCATTTGATAGGTAGATTAGTTGAATCTCAGGTGCCGTGTGTGCCCACGCCATTCATGGTTCTCAACCAGAAAGTTTCTTTCGAAACTAGTTTTCAAACACTCAATTGGTGATGTTATTTAGAGGCATGTTAGGCACTGATCGAAAACTTCTTTGTGTTTCGGGTGATTAGTGCAGTGTCGTTAGTAGTATATATTATAGTATTGCAAGCAGTCTAATGTAGTATTAGATGTAGAATGTCCTGGATGAGCTATGTAGTATTGTTACTAGTAATGTAATTATTGTTGTGAATTGAAGTTTATATTAGGGGCTGTTTACTTCGCGCGGAAGCCTAAGAAGTGAGAAGTGAGAAGTGAGAAGTGGGTGAACTGTGAGAACTGAGAAGTGGGTGAGAAGTGGTGTTTTGAATTTCTCTGTTTACTTGGGATTGTGAAGTAGAGGTTGGAAGATAGTTTCTTTGTTTACTTGGGGTTGAAAGTGAGGGCTGAAAGATAATTTTTTTTTTTTACTTAGAATTGGAAGTAAACTGAGACATAAAAAATATATTATATTTATTTTAAATTTATATTTAAATATTTATATTAAATTATATATTATATCCTATCTTTTGTATGTATCTCTTATTTAATATCTTAAATTTATATATTATAACATATATATTATATTACACAGGATATGTTATATTATATATTTTTATTTTATATGTATTAAATATATATCAAATAAATTTTATATTTTTGAATACTAAAAATTATAAGAGATAAGTTCTAAAAATTGAACACAACAAGTATTGAATACAAAGATTTTGTATTGAATAAAAATTTACAAAAGATTTATTATTACATATACATATATTCATAAAAAAAAAAATACACATTGTACAAGTATTTCAACCATTGACTACAGTGGTCGCCAGAGAAAGGAGAAAAAATCGCGAGAACGGAACTCACGCGCGGCAGACAAACGAGTTCGCCCACTTCGCAGCTAAAAGCTGCGATGTGGGCGAACTCAATTTATTATATACTCGCGGAACTCAGAATTGAGTTCCGCGAGTTCCCGCGGCGAAGTAAACAACGAAACTGTATTCTGAGTTCCGAGTTCCACGAGATCTACCAGTTTCGCGCGAAGTAAACAGCCCCTTATTGTAAAGTTAGTGTTGTTGAATACTATCTAATACTGTTAGTTGAGTGGTTGAATTGAAAGAGGGTAGGCAAGAGAATTGAACATACGACCGACCTTTGTATTGCAGATCCTCTGTGCTGTAGAAAAAAGAAAGTTAAAAGCTTAATATTGGTGCAACACTCATTACGATGTGCGTACCACCGGGCATATGAGCACTCATCCTTTTTGTTTGTATTTTGTCGTATGGACGTGTGATATATATATATATATATATATATATATATATATATATATATATATATATATATATATTTACAACTTTTTTTTTTAATCCATATCAGCCCATTAAAGGCAAACATCTGCATATTCACAAGTGCGGGCAGGCATTTATAGGTCTAAATTGGTGCCGCTTGACCTCAACGGTCCATTAAGAAATGATAATAATGATCTTCTTGAAATGGTTTTAGCGGGTGGACGGAAAACTTGTTCCAAGTTAACTCTTGCAGACCTGACAGTAGTGCCGAGTGATTCCCCGTGTATTACCGCAGGATATCTTTATGCCGAGTTAATAAATATTCAACAAGTAATTTTAAAATTGTTATTCTAGTTACTACTTCTTCACTTATAAAATATATTAAAAAATATATAGAATATGCATCGTAACAAATGTCGTTAGTTTTCTTGAAAACTTTTCATCAGACTATAAGAATGCCAATAAATCAGATATGCTAAAAGAAAAAAATATGACATTTTTTTAATGCTTACAATATTAAGAAAGCGTGTATCGCTACGCTTCTAGATATTATTAAGAAAAGTCTAGATATTATTAAGAAAAGTATGCTAGCTATTATATTATGCTGATATATTAAAACTACTGAATATCTATTTACTTACATGGTTGTTTAGAAAAAAATTAATCAAATAATTAAATGGGTTTATATGATTTTAATAGTCTTTATACATCCTATTAGCACTGTTACTCTTGATTTGACACCATCTTTTTTATTTTTAGTTTGTTTTTATATTAATAGAGCATTGCGGTAGATCCAACGATAATTGATTTTGATCAAGAATAACTGAAAAGTATTATTTTTAGGGAATTTCTGATGATCATGATAGAATTTAAACTATATTATAATAATAACAAACATCATATATAGATTTATGATTCAAATTACAATAATGCCATCGAGAATTCTGATAAATACCATTGCTCACAAAAATTCTGAGTAAGTATAGTAGGCTGAATAATTTTTGTAATATTTATTACTGATTATGAAAAGGCAATTAGTTGGTGGTTTTGTAAAATAAATGAAAAATTAGATGCACTTGGTGAAGGACATGTGGCTTCACCATAGCGAATGATTTATTTTGTCGATTTTTCAGGCCCAAAAGTTGAAGATCGCTACTCAGCTTTTGTACTCGGAAGCCCAGCCCTAGTAGGGATAGATGTAGCTTGTGTACGTTGTTGCTATTATACTTTCTCCAACATAATTCCGTCTCCACATCTCCTGAAGCTGTGGAGCGAGCTCCGAGCTTCCTCGATTCAATGGCGGTGGTGATCGAGAGAGAGATCTGGGAGCCGAAGCCTCTCTACTACATCTTCTTATTTGCCTCCTGCTTCGCCTCCGTCGTCATCTTCCCGTACTTCTCCCGCTCCCGAGGCGGCAACGGTGCTCCGCTTGATCTCAGCGGAGCATCATCAGCATCGTTTCTACGCTTCCAGCGTGGTTTCCTTGTCCTTTACTCTCTCGCTTCGGGTCAGTTGAGACTTTGGAGACGTAAATTCGTTTTATCTCCATCTAGAACACCCATTCCGAGAGGATGAATCACGCCCATCTAACCGTTAGCACTATTATTGTTACTTATTTAGCTCTGTTGGAAGTTTGTGCTGGGATTTGTACAATTTGTCACAGATTAGACGCGTGTTTTGTGTTTTACCCTGTTTACGAATCACTTCTGATGTGCTTTTCCGATTATGAATTTTGTTGCCATTACTTAATCAATTATTTATTCAATTTGCGATGCCTTGCACTTAGTCAATTATGTTGTTATATTAAGTTTCCCAGTAATGGATGCTTTGCTGTTAGTAATTTCTGCTGCATTGCATCCTTGGTGATGCTCTTATATCTTGAGCTTAGTCTCGTTGACTTTGAGGTCTCCTTTGAATTGTTGTCTCTCTTATCTGTCAGTGATCGAGGGTCTGGAAGTGGTGCTTGGCGAATACCAATATAATCAGTATGGATTAAGTAGGGAGCAAACAGTGCTTTGTCTCTCGGCTGGAGCAGCAGCTTCTCTTTTCATTGGAACCTTGCTGGGTGTTGTTTGCGACGTCATGTAATCCTCTGAAGCTGGTTAGCATTATTATATTTTGTTCATAATTTTTTTTTTTTACTTTTTTGGCCTTCACATCTTAGTTTCCTTTGTTTTTTTTTTTGGATATTTTTCCTTTCCATTATTTGTACACTATGCTTTGGAAAAATTTCTACTGCAGCTTTAGTATGTTCAGTGATTCACCCATTCATATGTTTCCACCTGATAATGTAAGGTATGATGATGGAGAATGTGGACCGTAAGCATTGACATGAATGCTATAACATGGACTCTAAACAACTTTTTTTTTTTTAATTAATGCTGAAGAAGAATGCTACAGATTAATAGAAAGAGATATATACTACGGAAACGCAAATGAACAAATATGAAATGGTTACAGCTCTTTGCAATAGTAAAGTTCACCAAACTACGTTTCACCAATGAAGTGTTAGAACTCGCAATTAGTTTACATATACAAGTAACTCAGTTAATTAACGGGAGAATATCTAAGAAAGCTGGATTGATCAGCTTGATTTGGACGATTCATGCTGATTTTGGCTCAAAAGGGCTTCAATGGTAAGGAATCATTATTGGTTCCTCCTGTTTCTTCCTCATAGATAACGATAGTATGGTTCCTCCTACTTCTTTCTCCTTGCAGATGCAAGGAAGAAGGTAATTCATTGAGACTTTATTATCTAACTGAGGCATGCAATCTATTAAGTTGGTTGCACTACTTTTTGTGATTGAAGCTAGACAACTGTTTATGAGTTTAAATTCCTAAATAATTACTAAACTAGACATTTTTAACTTCTATGATTATATATAGTATACTATATAAACAACAACAAATAAGTGTTTTTCCTACTACGTGAGTTAAGTTACATTGATGCTTGTGTGTCATTGTCTAATAGAACCATGTCTCCATTCATCAAGCAAACTAGATACCTTATTATATGAACATTATTGCAACTTCCAACCTTTTTTATTTTTTTTATTAAGCTTTAACTTGATCGATATTGTAATTTTACTTCATTCAATTTTCCCCGCATATTTATTTTCTTCTTTATTATAATCATTAATAATAACTTTTGATGAATTCCTATATGCCAACCCTACACCAAACAAACCTGCTAGATGTACTAGGACTGGTAATGGCCGTAATCAGTTTATTCCAATATGTCCAACCTTGGTAAAGTACTAAGTATATCATATAAGTAATTCCTACCATGTCTAACCCCTCCAATAGTCCTTTAACTATCTAAAAATCATATCAAAGAGGAGTTTGATCATTTATTTGTTCCATTGTTAAGTATAGAGCAAAGTTATCAAAGGCGCACCCACCTTTCCCTATGTGGGCATCTCCTGTTTTCTGCACTGGCTGTAGGTACAAGTCTGGTGCCGGTCACACTTGCCATAGGTTGAATGTTCTTGTATTGTTCTTTAAATACACTACATTTAAAGAAACTTGTTGCTTAGTTAACTACTCTTCATGTTTATCTTTTCATATATTATTAAAAATGCACATTGCCTTCATGGGGTTGTACTTTTTTTTGCTTCTTATGCCTAGTCTACAGAAACCCCATTAGCGTGGTATGCCTTGCGCTTCTAACAATGTTGGTACAGAGGTCAGCATCGGTATGCCATTTTTATGTATCTTGAATTTGAATTGTAGGTTTCTAGCTAAGGGTTGCAAGATATGTGAAGCTTAGGTTTCCTAGTGACAGTTGACCATAGTAGAATATCAGTTAATTTGTGATCACCTATTGTCACAAAATAGTATTCATCTAAAAATCTTGCATCCCTGGGTTATTGTTTGTTCTTACTTTTAAAATATTTGTTGAAATACTGAGGTGTGTTAAAATTCCAGGGGCCCTCAGAAAGGGTTGTCTACTATTTTGCTGTTTTCATATTTTTGTGGGTGTGTTGAAGAGTATGAGCAGAAATTCAAGCATTTGGATGATTAGCGTATCTCTAGCACTTGCGTCTTCCCTGTTCTTATTCTCTTTTGAAGCATGGATGGTGTCAGAGCACGAACAAGTATGTTAATATATCAGAAGTTCAGACTTCAACCTTTTCCAAAATGTTTTTATTCCTTCAAGTGATATCTCCTCTTTCTCCTTGCAGCAAGGCCACAAGCAAGAACAGCTTAATGAGACTTTTTGGCTAATGAGGTTTTTTGAGTCGGCATCATTTGTAGGTAGCCAAGTGCTTGCAAATTTGTTGTCTAAGGATCTTGGAAAGGGATTCATTTCTCCCTCATCTTTGGCTGCGTTTTTGGCAATTGTAAGCATTCTTTGTATCAGAAGACAGTCAACTTACTTCAAGCAAACCTACACCATTGGCAATTACACAAGGTCCTTTTTAGGACTTCTACGAAACGGTAATGTTCTTTTGTGCTACAAATATGATGTTGTTTTCTGGGATTTAGTACTGTGCACACTCTTTTATGGCCTTCTACTTTAGTGGATAGCGTTTGAGACGTTTCCCCCACATTTAGTGCACAAGAATGACAATGCTCAAGAAAGGGTACCTAGGACCTAGTAATGTAACCAACTTAGAGAAGATGTATCTGTCATTGAATGCATAGGAATGCTACTCATTAAAGAAAGCCTAAGACCTAGTATTATAACCAATTTGGATAACATGCATAAGCATTTGGATCGAAAAGAAGTAAATATCCATTGGTTCAGTTATTCTTACTAAATGCATACACATATTCAAAAAGAATAAATGCATGTCTAAGGACATGATCTTTATGGATGAAGGAGAGCTTCTATCTCTCTGCAATTAGCAGCTAATCTTCATAGTAACTTATCGGTTTAGCATTGCAAGAATGTAGCTTGCAGCTTATTTTGTCAATTTCAGATCAATCTTCATCACTCTTTCTCTTCATGTATGCATTGTAGTATCTACTACAGGAAGCTGGATTTATGATGCTATAGTAGTGTACATCAACTAAATTCAAAATGGGACAGTAGACATAATTGTTGATAAATGCGCATTGGCATGTATTGTTTAATGGTGTCATATTCAATAGCATCGAAATTGATCTGAAGATTGTATTTGGCCTTGTGGTGGTGTTCTAAAGGGAGTCTGTGTTTCAAAGTTCGACTTGGTCAACGCCCTAGTATTCATGTGGTCGAAGTCAATAATTTAAAAGGCCAGTCAACAAATTGGTTAATAAGTATGCAAAGCATGCGAGGAAAAATTGAGTCATAGCAAATTCTGACTTATGATGGTGGGTGTAGTCATAATTGAAAAGTATGTCTCTAATTGGTCTACCCACCAATGGATTCTCTCCCCATTTGAATCACCATCATAAGAGAGTATGGCCAACTTGCTTTGAATGGAGCCATGTATTGGCCGAATGTAGGTGATAGTAATGCCTCTCTACCTCCATGGGATTTTCGGCCAAATGTATTATCCATAGACCTGAACTTCATGCGCGGTTGTTCTTGTTGCTTATCCTCCACGAAAGTCTCCTTTCCTAGTTATGTGATGTTAAAGATTCTCCAAAGTTGCCCTGAACTTGTGTGGCCTCTGAGTTGGGAGTCATGGGTTGTGTGTCATGCTTGTCTTTGGAGCAATTGGTTGTTGCGTAATAGAGCGGTGGAGGTAGCTTCCAGAAATCTCTACACTTGGAGATGGAGCTTCGCACTAAGTGTGGTCACCGTCACCATACAGCTCACTTGTTGCTGTAATTGGGCTAACTGCACCACCAGGTCTTCTCAACCATGAAAATGGGCAAGAGTATATTTCGAGTAATGCTCCTCTTCAATGGTCCCACTTTTCATATACTAGCTACCACAATCTCCAAATGCCTTGGATAAACAAGCAGAGGTCTCTCACACAAAAAACAAACACTTCTAGGCAGGTTTGGAAATAGCTGAAATTTAACCCCGAAAAAACTCAAAATCTGCCAAAAGCACCAAAAATATCAAATATAGGTTACGCGAATGTTGGATTTAAGCATGGTTTGACGTCTCGGTCGGCACGCGTCGTGCCGACCGAGACGTCTCGGTGCCGCCACTTGGCGGCACGGCACCGGAACGGCCGAAACGGCTGTTTTTCGGCCGTCTCGACCCGTGCCGACCGTTTCGGTCGGCACGGTCGGCAAATTTCGTTTTTTTATTTTTTTTTAATAATGAGTATCATCATATTTATTCATGGGATGTGTGGGTATATTATTTTCAAACAAGGCATGGAGTAAATTTATATGATTTAGATTTCGTCGATATCAACCACACCAACACTCAATGTGGTAATAATTTATAATATGTGCTTTGAATTTTAACAAATGAATGAGACTTCTTGTTATTTAATTTTTATTACTATTTATATAATAAATCTTATATTTTTTTATATAATTGTACGATTCGGCACGGTCGGCACAGTCGGCACGGCACGGTCGGCACGTCTCGAGATCTGAGTTTACCGAAACTCGAAACGGCACGGCACGGTAAACCTTGGATTTAAGTATTGTGGTAAATGATAATCAAAATGCCAAAAGTCCTCCCAAATTGGCCAAAACTTGAAGAGCTCCACACACCATGCCACACTCATTATAGCTATGATACCAATTGATCTAGAATCTCCTTGTCGAGATCTTCCAATGACACCGAGTGCCGAATTCAGATGCTGGTGGTGCCAGGAAGTGTTTACGGAAGCAAAATGGAAGTAGGTTGGCCTGTGGAGGTTTAGAGATTGGAAAAGAGTTTGGTGGGAGAAAAGAATATATTTAGATATAATAAGGTTATATGAAGGAAAAAATAGGTATACATGGAACAAACTGCATACAATTTGAATTTCGAAACCATAAGAAAGATTCTCATGCATATTAAACCTACTACAAGGTTTTCTAGAAAATGTGACTGGTTGATTGTGTTGACCAGTCGTTGACTTATAACTAATATGTTGACATTGACCACACGAACACCGATGCTCTAACCAAACTCAGACGTTAAGAAGTTGAGCTCTCCTTAGCAAATCAATCGTTCTCGTTGCAATGAGCACCACCACAAGGCCAAGTTCAATCCCTGGATCAGAAAAATTCTGTGCCATAGCTCGTAAGTAATTGCAGAAATTCTTGAGTTCATGACCCTTTTTGGTGCCGATCCTTGCTTTGCAAAAGTTCTATAAACTTCAACTAGAATTGAATTTCATGGTGAAGGCAGCTTATCCTTAGGTAAGTTGGTAATTCATGATAACGATTCGATAAGCTCGGAAATTTGAGTTGGTTGATTACTTCTCAGCAAAGGGCACATCAATCTTAAATGATTTTCAAGTGTGTTTCATTTCTCTTTTTTTCGTTCTCCCCCCTTGTCTTCTAGGAGATCAATGTTATGTTTCATTTGATACGAAGCATGGTAATAGAGGTACCTAATACTGTCAAGTTTTTATTAATAATCGCTATTTAGATAAACCTACACACTATCACATAAGCTGGGACTGCAAAAACATTACTGCTAGAAAAGATGAGCTTATTTCTTCTGTCATTCCCACTTACTTTTTATTTCCCAACATGATATTAAAGGGACTGATTTGAATTGCAGATAAAAGGGTATATTTACTAGCATGTGCACAAGCGTGCACTGAACTCGCCATGTCAAGCTTCTGGCTTCTTTGGGCACCAACAATAGTGGTATGTCTGACCTGATATTTGTTTTCCTATACCAGAAACTTCTGTCATGCCATCACCACATATTTCTCTAAACATTGGACATAAGTTCTTGGAATGAACATAATTAATAATGTAGTTGCTGAGGAAATGAAGTAGTCCAGCTTCCTTTTAGTTGTGAGAATACAAATGCATTCTGAGGTTTAATGGTAAGATAATCACATGTCATTATTTCATTCAAGTAATTATATTTGGACTAGTACATTGGACATGGAATGATATTAAAATGCATCATTTCTTGAGAAAATAAATATCTTCTCCTCCAGTTGAATGGGATGAACTCAAGCAGTTCCAAGACTGTATGATTTAATTTTTGGAATTTCAAAAAAAAAAATATTTTAGTCCTTGTTAATGATAGATTCGCTGTTTTCAATAGTTTGTATGTTTGTTCTAATTCCTTAATACTTCAAAATATATATATTGCAGTTGTCCAAATTGAGGAGTAGTCCTTTGAATTCTTAACTTGTATTTGTAAGGCACACAATTTGCTTCATTTCTTCCAGTAAATATCAAACAGTTTGAATGTGGTTATTTGCATATTGTAGTGGTAAATCATTTCTCAATGCAAGAAAGATGCCTTCAACATTTTGTAGCAGTTGCTTACATCTACCTTGAACTGTTCTGTATAGTGTTGTGAAAATTATGGTGTTCTGGATGGGAATGTAAGATATCGAAAGGCCTCAAATCTAGGAAGAAGGAAAGTTCTTTCCAAAGGAGATAGACAGCCAGTATAGCTACCAGTTCAGAAGGACCACTGTAAATGCTGAATGACCATAAGGTTCAAAACATAAATGTAGAACTTCCACGTCGAATATTGACTATGTATGTGATAAGGCAAGGTGCCCTGGCTGGACCTCAAGGCTGTTACTACGTGAACGCGGGGGAATACATGCGATAAAACAGTAAGTGAGAAGTTGAGACAGGAATTTAGGTGGTTCAATCGTATGTCCGACATACGTCCTCGTAAGTAATAAATGAGTGCTCCATTAATGGCGGTTGCAGAGATTGGTGGGAGTTTATCATATTTCTTGATTCTCACTCTTACTACCTCCTCTATTACCCTCAACCCTATTATCTATTATATGTTGTGATGGTCCACCGTCAAGGATGAACAACCTATGGAATTTCTTGACAACCCATAATACCCATTTGATGTTTCGGCCACTGCAAACCCCAGACCTGACTCAAGTAACAACACTCTGAATGCTCTGACTCAAGTAACAACACTAGCTCCAAGTCCACATACAACTGAATCCTTGCTGCAAACTTTCTTGTTAGTTCAAAGACAAGCAGGACAACACTAACAACTTCGTTGAGTTACCATAGGGTTTTTTCAGTGCTCGGATGTGTGGGGGCCCCAGACCAACCACATGGGTAGGTAGCCAGCCGAACAGCGCTACTGCTCTGCCTATGGCCTTATCAAGCTGTAGCCAAGAGCCCTAGCCCCCCAACAGTAGCTACACCACCATCAATCCCTCCAGTACCTCACCTTTGCGGCCAATGCCTACAATGCACCATGACTCCACCTTTAGCATTTCTCGCCTTGGCATCAAATTTGCCGTCGTTCTCGGGAACCGGACATAGTGAAAGGATCTTTCAATTGGAATATTTTTTCTCCCAAAATTATTGCAGTAGCTAAGAGGATAAACTATTTGTTGTGGCATTCCATCTCATAGTTAAAGTAAGCAGAAGGTACCAATGCTTTGAGCAAGATTTTCCCTGGCACAACTAGGATACTTTCAAATTCCCCTACTGCAATGTTTTGGCCTGTCGGCAGTTGTACCGACTGCACTCATAGATCCACTAAGACCATGAGCGAGGACCTTAAGGCTCGTGCTGCAAGCCAGTTTTAATTGGTCAATAGTCAATATGTTGGTGGGTTACAACCTAAGATTAAATCACAAGTTCAACTGTGGAAACTTACTAATTACAAGAAGCCTATTTGCTCATGCAGCATTTTGTGACAACCTTGGCATGGAGGATTTTCCATTTTTGAAAGCAACTTAGATATTCTCGCCGCACCAATACTTAGATCCATGCACTGAATGGCAATTCTCGCCGACATGCCTCATGCTGGCTATTCGAACTTGGGAGTACTGAATCATGGTACTGAGGAGGTTCATGGTGTTATTTGAATTCCTGCAACTAAGGCTCTATTTATCATCGATGTTCACTTAATGCTAATTCCAATTGAACCGCTTGTAGTTAAAGAAAAATCTACTTAACTACTTTTGTTCGACAACTCCTTACAGAGATAATAGAATCCATTTTGTTCTCGTTGTATCTGATTATCTGGAGGTGAAGTAATCAATGAGCTTACAGTTAAAACTAATCTTCCTTGTTCAGGCAGATGGAAGGGAGGTTAACCTGTCACTTCTATATCCATGTTTTCTTGGCGCAAGAATGTTAGGGAGCACAATGTTCCCCTGGTTCTTTAGTGGACCATCAATATTCGCCAATGAGGGCTGTCTGATCGGAGCCTTTGTTGCTGCTGCTATCTCCTTGTTAACCATAGCATACGATTATCAGGTACTATGACTGTACTTGGTCAGCATGTTAAAAAATTGCCATCTCTCTTTTCCTAGTTAGTTGTAGAAGGCAACTAAATATTTATAACCCTTATTTTTTAGGAGATTGGAGTTCTGGTAACAGTATTCTGTATCTTCCATGCGTCTGCTGGCTTTATTTTGCCTTCGCTTGCTAGATTGAGAACAGTGTAAGATTTTCAGATACTACTGGTTATGTTGATTTTTTGAGAGTTTGAGCAATTCTCTTCAGTTGCGATGTTATTCTTTCTGTCTGACCAGGTACTTACCAACCGAGTTACGGGGAGGCATAATGAGCATATCCATGGCTCCCGCAAATGCAGCTACTCTCTGGATTCTCATACAAGTACATAGTTGACTTTCATTTTTTTACTCGAAATTTAGAAACTGGATGCAAAATGCATTTGCTCGTCATTTTACCATTCAGTTTCAAAATATTGGCTTGATGTTTGTTCCGGAATTTGATTTGTTCCGGAAACGCTTTGTTTCCGGCCTACAAAAAAAACAGAGCAAACTTGAGTATTCACTCTTAATTTATGCGTGCTGTTTTGTAGGGTGGTTATTACAGAAACATCGGGAATTCCACAATCATGGCTTTGTCTGCTCTCGGCTTGTTACTTTCAGCAACCTGTATCCACGTATTGAGAAAATCGAGGAAGCATCCTCACCGGGAATGGCACACATTGTAGGTTTTTTGAGTAACCTGAAAAAGCTGATGTTCATCATTGTTTGGTTGGGTTTTCAAGCTATTTTTCAGTTTTAAACTACCGATAAATTGTCCGAGAGCACATTGAGCGGCTGTCAAGAAGATGAATCTTATGGAATTTCTTTCAACACATTAAAGGGCTGGCCTGTTTCAAGATATCGATATCTTGTGAAATTTCTATTCAACATCCGAAATGGTTTTGCCTGCGAAGCTGACCAAGAAGTATACCTCAGGTGCCGTTTTCTTGTTTCAGAAACTGAGCATCATCCAATTTGGATTAGCAAGGCTTTGTTCATTCATTATTAAAACTAGATCATAAATTTTCCTTGTTTGACACAAATTTTTTCTTGTTTGACAAATTAATTAGCTGATTTTTAATGAGAATATAAAGAATCCAGCAACGGTGAAAATTCTTGCTACTTTTTGACTTGTACGCCCACAAATAAAAAGAGTAGTATTGTTTTGCAGTTGCTGTAATACTCTGCTGATAGTAGCGCTAGTACTGAAAGATGATGTACTGCTAAGGGTAAAAACGAGTCGAGTTGCTCACAAATAGTTTGGGTTTAGATTTGATGAGCCCGGCTCGAGTTTGTCTTGCCGAATTCGTGCCGAGTTTGAACACTAATTTGGGTTCGAATAATTAAACAAGCCGAGATTAATAATTATATTATCGGCTCGTTAGGTTTGTGAGCTTACACAAGTCTTCCTAATTAAGATTTTAGAATTTTAGATACTTTGAATTATTTTTTAAAATAAAGAAAATATTAAATATAAAAATTATAAAGCTAATCAGAATTTATAATTTTATTTTATATTTTTTTTAAAAAAATTTCCTAAGTATTTCTTCTATAGGGTAGTCAATATGGTAAGTGATCGCCAGTCCATTAAAGATGCTTAACCAAAAAACTGATTAGAAAAGTTATACCGTGATTTTAGGTCAATAAAGCCAACTGCGTGGACACCATCTTACCCTGACGTGAGAATCATACTTTCTTAAAATATTGGAACACCCAAAAAAAATGGATCGTATGGTGGTCCACTTGGTAGACCCCCACTTTTCAGCTAAGCTCGTTCCAAAGCATTATATTTATATTCACATTTTCTTTATTCTTTTTTGTTTTTTTTTGAAATTATCGTAGTAGATCCGTAATACAAGCGCATGTACTCACATAAATCTCAAACTTGTAAAAAACTTTCATGCCCAACTCCGAATATAGACTTTTTATAAACGGGAGCTCCTTCCATAGAGTACAGTTCCAAATCATTCACATCATATAAGTAGTGGATGCACTTAATTATATGAAATTTTGACGTAAAAAACACAGAGCTGTGCTGACGCAGGCGTGACGTTTTATGCCCCGTAAAGAAGAGTTCTAGTTCGCAAGTTGTTTTCGATCTTTAGGAATTGACTCTTATTAAGATATGTTTGTCTTTTCTTTTTTGAAATAATTACTTATTAATTCTCTTATTTTTTGAGGTTGTATAAATTAATTTTTAAAAATTAAAAAAATAATTAATATGACGGCATATACACGATGTATTTTTTGGTTTTCAAAAATCGATTCATATCTTTCCTAGAAGTACAGCCAAAGAGAGTGGATTTCGCTGACTTTGCCGGTCTTCATGATTCCTTCGTGCCACCATCTTCATCGCCCGCCTTCATAGACCACCTTTCTCCTCCATTCATCCAAGCATATTCTTCATTCCCGTTCACGGTGTCACGATCCTCCAGCGATCGGACGAACTCCGACGAATACAGTGCAGATCAGCAGCGACCACGATCTATGAACCGTGTCGAACACTTAGAATAGAAGACAAATTCAATCGCGGATTCGATTGATTAATTCTCAAATAAGATTGAAATCAATCAACAGTACATGGATCTATAACTAGGGTATGAAATTGAAAAGAAAACTACAAAGAATTGCAGGAATTAAAATGAGAGAGAATGAGTTCTGTAATGCATCTTCTGGTTGGAGAAGCAGATGCAGCCCACGCCTTACATAGGTGAGAAGACAACAGTGAAATTATATGTTTACCCTCATTCACAAGTTCAAAGGAATGTTATAACTGCTATTCAAGTTGCTTGAGGCCGTTGAGAAACTGTTATCAGTAATAACAACTTCAACTATCCAGTCAACAACCTTCTGCACTAACAACTTCTGATCATTTTAAACCTCACAGGCGATATGTGAGAGTCGTTACACACGGATTCTTCAAAAATCATTTTATAAACTAAAGTAGGTCCGAAACGACGTATCCAAAACACATGCAGCGCTGATGTCGATCATGACGACGGTGTTTATGCTGCTGGCGAGCCTCGCCGGGGGCGGTATACTGGTCTTGTGGGCTGTGCGGTATCATCCTTCGAACGAGCAGCTGTGGATGGTCCCTGTCGGTCTCGTCGCGCTCGGCACGCCCGTCGTCGCCTTGGCTGCGCTTGTTGCAACAGTTGTATGGGGTAAGCTCCAGCCGCCTGTTGGCTCAACCCCGGAGCCTGCTACGCTCGACCTCGAGAAGTAGGTTTCTCTTTTACATTACCGCCGCGGAGAAACTCCGCTCGTAATCTGTTCATTTACCGCTAAAATATAAACTGCAAGCGCAATCTTGAGAATTCGCTAAGATGCATTCTCATGTTTCTCATGTATGATCTTGCAAAAGAAAAAAGAAAATTTTTTCGAGTTGTTGGACTGATAATAATGGGTAAATTCACGGCCATTTAGCGACAAATCGGCTTGCAGTTTCAGGACCTTGCCAACAAAATTGCCAAATCAAAGATTAAAATCATCTTACTATTCCATTTCTTTTCTTTTTCTTTAGTAGAGTATCGCGTATACAGACATACATATAAAATACTCTAAATATTTATCTTATATATATATATATATATATATATATATATATATATATATTGTGCATGTATGAAGGTAATTGTATATATTTAAAGAAATGGGAAAATTTTTTAAAGCAGGAATTTTTGGGACAAAACCCCTAATATCAACTTCCAGTTGACTTGTGATTAAATTCAAGGGCTTTTTTGCATATCAGCCCCCATTTTTTCGAAACGCGCAAATCAGTCACTGAAAACGAATTTAAACGTGTCTCCAAACGAGTTTTTATGGATTAATTTGTGCGTTTCTAAAATAGGAGAACTGATTTGCAATTATCCTTAAATTCAACCTACAGCTGTGAGAAAGGGCGTGGATTTCTTGATTCCGCCATATGCAGAATCAGAAAATCTAATGGCTTTTTACTGTATCCATTATAATTATATATGTACGGATTACGATATTTTTATAAATTTTTATTTCATTTATTTTGATCTATTTTTAAATATTTTTTTAAAAAAAATTGAACAATAAAAGTATAATGCAAAATTTTAATATGATCTATTTATAATTTTTTTTAAATGTCAAATAATATATGATTAAAATTTTGATTATTTTTTTGATGATATTTTTTTAAAAAATTTAAACTATAAAGTTGTTGATCACATCAAAATTTATAATTTTATAATTTAAATTTTTTTTAAAAAAAATCAAATAAATGAACGAAAGTTTATAAAAAATCTCGTAATTCGTATATATACGCTGGATGGAATGAGAGCCGTCAGATTTTCTATATTCCCATTCGACCGAATCAGGATACCCAGGTTTAGCAGCACTAATAGGCTTTATAAAGCCCGGCCCATTTCGTTCCCCTTGCCCAGAAATTGGGACTCCAGACTCGAGTGAGCCGGGAAAAGCCAATACGACGTCGCTGCTGTTCGGATCGTATCGTCGCCGACGTCGAACACCTAACCAGCCTCGCCGGAGAAAGCGACCGCCGTGGTCGGAATAGTACAGACTGTAAGAGGCTTAATGGGACTATTGTTCAGGGTGCGTATGTCGTCATTCTTTGCCGGCGCGGCTGCTGCCTCCGTCGCCAGCTTCTACCTCCTCTACAAGGACTACAAACTCGCCCACGATGCCCTCGCGCAACAGGTCCTTCACCTTCTTATTTTCTCAATTCAATTTCTCTTCTCGTTAGATGTTTAACCACCAGAAAACCACCGTTTTCGAATTTAAGTTTATGGCTACATTGGTTCTTTGCTTCGTTGTGAGAATTGAATGTATTGTATCTGAAAAAATGAAGAAAGGGTTTATGTCCATTGTATATTAAAAGAGAATAATCTATACATTTTTAAATGCTAGGTAACAAATGAAATCGCAGTCCTACAAATTAAACATTATTCAGGGTGATTGATGCCAAAAAAAAAAAATGTCAGAGACTTGAATAGAAGTTTGGACCTAGCCTTCGCTGGTGTTGTTATACTACTATCCAGTATCTTACAATCTATCACATATGTTGCTTGGTAGATGTTCACCCTATTTTTTTTGGCTAACTAGTCATAATCATATCAGATACATTACTTTTTTGGCTAACTAGTCCCAGTCTTCCATCATAGTCATATTTGGTTATGACACATTACTTTTTTCTGCAAGTTCCTTTTTATTCTTTGTTTGGGTTTTCTGGCCATCGAGGGAGAAGCCTTTATAATTTTTAAGTGGTCATGGATTTGATAAGCATTTTCATAAGGCGTGTAATAGTGTGTAGGGATTTGTTCAGTCTCTGTGTATTTGTTATGATACCTCTTTCGTTTTTCTTTTATGCATAGATCTGGGTACTTTAACTTTTGGTTTCATGCTAGTGAAGCACATTCAATATTCTAATTTTACGATTATACTCTACTAAAAAACTCTATCCTATCATAAGATTGAAGAATAAGATGGCTTGGAGGATGCCTGTTACTATAATACATGAAACAAGGGCCTACGGTTCCACCAACTTATCCTTTTGTTCAGAATATATAATCTGCAAGCAGGATGATTCACCTTTACACGTTCCACTAGCCAACAAGATGCAAATTCTCTATGGCAAAGATGTATTTGTACAAAAGTTAAGTCTGACTTCGTATGAGATGCTGGGGCTTCTTAGCTTAAAGAATAACATTACCGTTTTTTACTGATTGATGCTAAAGTAACTATAAATTATGGTAAATGACAAAGCAATGCGAATTTATATTGATATCAAGTCACATATCTCTCTTTGTTTAAGAGTTCATATATGTACACTCCCACAATGTCTTGCTTTTAGGTTGATTACGATAACAATGTTATGCTTAAATTCAAGTCTTATTAGGCCCTTGTGAGTGTTTTAAACCTCAGAAGACGGACCTGTCTTTGTGTTGTTGATGTGTTATCCAATCCAATATCTTGTGTCATTCTTGGTCCTCCTTTATGTAATTTAAAGTAGAAGGCTAACATTCTCTTCTTTTAAATGGGAGCAAATCATGTTGTTACTCAGTTCAACTTGTCGATAGAAGCCTGTGTCTATGCTGAACCACCATCGCTGCTCTTGTAATAGCGCATCCGTAGGAGTTGCGGCGAGTCATATTTAGACCATTGTGAGTGGTTTAACCTCAGAATACGGACCTTTGTTTGTGTGTTGATGTCTTATCCAATCCAATATCTTCTTGTAACGTTCTTGGTCCTGCTTTATGTAATTTAGAGCAGACGGCGAATATTCTCTTCTTTTTAAATGGGAGCAAATCAGGTTGTTTTTTGTTCAACTTGTTAATAGAAGCTTGTGTCTGTGCTGAACCACCATTGCTTGTCTCGTGCTAGTTCATCCATTAGGAGTATTGGCAAGTCTTATTCAGACCCTTGTGGTGGTTTAAACCTTAGAAGATGGGCCTTTTTTGTGTTTGTTGATGTCTTATCCAATCCAATCTTTTTGGCCATTCATGCTCCTGTTGTATGTAATTTAGGTCAGAAGGCTAACATTATCTTCCTTTAAAGTAGACCAAATCATGTTGCTACTCAATCAACTTGTTGATAGAAGCTTGTCTGTGCTGAACCACCATCGCTGCTCTTGTGCTAGCGCATCCATAGGAGTTGTGGAAACTTACCATACTAAAATGTCAATGATGGTTCTCACTCGCAACTAAAATAAGTGTAGCTAGCAGATGCATATTGGTGTAACAAAATCAAAGTTGTCAAGGCATACCTTAGGCACAACCAGCCTCGCATTTAGGCAAGTTTGGTGCTGGCTGCGCCGGACCTAGGTCCAACCCTCATGTTTTGTCCATTGTAGCTATTACATCCAAATGAACTTGTTGTTTAATGTGCCTTTAAAATTTGGAGTACGCCTTTGCATGTGTCTTTTTTTTTGTAAATAATGTTTATATTATAGTATGTTATTTTTTAAAAGATCACCTTGTCTTCATCAAGCTTGCATCTTTTTTGGGCCTTGTACTAGGCAACAAAAACACCGCAACTCATTACACCTTACACCTTGACAACTTTGGGCAAAATCACCCACTCTAGTGAAGGTTAAGTAATGTAATTTTTTTGCATTCTCATGTATTTTCTTCAAGGAAGTGCATTAAATTTCACTGCTGATGAGCTGACAAACTGTTTAAAATATATCAATTAGTTCTTCGTAGTTTTTACATCCATGGTTTCTGTTTACATTTTCTTATTGTATGATATAAAGTGATAGCTTTTTCCATCCAAAATCCTTTTGGCTAGCCGACAAAAGATTTGGAGTGTGCTGATCTAGAGACATCGAGAGAGATATTGTAGGAGAAGGCTAGTACGCTGGTATATTCAGCTCGGGCACGGACAACTCGTCTGTCCCAACCACTCTTCATTTCAGTAAGGCAAAACAAGAGTACAAGATCAATGGATCGATGGGTGTAAGCAAACAAGAAGTGCCTTGCCAACTTATGCTGTGGTCGGCCGGCTAGCCCACTCATAAACCTTACATTACAATCTTCAAAAACATAAAGACAATCTAGGATTACTTGGAGCAAAAAAAATAAAGGATTTGACTGTCTTTCCTAGCCTGTCCTTTGCAATGTGAAGCTGAGTTGTTTTTTACTTGATCATAGGGCCGGCTAACAGACCCCCTTTTTTCATGCACGCGCCTGCCTGCACACCCGCCTGCTCCGGCTTGCGCACGGTCCAGCCTTCTGGTTCTGACCCTATTACGCCCGCTCGCTTACTACCACACGCATGCCCGGCCCTTGGCTCCCAGACCTGCTTACTGCTCCACGCGCATCCGTTTTAGACCTGTTCTGACTCGTCTAACCCTACCTAATGGTTCCTTGGTCGTGATGGTTCCTTGATTGCTTGACCCAAGATCCCCTTGTATCATTTTTAGGTCTCTTTTAGGGATTATTTATTTTCTCGGGTCTGAGGGAGGGTAAAACAGTAACTGTGGCTGTTAGTGGTGAATCTAATTAGCAGCTGGAAAGACTCTATTCCGTCACCATTATAGGATAAAATGTTGAAAGTCACTCTAATATATTCGTTTTTACGATCTTTGAGGATTTATTCATTCTTTGATTAAATCCAACGCACCATTGAAAATAACTGGGCTGTTGGAAGTAACACACCATTCATTCGTTGATTAGTTGTTCATTGCTTTGTCTTATATATTTGGTAATCGACCTGGGCTTCCCTTTTTGTTGAGAAAAGGAACCGGGTTTGTTATCATCTATCGTGAGACTATTATTCTGAGATTTGCTCAGCTTTTTGCTTATCTAATAAAGTGGGAAGGTTAATCTTTATCTCCCACCTGACTTCGTTGGGTGATGTTAAACGGTTAAAAATAACAAAATTAACTTTAGTGATAAACACTTGCTTTTAACTATAAAGATTGTATAATTGGTCTTTAACTAAAATGAGTATCACTACAGCATATTTCCTTGCCATTGCCATTATCAATATATACGTTGCTGCGTAATGATGAATTGGCTTCCAATCTAATTGTCAAGTAGTTTGGCCACCATATATGCTAATATTTGTTTCAAGGATATAATAGGACATTGGCCACCAGACCTTATTGTTTTCAATTTGTCTTTCTTCATGGATCCGTTATTATCCAAAAAGGTTTTCATTCTCTATATCATGGATGTAAACTATGATATGCAGGATGTCCCATATAAAGTCAACCCTTTCAGTTTGTAAGCTATGACATTTAACACTTTCAACCACCATTTTGGGTTCTTCTTCTGTGGCACTGACCTGCATCTAGGCTCAACCAACTTTTTATTTGAATACTAAGATAAATTTGAACTTAATAGTTAAAGCGCAAATGACATTGTTGGTCACTTAAGTTTTAAGTTGTTTCATTTTGGTCAGTGAAGTTCAAAAAATAAAAATGGAAACTTCAACTCTGTTTCATTTTGGTCACTTAAGTTTTTGCTAAATAGATACAATGTATCTTTTTCCGCTCATGACGCACAGCTACAATATCATAAATAGGAAAAAGCTCAAAAGTTCTAGCTGCAAGTGACTGTGAAAGGGTAAATCGTAGAGAAAGATCAAACCATGCGGGCAATGAGGAATGTTGCGACGTGATAATTGACATGCAATAGTAGTAATTTACATGCTCGAATGGCCTATTTTATCAAAAAAAAAAAAGATTCCATACCTATTTAACGGATACATGTGGTGATTATGATGAAACGGAGTAAAATTATTAGCATTTGGAATGTATTGTCCACATAAAGTTGTTGCTTCTAAAATTCGTCTGTTTCCTTAGCGAAGATGATAACATGGACCAATGTAGACTTGACCTTATGTTTTGTATTTCAGGTAACAAGCGTCTACGACTCACTAAATGAAAGGTATGAAGATCTAAATGCACGTATTTCTGCAATGGAGAATCCAAAAGGATCCGAAGTGCCCTCCACCACAGAGATGTCCGAATAGCAAATGCAATCTGCTTGTCAAATTGGAAGTTTTTTTTTTTTTTTTTTTTTTTTTTTTTTTTTTTTTTTTTTAATAAAAACTCTGTTGTCTGAGATCGCCATAAGTCTGTAACTTACCATTGGGTTAAATTGTCGGGGATTTTTTCCCCGTCCTGCAGGATTTCTAATCTGATATTCGAAGATGCACTGTATCATTGTGATATATGTGCTGTTGCCCTGCCCTGATGCTTTACATGCCTTGTTCCAACTCTACACAGAGAGCTACACTTACAAACTTGGAAGTCTTTAAACTGGTTTACAGCAAATTTATAACAGCAAAATTGTCTGCGGTAATTTTTTCTAGTTGGTTATTTTCATTGCTATCTTAAATTAGGTAAGTAAACAATGTGTTGCACACAATAAAGTAGCTTATGAAGCTGCACTTTGCATGATTTTTTTTTTCTTTTAATAATTATGGAGATAAGAAGTCGAAACTTATCATGTTGTAATAATGATCTTGTCGATAGCATGTGCCAATAAGTTAATTTTTGACAATCCATCATGTACAAGTTGCTGAGCAAGTTATTTTACTCAACGCAGTTTATAATTTAAATTTAGATTGGTTTACAGTTAACATTTGTAAGCTACTTAGCAAACTGCTATCAATAAACCGTGATAATCCATGATTCATGTAAATATTGCGTTGAAATGGCTCAATAACATAAAAATTACATTACAAACTTCTATTATAATGAATTTGTATTTCTGGATTTATTTGATTATTTTTAAAAAAAGAGTTAGTATTAATATCTTCTTCCAGTGTCATCTTTGGATTTCACCATCAAGATTTCATTAATTTAAATTCCAATTTATCAGTAAATAAAAACTATTTTAAGAAAGTGTAAATGCTTACAAGACCGAGTATCATTAATGAGTAGGTCCAACATACTGTACCGGATCCACTCTTGCCGGCACATCGATCTAGATATTTCTGAATCAATTTTGTCCTGTGAGGTCAAATTGGGCGCAAATATAATGCAACCAAGCACATGAAGCAAGTTCTTCTGATGATTCTGTAATAGTTATGTCTTAATCATACTTAGTATCTAGTACAAGCAGCATCCTTAATCTTAAACATGCTGAAATTTCTTCGAATTTGGATGAATCTCAAAATTACTATTATATTCTAATTAAGAAAAAAAAACTTGCCAATGAATCTTAAAATGATGGTTAGATTTTATTGCCACGGAATATATAGTAGTTGCAGCATTGTATTTAACGAAAAATTTTATGGTGCACCAAGCATAACACATAAACAAGGAAAGCGTAGTACACCGAGTTTGGGTCCAGTCATGGAACCAGGCGAGTCAGCACCGATAAGACCTTGTCGACTCGGTCGACCTCTAGTGGCCAATAACCTTCTCGATCGCGCCTTCGGCTTATTTGGGCGAGACGACTGAACCAATTTGCCCCTCTTTGCCTCCTTCAAATCCAGTCCATCTTCACCATTATTATCACTGCCATCTCCTTCTGCATTGGGCATTTGATCGTCATCATCGTCAGACTGTTCTTTACTCACAACCTTAGCCTCTGCAGCAGCAGCCGCAGCCTCTTTCTTCCCTTTAAGCATCTCAATAAGCCCTTGCAAAGCAACATCCGCATCGTCACTCCTCATCAACTCCTCCGCTACCTCCGCCGGCGTCACCTCCATCGCATCGATCAGTGAGTCTATCTCTCCGAATTTATGGTGGTCATGGAGCATGTGATAGTTATAAACCAGAGTTTTGAACATACAAAAAGTACAGTATCCCATGTATATGTGCATGTCCATTCGCCCAGGCCGCAGGAGCGCTGGGTCAAGCCGTTCCTTGTAATTTGTTGTGAACACGACGATCCTCTCCTCCCCTGAGCTCGACCACAACCCATCCACAAAATTCAGCAGCCCTGATAATGTAATCTGTTGTTCAAGAAGATACACAATCGATTAGTATAAGATCAAGCAGTGGTCTTAATTAATTGATAATTGATTGGATTAACGAGTATTAACCTTCTCTTCGTTCTTGTTATGAGTTTCAGATTGATCGTCTCTGTTCTTCAGGTCGATGGCGCAATCGATATCTTCAACAACGAGGATGGATCTGCTGGGCGTGTTCACCAGCATTCGTTTAAGGTAGAGTTGCAATCGACCGAAGATAGCTCGAGATCGTAGATATCAAATCTAAGGAAGTTCGCCATGGCTCCAACCAAGCTCGACTTTCCAGTCCCCGGCGGCCCGTAAAGCAAGTACCCGCGCTTCCAAGCTTTCCCAATTCTTTTATAGTACTCTTTCCTCATAGTGAATCTCGCGAGATCGTCAATCACCTTCTTCTTCGCCATGGGATCCATCGCCAGCGTTTCGAACGTCGCCGGGTGGTGAAGATTTATTGAATTCCAGCAACCGCAATCGTTCATGAACAGCCGCAGAGTCTTATCTTTACTCCTGATCAGCTTAGCTTGTTTCAGAATGTATGGAATGTAATCGCTCAGTGCTTTATCTTTGTGTTGCTTCAGGAAGGTGAGCTCGAAGGACCGGGATTCCCGGGGACCGTAGCCGTCCTCGTCTCGAGCACCTTGAACACGCTGTGAGACCATCCGCCATTTGAAACTTAGCCCGTCGTAGACATCAACAACCTCCTCGCCGCGCTCGAGGGAGAGAATTAAGCTGGAGTCTTCGGTGTGCTGGCTGATTTTGACGCGTCGAATCGAGGGGGCGATTATGGTGGAGAGGTAGGTAGTGGCGGCCTCAAAGACGAGGTTGTTGTTGTACCCGTCGAGTTCTTCGACCACGACGGTCACCTCCGACGAGGAGCAGCGGTAGCGGAGAAATTCGAGGCGCGATAAGACGTATTCTTTTAGCTCGTAAGGAACGAGGTCGTTAACGATGGTGCGCGCGATCATCGCCGACGCCGCCAGCGACGCGGCGGCGGACAGCGTATTCTGAAAGGGGGAAATGGCTTTGCTGATGGATGATTCTGAAGCCATCGACGCCGTTCGATCAAGCTGTGCCTTGATTGATGATTGTATGAGGTTTGTTCTTTCAATCTTCATCCCTGGGTTTTTTATAGGAGACTGATGAAGGCTGTTGTTCACCTTCCCCACGAAAACGTGGTAGAGAGACTGGATATCTAGTCAAGCATTCGAGTCTCCCCACTTTTTGATGCCTTGCCGCCCAAGATTGGACGTCAAAAGGAAAGGGGTTATTAATTCGGGAAATGTCGCACGTCTGAACGTAAGCCATAAAAAAGCACAGGAATTTTTAGGTGTACTAATTATATTATATCACTCCGTATAATGAACTAAAAAAATTTTATTTAAAAAAATTTTTGTAAAAAAATTTTAACATCAAATTTATAAATTTTGACGAGATTTACAACTTTCATATTTAAAAATTTTTTAAAAATTATTTCTAAAAGTATGTATTGAAGTTCCAAAATTTAACAGATTTTAAACGGATTTAAAATTGTTTTAAAATCCGTTAAATCCGTTAAATTTTTGAAATATCAAAACACCTATTTAGAACTATTTTTGAAAAAAAATTTTAACATAAAAATTATAGATCTAATCAAAATTTATGAGTTTTATTTAGAAATTTTTCAAAAAATTGATTGTAAATCTTTTTTATTTAAACACGAAAGTGATATATACTGACATGACATAAATACTTTATTATAGAAATTTTAAAAAAAGCACATATATATATATATATATATATATATATATATATATTAACGCGTGATCGCATTGTCTATATTTTGGATGAGCAGTTCTATATATATATATATATATATATATATAAACACGTGATCACATTAACTATATATTGGATGAGCGGTTCTATAATATTTCTGAGCGACAAATTACATTATTGACCTAAAACCAAACCACAACTTTTACTTAACAAGAGTCGGGCTATAGTTCTGAGCAATGAGTCCAAAGTTTGGATTAAGGTCCAATTAGTCTTATGCACTTAAATCATTTAAACATTGGTTGTGTTGGGGTGGGGTTTTGATCTAATAACATTTAGGTGGTCGTACGGACTAGGTAAGATCTCTCTCTCTCTCTCTCTCTCTTTCTCTCATATATATATATATATATATATATATATATATATATATATATATGGAAAATCAAAGTTGTTTCACGAAATGATATTTTAAATAATTTTCGGTATATCATATGATAATTGTTTCACCCTCGTGAATCATATGGCTGATAGAGCTCTTTTTTTTTCCGTATGACTTTTACTTTTCTACTTCACCTCCTCAGGAGGCCATTAATTTATTATAGGGTGATGCAAGTGGTTTGGATTCACAAGGTTTAACGAAGTCTTAAGAGATTGAGTCCCTCTCTTTTGACAAAAAAACATCATTATTTATATATATGACTAATATTCGTAAATTGACGGATACAAAACATATATATATATATATATATATATATATATATATATGTGTGTGTGTGTGTGTGTGTGGGGGGGGGGGAAGTATTATGAAGCCGTTGCGTTATGTGCCACTAAGTCATGTGGGATTGTTGCTCTTATTATAATAAAATCATATGGGACATACATTAATTGATAAAATTTTTAAAAGGTTATATAACTTATAAAATATATATTGTTTTTTATTTTCATATGCAAAAATGCCCGATGCACAGTGGGATCCGTGCTGTATGGTGGTTTGACTCCAACTTTTGCGTCACGTACTTTCCTTTGCTAGATTACCCGCGACAAGCAGCCACCGGAATGCCGCACAGAGGCTAGATTTGGTTTCGGGAATGGAGAATAGACCGCCAGGAAAAAAAAAAAAAAAATTGTTTTGTCGTTTGGTGTGCGTGTGTGTGTGGATGCATCTATAGAGATTACAAATGCAGGTCCCAATTATCATCCCTGTAATTGCTCAGAATACCTGCATCCAATGCAAAGCCTGCCCTAACTTCGATGTTTATTTCCTTCCTTATGTCTGAGATAATGTGAAAAATATATAGGTGCTTAAATAAACACATGTTATCAAGTATTAAATTCTGATTGTTTGTATAAACATAAAAGGCTCATTTTACTTACTGCCTTCAGAACACCAAGGAAGAGTTAAGTTTGATGGTTGAAGGAAATGACTTGTGCTGTTTGTCAAATAAGCCATGGCCATATAGTACTCTAGAGCTTAGTTGTACCATATGTTAAACATTTAGTCTTTTTAAATTATTTTTTAATTTAATATTATACGTTTCTTTTTATATATTTATATATATATATATATATAGTTTGACTATTTTTCTTAGAATAAGGATATCGTAATACTTTAATTCAAATTAGTTTTTTTTCCGTTTTGAAAACATCACCAAAGGTGAGATGTCTTACAAAATCGAAAAAATATAGTTAAATTATTATTTTTAAATCTTAGTAATATGCAAGCTTAATATTTAAAGAAGACTTGCACTGAAATCCAAAAGGCCTAAACATATCGTAGTTAGATCCACTTGTTAAAAATCTTTACTCTTAGATTCAAAAATTTTGTACTTAAATATTTTGAAAGAAGGTATTAAAAATTAACAATAGAATGTTATAAACTATAACTAGAAAAGATGTTATAGTGTTATTTTTCAACACGAATGTGTCTAAAAATCACACCAAGGTGTCAAAAGTTAACACCAAAGATATCATGATATCAAGGCGTCGAATGTGTTAGAAACTCATTAAAAGGTGTAATAAAATGCATTAAAAGATGTTAAATGACTATAATGCAAAAAGAAATATGAGAGGACTTAAGCGATGTAGAAACAATATAGGAAGATTGCAGTACAATTGTCCATAATATGTATTTAAAATATTAATTCTTTTTTTTTTTTTTTTTGGTTTAAAGATGGAGCAGAGTCTCTAAGACTTTATTAATCTTGAAGACAACATGCCCAAAACATCACAACAAAGAATACGAAACGTCTCTAAAGAAGAAGTAAAAAGGTGTCGACTTAAAGACATGGAGAAAGCTGAACCAGCTAAAACATCCGCAAATTTGTTTGCCTTCCGATAAACATGATTAACGTGCACCTGCCATTCGTGTATGAGAAGTTTCCTACATGCCATCACCAGGTTTCTGCATTGACCATCAGGGGCGGAGCTATGTGTGGGCACGGGGTAGCCATGGCCCCCCCTGACTTTTGCCGACTAGTGCTTGCTCTAGATCATTGTATAATTTTGACGCCGATGATTTGATCACCTGCGTAAGTTTGGCCACCCCCAACCATGCCTACGGTGGCTAACGCCGCGGTGGGCAGGGTTACGGCGGTGCCGCCGGCTGCTATAGAAGGGGAGGCGGAGGTGGTAGTGGTGCAGGTGGGATAATACCTTGCTCGGCGGCGCGATCAGAAGCCGGAGACAAAACAATCGAGGGAGGAAGAAATTCAGTCGCTGGAAGAAGATGGTCTGAAGAGAGGGGTGACACGTGCGAGGAGATTGATTTATATAGAGGATGGAGGCTTTAAAGCTAATTGGGCTCAAACATTTGCGTTAGATAAAGCAATGAGGCTTTGAAGCTAATTGGGCTGACACAGTTATTTTTGGGTTGTTTAAACATGCGAGGAGATTGAATTACATAGAGGATTGAGGCTTATTTTTTTACCAACGTTCATTTTAATTTTTAGTATTTTTTCTTTAACAGATAAAAATTTTGTCGTCGAATCTTGAATACTTAAAAAATATATCTTCAATGCATTTTCTATAATGTTTAAAGTAATTTATAAGATATATCGCTTAAATTTTATAAATTTCCATTTTTTATAAGATAACATATTTTTTTTAAAATTTGTTATAAGATAAAAATAAATAAATATATATATATATAAATATATATATATATATATATATATATATATACATATATATATATACATATATATATATATATATAGTTTTATTTACAATTTTATTTCTAAATAATTTTGTGTTTGTATATTGGCCCCCGAACTTCAACTCCTGGCTCCGCCACTGTTGACCATTAGGTGTATTCTTGTCATTAACCAGAAGAACAGAATCAGATTCATGCTTAACTTTTTTGTATCCCTTGACCCAAGCCAGTTCTCGTACCGTCAAATGCCCCCAGAGCTCAACTTCTGTTATTGAGCAAACGTCCAACCTGGAGCTGAACCCACCTAGGCAAGAAAGATTACCTCACAACACTCAAACTTGTTTTTTTTTTTTTTTTTTTTTTTTTTTTTTTTTTTTTTTGTTAATTTAGTTATTATATTTTCAAACAATTGTTGTTTTGCACTATGTATTATTCTATTATTTTAAATTCTATAGTTCAGGATTTACTTAGAAATAAGTGTAATTAATAAAGATTTAAGATATGCATGCAGTTTCGACCAAAAAAAAAAAAGAAAAGATATGCATGCGGTAAGGCCCAGCTAGGCTAGGCCCGATTAACTGTTAATCTATATACATATATATAAAACTGGGAGATAAAAGTCGTTATGCCATGTGGAATTTTGAATAATTTTTGATGTGCCATGTGGCATTTACTCTTATTCTAAATAAGCCATGTGGCATATGTATTAATTGATAGGAATTTATAAAGTCATATAACTTATTTGAAGAATATGGAAAGTCTAATGTTACAAAATAAATATTTAATTAAAATAATAATTTACTAAAAATAATCTAAATGTAATAAAAGTTAGTATAAAAATAATTATATTTTATATTATTTATTATTTAATATTAATTTTTTAGAATAAATTTTTATCATTTAGAAAAAATTTTAACATTATTATTTATATGCATGATTATATATATGACTTATAACCGTGCATCGTACGGGTACAAAACTAGTTAAGTGTAATTACTAACATTTTAGGTGCCGTAAGGGATTGGCGTGGCGCTTTGTGCATGTAGAGACAACTCATTCATGTGAATCACTGGCACGAATTCATGTCAATGGAGATGTGCGGCAGGATCGAGTGGCATTTACGTGCAGTGGCTGGGATGCGTCGACGTCTGGACCGGAAAGCAGTTTTTGCAGCGGCTATACTTCAGATTTGAAAATGGTGAGCGGACCGTAATACCATTGGAAGAGGGTGAAAATGAGCCTAACTGCTCATAAATAGTTCAGACTCGAACTTATTTAAGTTTAGCAAGAGCTCGAATTTGTCGAGCTGAGTCGAGTTTGAATACTGATGAGTAATTAAACGAGTCGGGTCTAAATATCGTATTATTCGCGAATCTAAATGAACATTCCAATTTTATTTATTACTTAAACGTTTCAAGCTCAATCTCGATTTGAGCTCGGCCTGATTGCAATTAATCTGAGCTCAAGTCGAGTTCGGATCGATTCGACTCGAGCTCCACTCAGTTGATACAATCAAATCGAGCTCGAGCTCGAGATTTTGCGAGTCGAGTGGAGTTCGAGCTTAGTCTTTGAAGCTCGTCGAGTTGGAGCTCGAGCTCATATTAAACCAATCGAGCGAAACTTGAACTTATAAACAACTATATATATACAAAAGTGAGGAGGTTAAGAGTACAGTTTTTCCACGATAATCTCTAAAACAACTATATATAGTTATCGTTTTAAATTTTTTTTTTTTTTTTTTTTTTTTTTTTTTTTTTTTTTTTTTTTTTTTTTTTTTTTTTTTTGAACATTAACGTTGTGATTTGATGAGAATCACAACTTTGGTATTCAATTTTTTAAAAAAGAATTTTTTAGATAAAGTATTTTTAAACCAAAAATAATATATAGATTTAAGGTGTTTAGGAGGTCCAATTCGGCAAGTTGATCCATATTAAGTCGGATTACCCTGATAAAATTGGGCTGGAAACATTGTACTCTAAATAGGCTTTCAGCCCCTGTTTGGCTTCCAAAGATGGAAGCCAGGCGAAGCCAATGATCCACCATGGATGCCTCTTTCCCTGGTACGCCAGAGTTCATGTCCAGGCAAAGGCCTATGGCATCTTAGGTGGGCTTAGCAATATGGGCTGTTAAGCCATTTTAATAAAAAATTAGGGGTGAAAACGAGCCGAGCACTAGTTAGCTCAAGCTAGGCTCGATTATTTTAGCTCGAGCTTGAGCTTGACGAATTTTAGAGGATGAGCTCGAATTTGGCTCAGCTTAGAAAAATTATTGTGAGTTCGACTCGAGCCCAATTCGAGTAGCAGCTCAGCCAAGCTCGAGTTGAGCTTTACTCAATTAAATCAATTAAATCGAAAATAATTCGCTGGGATAAGTATAACATATTACTTAGTTGGGCCAAGACCCACAAGCTTTGTCCATGATAGAGCTAGTTGGGTGCTGGCTTATGATAATCCCACTTTGAGAGTGATAAGAGATTTGAGATGCTTATAAAGTATCGATTTTAGAAGACCATTAACGAGAATCCATTTTTTTTCGAGGGTTTGCTTGGCCGGTTGGGGAGGTCAGGGGTTGGTAGTACTGTTAGGGGCCCAATGGATATGCAGTTACATAATGGTATCAGAACAAATTCTTTCTGGAAGTGTGAGAGTTTAGCAAGGTCTAAATCTTCCATTGCCTAAGAAGAGCCTTCCACAGCTCCTATTTGTACTTGTGAGCGACATAAACGTCGGATATATAATGTGGGAAGAATATAACATCCTACTTGGTTAAGCTAATGCCGACAAGTTTGGCCTATGAGAGAGTTAGTTGGCTCAGTTCATATATCGAGAGTGATGAGGTATTTAAGATGCTTATAAAGCATAAGCCTTAAAAGATCATTAACCAAATCCATTTCTTCTCATAAGAGGGGTGGCTCGGCTAGTTGGGGAGGCCAGGGTTGGTGTTGCTGTCAGGGACCCGATGAGTGGGGTGTTGCAATAGATTGTAGTCAAAGATACATGAGTAAAAATAGGAAAATTCGTTTAGGCTTGTGAGTCTAAACGAACAAAGCAACACACTATGCAGGTTCAACTCGTTTAACCAGTCGAGTTTGCATTTGTAGTCAAACTACTTTAGAAGCTAGGCAAGACTTGAGCGCGATCCGATCTTTAACAAGTTCAAATCTGAACTGCTTATAAGTAGTTCGACTCATTCTCGCCCTCATGTTTACTCCCACCAATTTAGTATGGCGTCGGGTTCAGCACACAACTGTAGATAAACTATTCTTGCTTTTGCTATGGCCATCCTATCTAATTTTAAGTTCAATACATTGACCATAGTGTTGGCTTCGCACTAAAAGTTTGCGAAGCCTGGGTTAGCAAGCTTAGACGGTGATCTTTGCATATAAACAGAACCTGATGTAGAGAGCATATGCACCTCTTAATCCTTAGTTGATTCGTCAGATAAATCCATAATTATCACATAAGTGCTCCCCCTCTTCGTCATGTAAATCTATAACTATCACATTAAGTACTCTCTTCGTTGTTTATGATCAAGACTGAACTCAGATCTTCTTCAGATCAATATGCCGCATGGGCAGATCGAAATTCTATCTCAAACCTCATATACGACTAACCTAAGTTAAACATTTATCTAGGCCGTTCGCGGTATGACATTGTCGGTGCGGTGGCATACATCATAATGCCGAAATTCCAGAGTAAGACAATCCAACCCAAATCATGTAGGGTCCAATGTCGATATCCCTAAAATTGCCAGCGTGACTTTAATAACTGCTCTCCTTGAGCCCTATTGGCCTAAATCCTGAGGGGTTGGTGGTAACAAACTTGTTGGGCTGATTTCTGAAAAAATTGTTGGGCCCACACGTTAGTTGGCCCCACTCAAGCTCTTCTTCTACCTGTAGGCCTAACACTATGATTATTAATAGCATTAAATATTTAATATACCTACGTCTAGTATTAAATTCCATTCAGTCACGATTCAGGCATTCAGCGTACCAGATTATGGCTAGCATCTCATAACTTATTGAGTGATGGGTGGCGCAAAAGAAAATCACCACACTTACTATTCGTTTGATTAAAAAAAAAAAAAAAAATTTGGAGTAATTTTTAAAAAGTTTTTCAATAGAAAATTATAGATTTTGATAATATATTAATTTTTATTTTGAAAGTTTTTTAAAAAATATTTCTAAATAAGTTTTTGAAATTTTAAAGTTTAACGAATTTGTATTAAATTTAAACACTATCTCTAAAATTCATTTAAAAAAAGTTAAAATTTGAAGCTCAAATACTACTAGTTAGAAATATTATTTTTAAAAAAAATAACATAAAAATTTTAAATTTTATCTAAATTTATATCTTTAATATTAAAATTTTTTCTAAAATATATATTTTTAATTTTTTAAATTATATAAATGATTAAATATTATTTATAAATAGTGCTGCAGGGAACTAACATTTTTCTAACTTCTTACCTCTGACATTGAGGTACGTGAACAAGGTTATGTTTGTTTGGCGTTACATAAATAACATTCGCCAGGAGCTCTTCCTAGTACTAATAGAATATATATATATATATATATATATATATATATAATATATATATATATATATATATATATATATATATATATATATATATATATATAGTACGTATTTTGATGTTAATTATTTAGATCTAATTTTAACCGTGCTTTGGCTATTAAGTATTCGTTAATTATTTCTTTAATTATGCCTAATGGTTAATTTAGTAGCTAATGAAATTGTTACACTGGCTGACAATTTTTGTGGACAATTTTTTGGACAAATCAACTTAGATAAAGATTAATAATACAATAATTCTGACATATAAATATGTTCGGTAAAAGGTGCATCTCATGACAAGCTATCAAAAAGCTAGCTAACTAACTCAAAAAAAAAAAAAAAAAAAAAGATAAAAATTAATTTTTAAAAAAAACTAGCTAACTCAAAAGGCTCCCGAGATCTCTTTTTAATCAATTGTTTAACAAAACAGTATTTATGACTTCAACTAATTTATGTTTGTCTAGAAGCTTAGTTCAAAAAGCTTTGGAAAAATGATAAATCATTTGTTTTTCATAATTATTAATTAAGACAAATTTTATATTTGTAAGTATCTTTAAATAGTTATGAATATGAAAAAAATAGATTTAACGTTTTATATAATTTTGTGTTAAAATTTTTGCAAATTCTTTAAATATGTGCTTTAAGCTTTTGAAATTTTTGTTGATTATACATACTTTAGAGCGTTAAAATATTTATTAAAAAGAAATGTTATACAGTATAAATATTTATTTATTTTCTAATCAGAATATATATATGTGTGTGTGTGTTTCGAACGAATTTACAAATGTTTCGAAAGACTGGTTCTTTTACACAGTTTTGCAAAGAAGGGTGTTTCCGACTAAACCCCATAAGCCTTTTTTATAAAACTTGTCACAAACCTACCCCTATTATACTCTGTTTTTCTTTTGGAATAATGTCAAAAAAAGTCCTTACATTTTAAAATTCCTTAAAGACAACCATGCTATTTTCTAATTTCATTATATATATATATATATATATATATATATATATATTTTAAATACAAAAGAATTTTTTTATTTTTTATTTTTATTTTTTGTGTTCTACGACTCTTATATTGAAAGTTTTATCAAAATATATATTTAAGTAAATATTTTAAATCTTCGAAATTCTTATCGGATATAAAATAGTTGGAGCTCCAATATATAAATTTGGATTATATTTTTTTTTTAAATTTTAGACACAAAAGCTATAGAGAATGTAGAAATATTTATTTTTAAATTTTTTTAAAAAAAAAATATATATATACATATGCTTTTATATGTTATTAGAAAATATTTGGACTTTTCTTAAACAGTTTTGCAAAATAGGGTTTTTCGACAAAACCCTTATTTTTGCCCTCGTAGAGCGCATCTTTTAGTTTCATATTTAGAGTCAATTTGCATGTGAAAGGGATGAACTAAGCTCATTATCCGGTTGTATAATTCCAAACACTATGCACATTTCTTTCTAGCACTAGTTTTGCCTCTAACATTCATATAATTTTTAAAATATTTTGATGTTTCAAAATTTATATAATCAATAAACCTTCGGAGTTTTAAAATACATAAACATTAAAAAAAATTCAATACAAAAAGTTATAAAGCATGTTATTTTTTTTAAATACTAATACAAATATATTATGATTATGATTTAATAATTATCAGAAAAAAAAAATTTAAATTTATTTTGAATGATGGTTCAAAGGTAGGAGCTGATTTAATATTATTCCATTTAGATGCACACATCAATGCTTCTTAAGTTTATGATTTCAGAAAGAAACCCTACTGGGCCTTCTTATCTAGAAGGGGTGGCTTCTCATAAATTTCTCAATTTCGTTTTATTTTATTTTTATTTTTGTTTTTGAATTACGTAGGACAGGTTATTTAAGAGTCTTTTAGGACAACAGTGGGCCATGGACTATAACAAAAATATTAAATTATAAAAAATAGGACTGTATAATTGCTAGAGAAGTCCTTGAGATTTGGATTCTGATAGATTATCTGATCTAATCTATTTGTACGAACCACCAATAAAAAAGAGATTATGAAACCAAGTTACAAAACCATTTTTTCTCCAAGAGCAGTGTCAGTTAAGCTTATGACCTAAACGGTTCCTAACGTCATGCAATGCCCTACAAGCTAGAAATCTTCCACGTTGAATTGTTTTAATATATATATATATATATATATATATATATATATATATATATATATATATATCCTGCCTTAATTCGATTTGGTATTTTTATACTTCATTATCAATTTTGATCGAAATGTGGCTTTTTGCAGCATGAAATAATAAAAATATTTTTAATTTTTTATTTCGAAAACGATTAGAGCACACGTGAATTTTTATCAACACGCGAACATCCACGAACATCCGCAAACACTTTAACACCCACGTTGCTCGTAATTACTAAGAGGTATTTGGAGGTATTCATAGATATTATTGGGTGCTCCTAGGTGTTTTTGAGTGTTCGCGTATATTCGTAGGTGTTTGTATATATCGTGAGTTTCATAGATGTTTGCGTATGTTTGTGGGTGTTTACGTGTGTCATTTTTCGGAATAATTTTTTTCGCTTGTGTTCGTGTATGTTCAGTGGTGTTCGGTGGTGTTCGAGGATGTTTGCATAGATTTGTAGTGTTGGTGTGTATTTTTATTGGAATGAGAATATTTTGATCGTTTTACGCGATAAATGGGTATATTTCAGCCAATACAATTACCGGGCAGAAAACTGCCCAAGTTCTTACCTCTACAGCCATGCACAGAAATGCAACATTGTAATTTTATTACAATTATACTTCCCATCGGTACCTATTTAACAATCCAATTTTAGATTCACAATCTATTACAACAGATTTTTAGGGTGAAACTGTTGACTTGTGAGTTTAACATGTTTCTCTCTCTCTCTCTCTCTCTCTCTCTCTCTCTCTCTCTCTCTCTCTCTCTCTTTTCTTTTTTTTGTTTCTTTGGACTAGTGAGTTTGGAATCTTTGGACTAGTGCGCTTGGATTCTTGTTCAATGAGATATTTCTAAATGTTTCATAAAAAATTTACTTACACATCTCAATAAGGTTTGAATGTGCATAAAAAGTCCTTTTTTTTTTTGAGATAACGAGGTGAAATATTTCTCCGAGTCTGCGCTAACTCGCGGATCACGATTTTCTACGAGCACCTATAGGATCATTTTAGACCCAGATGCCCACATGATCATTTTAGACCCAGACCCAGACATAGAGTACTGGAAGTTATCCAGCCACCAGCTTCCCCGCAGCCGCTGCAAACACGCGACCGTGGACACATCCCTATTACATGCACCCGCAGGGCTCGAATCCGGGCGCTCGCTTCCTGAGGCGAGCGCCCCGGCCGAGTGATCTGCGGGCGGGCACTCGCTTCTTGAAAATTACGCTGTTACTGAATATCAATGATTAAAATAAAATTAATAAATACTTCGCTGGTCAGGCAGAGCAACCATGGCATTCTAAAAGGTGATATTGTGCTACATGGGACGCATCGTAAAGAAAGTATTGAGCCGCAAGATAAGTATATGAAGCGTCTATCAACATGAAACGAAGAAGAGACTCATGGGGCTCAACACGACACCGCCTCAAGCATATGGTATCTCCTATGCATTCGATTTAACTGAAAGGTAATAGGCCAACTAGTTCAAATATTTATACTAACCGCAGAGTTCAGTGGATTAAATTGTCAATATGTGGTTTAAATAGTTCAAAACCGGTTTATAAACACTGCAATCAATCTGCTACGAATGCAAGTGTGGAAAATCTTCTGCTAATTTAAAGCTGACAATTTGAAACAATTGATCCAGTTTTCTATTTCTGCCCAAGCAAAAGATAAGAACATTATCTAGAATTTTTGTTAGCCTCTAATCGACGTAATCGTGATAGCCTACTTCTCTCCGACCAAAGTGAACGTGAAATAATTAGTCCCTTGAAGTTCTTAAATAATTCAAAAAAAAGAACTTGAATTTCACTCAGCATCCTTAATATCTATCCCGAGAAGATCTCTTGGGTGTGAGAATGAGATTCAAAATTAATACAGGGTAATGCTACCTACCGTAAATGTCGTGGCAATTACTTCGTCGAGATTGACATGGGCCTTCGAAAATATCCAGACTAAAATACTGATTACTCCTTAATTGATAAAATATAAATGCTTGACATTCATAAATGGTCGTACATAATTGTTTACTATAATCTCCAAAAAAAAAGGACAATTAGAAGCAACCTATGCAGTTTATGGTTTGGGATATCCTAAGCATTCATCTAAGCATGATTGGCTTGCTACTATTCGATGGCGCCAAATATATGAGATATTGTTAATTCTCCTGCGCAAATAAGCCATGCTCGTGCCGTCTGCTCCTTCTGTCGCTTAGAAAATAGAGGTTGGAGATCTAGAGGAGTACCAACCCGAATAATTTTATTCGATCCGGAGGAATTCTCCACCATATTGAAACGAGATATTGTTATTGTGGAGGGTGTTTCAACCACTTAGACATTTTATGTTTCCAAGTGTGTGACATCATGTTGCCGCATGTTAAACGCTCAGATTTAATCACTAAAAAAGTTGGATTTTAAATTTAAAATAAAAAAAAGGACTTGTTGATGCGTGTAAGGTTTAACTTGGAGATAATTCGATGGTGGAAAATTTTGCACCATGCAAAATGATTAACTACCGAGTAAGCAGAATTTGAAAGATATTGACATCAATTCCATGGCCCGTTGTCCCCGCCAGGGGGTCGAGTCTAGGTTGGGTGGAGCGTGTGCTTGTAAACCACCTGCGTACTTATGAGCTCTGCAGCCCGCAACATTCTGTTACGGGACGTGTGGACTAGAGATCTCGTCTGTGTAAGGATCTACTTGTTATATATGATGGAGATCAGAAGCTAAATTTAATTTTATTGAAAATTAGTATTAGCTAAAGATTTATCTATTATGAACTACCATAAAAGTGGGCTCAGTATGGATAGGATCCCTCTTGGAGAAAATAATTATTGAAAGTTTGAAACGATAAATAGAACACAGCGATTCAATGTAAAATTTCTAACCAAAAAAGAAAAATCACGATGCCGATTCTTACACAAAATGGGTATATGCATATTGTGGATAGTTACTTACACAAAATAATTATTAATATTTCGTAATTACTTTCTAATATTCCAACACCTCTCGACAAAATAACAATTTTATGAGCCACTATGGCTTAAATTTTTTGTGTCATGGTCTCCCCTTAGTGCGTCTTGGCATAAATTTCTTAAATTTATTTTTTTTTTCTTCTAAGCAAGATAATTAGCAAATGATGTGTAGTTGAATGGATCTAATGATGATCTTTATATTTATATACGAAACTATAGTTACTTTGATGTAACATTTTTTTTTTTTTTTTTTTTTTTTTTTTTTTTTTTTGGGTTGGGAAGGTAAGCTATTGTTAGCATATGGCCCATCCTATACGCATCGATCCATCGGAGTTCACTAAGAGTCATACATGTTATAAACACACGATAGTCAATTCCTACGATAAGCTACAATTCGCCCATGATCTGCAGTGTGGTAAAAAACGACTCTGGTAACCATCCTCGTCATTACGAGATTATCGATCGCCGAAGCATGGCCGACGAATGTGAGCTCAAGAGAAAGAAACATTATGATTCCGTAAACGCAGAATCGAGGTATTCCTAGACTATTCAGTGTAGAATGCATACTTAGAATGCCAATTCCAATCAAGTATGTTACGATAGTTCGTAATTAGGGAATGTGTACATCTTGGGCCAAGCATGAATTCGCCAACATGAGAAAAAAAGGGAAAGATAAGCCCGGAATATAATTGAAAGATAGATTATATCCATACGAGAGCGACCATTCCTCGTTACGTGCAAGCTTTAAATTCCCATTTGTACGTGGTTATGTGAAAGGGTGATTCATGCCTACCTAGCTAGTTATATTCTGACTAATCTAAGCTAGTGCTCATGGTAGGGTTTATTCCATAGAGCACTGCTATTCATCAGAAATTATTAATGATCTTATAAAAATAGTCTCCTACATATATCTATCATTTACAGATTCTATCGCGACGGGACTCATGACTAAGACGTTATTGTTGTCAACACATGCCGTATGGAATATATGTGTGCCGTATATATCTTGTACGCCGTGTATAATTCATATTGTTTTTTTAAGGTCATTAGGATTCCTGATAAATTATGTTTTGTATTCTATGTTTTTGGAAATCACATTAATGATGCAATTGATAAGCTACGGTCCTAGCATAATTATATATTAAAAATGCCGTGAAGCTAAGTCATGTACATGCAAGATCATGAATTTCTTCGTTGCGTACTACCTGAAACTTGCCCTTGTTCCGTGACATATATATATATATATATATATATATATATATATATATATATATGGACTTGTGTAGAATTATGTCGGGGAACCAAGCTGGTGGCCGGCGACAGGAGATGTCACTCTCAAGTTCAGTTCAGCAAATTAAAAGTAGTTGCACCATCAACTACACCATGATTATGAGTAGAATTTGGTGGTGCAATCACAATTATTCGTCACCGTCACAATGGAAAATTAATTTCTCGTCTTTAATTAAGATAAGATGGTGTGTGCTAGTGCTATACCGCTTAGAAGGAAAAAGTCAAAGTTTAATTTGACAAAAAAATCCACAGCGCAAACGATTTAAAGTATATTGTGAGAATAGGTTCGACCACCAATGTGTAATATCTAAAATGCAAAAGATTTGATGAAAATAAATAAATCATTTGTATTCGCACCATTTTGAAAAGAGGATTTATTACTGAACTAGTTGTATGCTCGTACGATACACTGATATTAATTATAAATCTTCTTAAAAATGGATAAATTTTATTTTTATTTTTTATTATTTAATCTGTAATTTAATTATTTTTATGTTTATATATATGAACAAAAAATTTTAACAAAATATTATATTTTATTTAATTTTAATATGAGATCTTTCGCATTCTTCTAAATAATTGTATGACTTTTAAATTCTTACTAATTAATTAAGTGTCACTTGTCTTTCTTAACAATGACACATGTCATACTTAAGTTACTTATGGTGACACGTGAAGCAACGATTTTAATAGGACAATTTTATATATGTATATATAGATTATTCTACAACAACATTATAGAAAAAAGCCTCGCTAGGTCGGAGTTTGGGAGGATAATATGTACATAGCCATATGCTTTGAAGGAAGTTATTTTTGTATGACTCTAGAGAAGCAAAATCGAGACAAACGAGCACGTAGCAGGGACATTAACTTGAAAAGCACGTAAACTTACCTTCCGAGGGATACTCTCGGTCTCCAATTTTATTTCAAACTTCTCATGAAAACCACATAGCACATCTTAATGTACGTAACAGCTTTGTCATAAATATGTTAAATAGTTTTACTAAGTTTTCATAAAAAAAAGTAAAGAAAAATAGTTTTACTAAGGCTATAGATCTTTCTTTCTTCTCTAGAATTTGCGAGAACATCTCTTGTGGAGCTTCATAGTATGTTTTCCTTAAGTCAATAAAAACCACTGCTTTCTCTAACTGGATTTTTCTATCTTAACTATTCATCTTTTTTTTTCTATCTTATATATTTAGGGATTACTAATATATAATAGGATATGCTAACCACCTGTAAGAGTTAATAAGTAGAGTTACTATTACCTTCAACTCAAGGGAATAATTAATGAATTTAGGTTGACGTGGCACTATGCGACACATTTACTAGATTTGGCGTAGTATAATGCCACATTAGTCCACATATGCCCTGTTATAATCAGTTTGTCTTAAAGGTCTAATCAAGATAAATAATATTCTATCAAATAAGTCCAAATTGCATAATATGTATAGTGAGGAACGGTGATCAAACAGGTTTCCAGAAAACTAAAAGAAGGCACTCGATCGTGGCATTTTAATTGTGGTATGTATGATTTTTGGTGTCGGTCGACACAGTCCATACCGAAAGACACATATCTATTTCGATAGTTATCGGCACGGCACATATCAAAAAAATTTATATTTAAAATTTTGAATTATTTTTTTTTATTTTTTTAAAAAAATAATAAATATATCGGTACGGTACCATCGGTACCGTCGGCACGTGCCGGGATCTGAGTTTATCGAAACTCGACTCGACTCGTCGCAAAAAATCTTGGTGGTATGACATACCAATTTGGACGAACATCATCTTTTTTGTATACTTAGTTTTTTTTTTTTTGGGTCCAAATTAACAGCCTAATATTGTCCGTAAGCCGTAAGATTATCAACATGCCCTTCTATTAGAGTACGACGAATGTCTATTTATGTTTAGTGGGTACATATTTGATAACTATAATATTCTACGGATAATATTTGTCAAAAATGGGTATCAAGAATGTAGTTTACTAAAAAGTTCACCTTGTTTTGCATTAGATAAATACATGCTAATATTCATCTAGTTTAATTGACTTTTACATCTAATCTACATTAAAACCTTTTGATATAAAATCTTACATTCTTTGGTAGGTTAAAGTTTTAGGTTTTGGTATATTATCATGCCACTTAGGTCTCCCTTTGTGAGAGTGTTCCGGAATAAAATCCAAGTTGTTGCCCTTTGAGATCACAATAGTGCAAGTTGAATACAATAGGGGATAAAGTATTCGGGATTGAAAAAAATATGTCAAAATTATTATGTAAAAGGTGCACACCAAGAAAAAAAAAAGTGTTGCATGTGTTGCTAGTCCGAGTCCCAAATCTAACCGGTGGAGTCTTAGTCTCAAGCATCTTTACAATGTGAGATAACCATAGTTTTCGATACCGGTCTATGCAGTTCGTACATAACGGCACGTGCATGTTCTGGCAGTTGTCAGTACGGCACCACGTGTCAAAAAATCTTATATTTAAATTTTTTAAGTAATTTTTTATTTTTAATTTTATTTTTTTTAAAATAACAAATGGTCTGCACCGCACGATGGGCACGGTCGGCAGGTGCCGGAATCTGAGTTTACAGAAATTCGGTTCGGTTCGGCACAGAAACCTTGAAGATAACTAACTTCGGAAAAAGGTTAAAATGATAGTAAAATATTATTTATATTCTATAAGCACGTTTACGTGACCCAGATGAGTTTGCAGGTGGGGGATGTTGATATTTGTGTATTAAAACATATCACATGTTATGAGACAAAACCTACCAACAATGATATGCTCCTACTTGCCATTATCCTGTTTGCAATACTTATTTAACTAGTCCAAATAAATAAATAAAGGTGCATTTGTATTTTTATGCAAACCATAATTGGAAATTATATTTTTATATCTTCATAATTCGAAATGACATTTATACTCCTCTTGACGATATAAACAGACGAAACTATTCTTATCATTTTTGTTTTTTCTGGAAAAACAATGACAGTTGACTTGACGAGATAATTTTATCATTTTACAGAATCAAAGAAATATAAAAGTGTTATTTCTAATTAGGGGGGCAAATTTTGCAGCTTTGAATTATGGGGATTATAACAATGCAACTTTTCCAGTAATAAATAAATAAAGCAACCTTATGATCCGAATAAGAAATAAGAATATTTTGAAGCCCGCGCGTCTCCTAGAATATGTGTATTGCAGAGCATATATTAGTTGGGCAAATATCATATCAGTCACTGCTTTAAAAGGTTGTGCAAATCAACTCCCCATAACAAATATTATATAAATCAGCCTCTCTCTAAAAATTTATGTCAAAATATTTTGACTATTAGATAAGTATTATTTGGAGAAACTTTGAATACACACACAAAAAGAAAAAAGATATTGACACAATCTACAATTTTGTTATATAATTTTTTTTTTCAGAAACACTTCTAATATTTTATGGCAAAAAATTAAACGGATTTAAGATGAAGGTGTCATTGACAATGTTAGTCCTAGCTAGAAAATAATAGTAATCCTAGAAAATAACCGAACATCATATCAAATTTATTAAATTTCATATAACAAGAAATATATATACCTATATTGCATATTAAATATAGCACATCATATATGGTAGAATATTGTGTTTGTACTTTACTACACATGTTTCATGACATATAGTTATTATATTTAGTTACAAATGCTTATAAATAGCAATATTTTGGACTAGGATTAGTCCACAAATATTTCTGAATAATTCAAAAAATAAAAGACATTTAGAACAAATATAGGTACTTAAAGGAAAATAATTTTTTAAAGATCGATATTTCAAAAAATTCTGTGGAGATTCATCAACTTTGTAATTTATATTTTTAAAAAGTAATAACGTAGAATATTATTACAACTTCGTCATTTAAAGATTTTCCAAAGTATAAAAAATCCGCCAAAAAACATGCATCTTTCAAATAAGTTTGGTTAGTCATTTTCTATATATAGTTTTAAGAATCTTTGAACCACAATGTTGTGATAAAACAAAATATAAAATTTCCAGTTCATCATATTCGTAAAATAATAAAAAAATTTTAAAAATGTGTTTTTATATCTGGTTAAACGACTGGTTTCAAGAAAGTGTTTTTTTTTTTTTTTGGTTGTTATGGATATGAAATTACATGTTAACATAAATAATTTCCTAGAGACCGATATCTAGGAAGTTTGTGAAGACTCCTTAATTGGCTTAAATTTTTTTTACATTTTTAGCAAAAGTGATGAATTACAATATTATATTAAATTTATCTTGATCTGCAAATTAACTGTTTAACCGTTTAAAAATTATGAAATATGTCTAACCGCCGCAATTACAACTAAAAGAATTATTTTACAATTATAAATCAACCAACAATTGGACTCATTTTTAATATTTGAATTATAATATTGTAAATCACAATAAATATATATAATATTAACTTTTATCACATTGTAGAAAAATATCAAAATGAAACAATATAAAGATGCAGTCTCTAAATTAGTTTACTAAATACCAATATTAGGAAATAAATCCAAAACGATTAATGACAATAAGTATAACATCATTAATAATTTCTGAATTTAACATTTAAGTTATATATGTTTTAATTGAAAAGTAAATTACAAATTATCTAGGAAATATTAATGTCTGTTATAATGTTTTAATTGAAAAGTCCATTGTCCTAATGTTTTCATTATAACATGTAACCTATATTTTACAATCTTTTCCCCCTACTAAAGGCACCAAAGGTTTTGCCAACATTAAGAAAAAAAAAAAAAAAAACTATTCGGTATCACAAGAACTGTAATTACAAACTCCTGAAATGGGGTAGAAACTTTCTTATATAATACATGCCATCATAACTTGATTTTATAGCAGGTGATTTTCGCATCTCAATTCACGATCTTTTGGCTGCAAAATAAGAGCTTTGGCCGCTCTGTCGGCCGGTTCCCTCTCAATTTCTTTGCCTTCATTAAAAGTTGCTGTAATTAAAATCATACATATACTTTGCAAAATCTTCCCAAATAAGCACTTACCTTTTAAAAAAAAAATTACAAAATCAGTACAATCAATAAAAAAAATTTTTTTTCGTATTCAAATTTTTTAAAAATATTTAAAATATGTTTTTTTTTGATTTAGTAATTATTAAAAAAATAAGAATTTATTTGTGCGAGCGGTACAAAAGCAGGGGTAGATTTGTTATTATCCCTTAAATAAATGCATTGTTCTCTGATAATCATAAATCTTAGTACATACACAACGTTAAGACAAAAGTAAACGGCTATGATCAACCGTGAGGGATACTTTAGAAAGTCTATAGTAGCGGGCATGATATGGTCATGCATGCGGCGCACATACGACAACCGCGACTCTCACTTTTCAGCGTCCAAAGAAAAGTTTTCCGTTGTATGTACGTGCAATCATCCCTAACCTCAAAAAGAACGAATGAAAATCTCAAATATTGTATAAACACGGCTAGAGCAGCATAATAATAAATAATATTTTATAATAAATATTATATATAATCATTTAATTATGAAATATATTTATTATTATATGTTTTGATGTGATGCCATATGGTTTAGGAGGGGGTGGGTGGGCCCTTCGACAGCGCCATGCCTCCGACCTCATCATCCATCACCTTTCTAGAATCGTAGCATTCCCGAACGTGCATTCTCATTTATTGTCGCTCTGGTTGTTCTACTACCGGTGGTTACGCAAAGAAATTACGAAAAATTATTGCACATATTCGGCGCACCACATCATTGATGCATTGATGTATTTATAAATTTTATTTTAAAAAATTTTTAAAATAAAAGTTATAAATATTGATGAAATTTACAATTTTTATATGAAATTTTTTTTTTAAAAAATATTTCTAGTAGAAGCTTTGGACTAAATAATTTTAGCGTCAAAACAATATTTTTTAAATTTTTAAAAAATTTGGAGTCTAAAAATACTTATTTAGAAGTATTTCTTAAAAAAATTTCTACATGAAAGTTATATATCTAATCACTATCTACAATTTTAATATTAAATTTTTAAAAAAAAAATATTTGTAGATATATACGATGCACGGAATGACGTGGTGAACACAATAGGTGTAATAATTTCTCAAGAAATTACATATCAGACCCATGTGTGTATGTTCTTTTTTCTTTTATGGATTTAGAAGGAAAAAAATAGTGTTCATAATTTGCTCATATTTGTGCAACTCAGCGTCCCGTGCTGTCGACACATACCTAAAAATTTAGATCTACTCAAAAAATACATCAATGGTGACTGTCTAAGAGGTGAGACCTATTGCACTTAAAAGACGCACATAAGTAATACCATGAGCTCATAAATTGACTCATAACATGAGTAGTCGAACCCAATGAAATGAGATTTATTATGGTCCTGGACCACTGCGGCACCCATATCACTTTGTACACAATAGAGTGAGATTTGGGAGATTGGACACCCTACCATTTTTGGATCTTCCGCAAATTGAATCCGCGAACCGAATTTCCGAGCCATGTGTAATAATATTATTAGGTGTATATCTCGTATTTAGCTTCTCTGTGACTGAGGGTGACTCCAAAAGCGAGATTCTCGTTTCTGATTTCTTCCCACCGTGAGATCGAGCCCGGTAGTTTCGCCGGTGCTTTTCTACATTTTTAAGGTCGTCTGTCATTGCCATGGCCCATATCACGGCACCAACTCTCTCTTGACTCTGGCCCACCTACTACTGCTCTCTCTCTCTCTCTCTCTCTCTCTCTCTCTCTCTCTGTGCGTCTCTGTGTGCAGCTCCAGGGAATGGCTAGCTAGGTCATATAGGTGGGTGGCACTGATATTGCGAGAACAGTGAGTACATGGCTAACAGTGAGTGAACATGATCGTCACGATTTTGGACCCCCCTCCCTATCTTCTCGTCACTGATGTCATCCTCCTTAATATTGCCAGAGACTACTCTCCTACCGCTTTAACCTTCATTATATATAACTATAATATCTTGCTTCTTCATCCTTTCCAATCATACTTCCATTTCATCACACTTTGCTTTGCAGTCCAGTACTGCTAATTTTATTTTGATCAGCTCGCTATTCTGGTCTGATACAGATAAAATTGCTGGAATATTTGGGGAAATGAGCATAACGGTGAACGGGCAGTCCCGGGTACCGCCGGGGTTCCGTTTCTATCCAACCGAACAGGAGCTGCTGAGCTACTACCTCAAGAAGAAGGTCGCCTGCGAGAAGATAGACCTCGACGTCATTCGTGATGTGGATCTCAATAAACTTGAACCATGGGATCTCCAAGGTAAATATCACCATGTTGTTATGTGTATAACCAGATTTAACTAAGTTTAATTTGTGAATAATCCAAATTAGAGATATCCTCCATTGAAGGAAGTAAGTAAGGTCACCTTCATCTCTTTGTCTTTTTCTTGCATTGTCATTAAAATTCTGTCGTTAAGATTATGTCTTCATTAAGTTGGTTGGATTGTTTTGTTGCGCAGAGAAATGCAGGATAGGGGCAACACCCCAGAACGACTGGTACTTCTTCAGCCACAAGGACAAGAAATATCCGACGGGCACTCGGACCAACCGAGCCACCACGGCGGGGTTCTGGAAAGCCACCGGCCGTGACAAGGTCATCTACTGCAGCCGCAAGCGAATCGGTATGAGAAAAACTCTCGTCTTCTACCGGGGGAGAGCTCCCCATGGACAAAAATCCGATTGGATCTTGCACGAGTACCGTCTTGACGATCACGGTCATGACTCTAACTCCCTATCCCATGTAAGCTTCATTTCTCACTTTTTCTCGTTTTGTCTACACAAAATTTACCAGCGATATAGACTTTAATAATGGATTATTGATTTAGGATTCGGTTTCAATTGAGGAGACTATGGGGCAAGAAGAAGGGTGGGTGGTTTGCCGCGTTTTCAAGAAGAAGGATCACCACAAAGCCAGTGATCAAATCCCGAACAACTCCTCCAGTATCACTCACGATGCTAAAGCTACTGCTACAACTCAGGCGTTGGACTCGAGCAGCGACGGTGAGCTCGACCTGATTCTGCAGTACCCGGGAAAGTCGTGCAAGCAAGAGAGTGACAACATGATCAACGGAATGATGAAGTCCACTGCCGCCAGAAATCCGAGGCATCTTCTACCGATCATCGACACGGGATTCCAAGACTGGTTCTTAAAGCTCCCGGCTCTGGAGAGCCCTACATTACCGTCGCTACCAAATGTTGCATATACACCTTTTACTGATCTTCACTGCCAGACAAGCTACCAACTGGAGGTAACCGGTGCAACAGCGGAAGACGAGCAGCACGCCGTGAGCGACTGGGTGACTCTGGACCGCCTCGCAGCGTCGCATCTCAACGGTCAAACGGAGGCTTCCAAGCAACTAGCTTGCTTTGAAGAACCTGAAGGCTTTGCATGCTCACCGGCTAGCCCAAGCTCCGCCGCAGCCACCATTAGGCTTCTCAGCAGCAGCGGTGGCGGCGATGGGGACCTGTGGAGCTTCATGCGGTCAGTCTCCTCCTCCAATCACCTCTGCAGCATGTCCCACTCTTCGATGTAGCGAAATGTTGATGCAGCCAAGAACCAACTGTATTGTTAGAATTCGAAGTTCTCTGATTGTGATTGCCTTATATTTAAGTATTGTATGATACTTGTGAGTAAGGCTTGAAAACATAACATATATGATCTGTATAAGGTTGTATAACCTCTTTTTTAAATTAGATTAGTTTTTGTTTTACTTTGAGACAAGGTAGCATTATAAGACGCATCAAAGGAGTTCTTGTTAGTCATGGTGATGCATCGTTATTAGCTTTTCTGGGTTAAGGATTATGGCGTCTCATCTTTGTTGGTCGATACAGATACCATTAATTGTCTTTCTTGTCATAACACACACATACACAGAAAGAGAGAGAGAGAGAGAGAGAGAGAGAGAGAGAGAGAGAGAGAGAGAGAGAGAGAGAGAGAGAGGAGAAAAAAGGTTAATGGTGAGGAAAGAGGGCGTGTTTGGACCCAGATGAGACCAGAGATATATCGAGAAGCACATGTGAAGCACTGATCCACTACTTTTCTTCGATAATTAATAATAATAGAGAGAGCGATAAGCTGTACATGTTCTATGAAATGTATGTAGGGGCCACCTAATGAAACATGCAAACTAGGGTTTATGTTGTTAGAAACTAAGGTTGTAGCCGGCGAAGATAGCATGGTGTTTGGTATATCACCGAAGACCACTGTATGTATGGAGGCTGCGAACCGGTCGTTTTGCTTTATTTCCAAATAGGATGGCACCTTGTGTCATTCCTTGTATAGAGCTAAAATCAGTTCTTAATATGTTACAGATCGTTCATTAACATATATTAAAAATGGTTTTGAAAAAATTTTAATGTAGAAGTTTCAGGTCATACAAATTTTTTATTTTTTTTTATGTTTTAAATTTTTTAAAAATATTTTTAAATATGTGGTTTAAAATTAGTTTCAGCATATTAATTTTAAACCCACTAACATTTTAAAGTATCAAATAATTATTTAAAACTAGTTTGGAAGAATTTTGAATATTGGAGTTATACACCATGTCAAAAAAAAATTTCTTATTAAAAACTTTCAATAAATGCTTACTTCTTAGCTAAAGAAATTTATAATTATTTGGCCAAGTATATTGGAGAAATTCGAGATGGCTTGGATTGAATATAGGATAGGGGAGATGCTTATAGTTGTTTGGTCATATGATTATGATTATGATATGAAGACCAAACACGGAAACACCAGATGGTATTTGGGTGAAAAAAAAAACGGGTGAGAGTTAAAAGATGAAGACTAAACACCATATGATATGATATGAAGAGTTAAAAAAATGGGTGAAAAAAAGACGAGATAGACTGAGATAGAGTTGGAGTAAAACTATCCAACAAGACCTAAAGTATTTAAATCTCTATGAGGGCGTCATTGCATATCATGTATAATAATGACGAAAAGTCCCATATTATTAACAACGGAGTTTGGTTTTCTTTACCTATTTTTATCTGCTTTCTTAGTAAATTAATGTTATTTGTTGTATGCATCATATTGCGTGTTTAGAGGGATTTGGTTTGAATTTAGCAATAATTACTTATAAGCCTTTCTTTTGTACTGTCCTCCTAAATTAAGCTATATATTTTTTTTCTGATAATTAACTGAAACAAACCAAAATATATATGATAATTTTTGGATATATTTTGAAAACGAAGATATATATATTTTGATATACTTTATAATTTTTTTTTCTGAAAAATTGTTTTTTTTTTTTGTCAGAATTGGAGGATTTTGCTCCTAATTCTTAATTAGTCTATCCTTGCCGATATTTCAAGCATCCCCATCGAGAATAAGTAGAAACTCCCGAGGAGGTATATTGGAGTGATTTTATTAGTTTTCAGAAAATCAGATTTATTTGATAGAATTTACAAAGCAGGAGCTTTCTCGACAAAGCGTTTTTAAATTATGCTTAGCAAATTTATATGATTATGTACCTTGTGCTTGAGTGTTAGTTGTCTAGGTTCGGAGTCACTGAAAAATAGCCTCTCTCGGAAAATGATCACATACATCTACTCTTACAGATCCGATTATGGCAGGATTTTTTGGTGTATTTAAACTTGATTGCCTACCTATGTGTTGATAAGGGCAATATCTCCTTATTCGGAACTTTTACTTAGTTTTGCCTTTCTAGCCGGATTTAACAATAATTTATGATATTCTTTTCTTTGATCCATTCGGAGAATTTTATATATATATATATATATATATATATATATATATATATATGGTTTTAAAATAAAATCAGAAGCTTATTTAACAACATTTTGTAAAGCGGGGTTTTTATTGACAAAACCCCTTATAACATTATATGAATTGTTGATTCTGTTGACATTATTGAAGAACATTAACCATCTACCAAACAATTTCTTGCTGTCAATTGCATGAATATTACTACATGTAAAAGAAAAAGCTAATAAATTTCCTTGGGTAATGCTTTCAATCATGGTTAAAAAGACCTTGATAAAAACGCTTTGCCGGGCGAGCCGGTTAGAGAAGGTCTTCATTTTCGATGAAAAATAAATCGACATCTCGATTTCCGACCACCGCATTGCATCTCCCTCCCTTCCTCAAACCAGGTTTTATCAAGATCAACATAACAATAACTTATTGAACTGTTATTGGTAGGTTGGATGGGCCTACATGTTAGAGCATCTATTTAAGTCCACTAATAAGTAAAAGTGTGTCCATACGTATCGATATCCATACTAGATTGAGTTAATTTGGCCGTTCCTAGTAATGTCCTTAGATTTCAATTTTAGAGGTCCTTAGATTTCAATTTTAGAGGTCCTACCTTTGCTTAATACATAAATTCTTGAATTACATAATAAAGTTTAACTTGAACTTATAGCAAGAATATTCATTTAAAGTCATCTCTTTTTAACCATGATGCATATCATTCATATTGGATGTGCATGTACCATTCCTCTTACCAAATAAAAGCAAGCACAATTTTTTAGATGATTTCTGATCATAGTTTGGGAGTAAAAATTCGAACATGCATCATCCATGACCTTTCGGTGATTAAACTCGCGTACCTGTCAGAACCTTTACAATACTTCCTAAAAACTCGAAAAAAGTTGTTATTCCTCATCCTAACGAGTCAAAAACTAGTGAGTAATAGTTCATAAACCACTTATCTGAATAGTCGAGCGAGCAACAAAAGAAAACACAAGTATTATTAATTTTTTTTTAGATAACGAGCCGAAATTTTTCAGAGGTGAACACCATATTATTTCTAATCATGGTTTGGGAACAAAAATTCCAACGTGTATTATCCCTGACCTATTCAGAACCTTTACAAATACTTCCTAAAAACTCAGAAAAAGTTGTTATTCCTCATCCTAGTTGAACTCGAACTCTTGAGTAATAATTCATAGGCCACTTACCTGATCAGTTGAGCCAACGACAAATGTAAGCACAATTAATAACGCCAATACTACGGTAGGCATTGCCGACATTTGATTGGAGCACCAACCAATGATTTTGATGGTCCTTTCCGGGATTACTATAAATCAATGCCTAACTTTTTTCTATTCATATAAATTAATTTCTATATTTTTCTAATTATTATTTAAACTTGCAAAATAATTTCTCTCCTTATATTTGTACCGAAGCCATTTTGATCGATATATAAATATTTTAAGATAAAAGTTGTAGATTTTGATAAAATCTATAATTTATGTTCAACATTTTTTTAAAAAATACTTCCAAATAGATATTTTGAACTTCAAAATTATAGTAAATTTTAAAATTAAGGATTTTGCTATGCTCATCCAAGAAATCATACAATAAACCACATAGCATACGTGGCAACATTGGGACAATATATCACAATGGGTGTAGTTATAATTTTGATAATTTGTATGGATCACGAGATAAATTTACAGAAAACGATACGAATGTGTGGTGGAGATTAGTTCTGTGTGGTTTAATATATGATTTATTGGAGGTAAATAGTTTTTTCCTAAAATTAATTTATTAATCTGCTAATTTTGGAGCCTCAAAATATTTATTCAGAAATATTACTTGAAAAAAATTTAATATAAAAATTGTAGATCTTATAAAAATATATAATTTTTAATATTAAATATTTTTTTCAAAATATATTTCTAAAAAATATTTTAGGATGTCAGAATTAATAAATAAAATAAATTTTTTTTTTGTAAAGTTAAATATCAGAGGGACCAATATGTAAATCTCCAGTTCTTTTATGACTTATATATATTTATGAAGCAGCATCTAATCCTCATGTACGGTCAACAGAAACACAGAGCTGGATCTGGATACAATAAATATTCTGTGTTATCGCATTTATTAAAACACATATTCATCATCAGTTCATCGCATAAAGATCAATAGTTGTGCACAGAGGGAACACTAGTTCTGCTGCCTCCATATTTAATGAAGCCCACTGTGTTACAGTGCCGCTCATAGTATTATATGTCCTTCGGCACGTCCCATATTGAATATCACATTCTGTTGAACCTTAAAAAACCTTAAAAATAACTTTAAATATGTTTATTTTATATTTAAACATAATATATATATATATATATTATATATATTATAATATATATATATATATATATAATATATATATATATGTATTCCGTTCGATTTGGCACTAAAAACCTCCTTGGTGCTACTTTAACTGCTTAAATTAAAAAACCTTCGATCTGCCTAACACAAGATTATGTGAGTGATATAGGGTAAGCTCAAAAGTAGACCTGAAGGTTCAATTATGCTTATAGCAATAGGGTGATAAACATAGTGGTCTCCCGCTTTTTTTTGTCATTTTATTTTCCTATCTCCATTAAATATGAACTAGCTTTGAACGTGCAGCAAAAACATGTATACTGATAATAGACATGCCATGTGCTATTTTGATTTCTATTTCAGGCATTCCGCAAATAATTCATGAAATGATGTATCTATTCATACACATTAGCAGCATAGGATCAGGGTCAAGATTGGTTAACCTTTCGTAGAGGTTTTTATACTTTCGACAAAATATTTCATTTGCATTAAATAAAAATTGAAATCATAATTATGTAGTATATAATGGAGCTTTTGAACTGCTAGTTTGTGTCCTGCATGTTGTAATATGGCATAGGAATATTTTTCGAATTTTCAAAAAATTATTTTAAAAATTATAATAGACATTGCCTATACGCAATAGTGTGTCGAAAACAACACGCTGAAATATTACTTCTAGACTATAGCCAAGAACTGTATTTAATAAAATAATATAATATTTAACGTATAAAAAGTTTTATCTCGTTCTAGCAAAAAAAAAAAAAAAAATTCAAATTAGAATTCACGTTAAGGAACTTTTGGGAGCATGGTTTGTTTCTTTCTCATGTTTGGCAGGTCCCTCTCACAGCAGATCACCAACAGCTTCGATTTCAACATCAATGGATCTGAAATGGATGAATTTTTTTTAAATTTTCTTACACGGATAATAATTATGGTATCATAATAAGATGATTAAAAGGACAGGGAGAACCAAATTAAATGTGTTTGATTAAAGCGAAATAATTCGAACATTCTTTCGATCAAAGCTCTCTTTGTCACCTCTCTATATAAGCACAACTTGTTGAAAATTATGCCTTAAAATCAACAAGTTTAGTTATATTATTATAGAGATGTAATTCGTATATGTGCAGGCCGGACTAGCCACACTGGTAGTATAGGCTGGCCGATGCCGTCATGTCGGATCACAGCCTGCACAGTCAGTTGCACGAGACGGGCTGACCGTCCCCCAAGGCACCGGGCTTGGCTTGACTTGAAGCCTCTGGGCCAGCCCGATCAGACCAGAAGTCACAAAAAAACACCAATTATTTTTTTAATTGCAAATAAACTTGTGAAAGAAAATATTTAAAGAAAAATATACTGATTTGAGAAGATTGAGGGAAGGTCCAACTGGAGAATAGGGAGCTGCGGTAAGAGGTAGAACGATGATGCCAGGCAAGGTGAACTCCGCCACAGCTCGAGCCACGCCCCTTGCTATGCTAGCATTAGTGCAGTCTCCTCCCCGATCCCCGATCCGCAAACAAGAACAAAAAAAAGAAAAGAAAAGAAAAGAAAAACAGAAGACATGAAGGTTTCAATTGCTGGAGAGGTAAAATCTATTCGAATTTACTGTATAGCAGCATTCTCTACGCACGGGATGAATATTATCGATTGTGTACCAACATTTCGAAAATTTATAGCGGATTGAAATACTAAAACCATCGAGATATCCTTCACTAAGCCTCAATGTTTCAACCAACTTTAAGTGGGATACAGAAAACCTACGAACACCTAATCAAGAAAAACTTCACCAAGTCTAAAGAAATTTTGCTAGAAGGCAAGGTTATAGCTCACGGCAAGAAAGGGGTACGATTCAGAAACTAGGTTGTATATGAATGTTTTTATATATGGTGGTACTACCGCCATCTGGGCACCGAGATTCAATATGCGAGTGGACGAGGAGCACGCGGGCGCAACGGAGTCTTTGATGGGCTTATCCTGAAAGTCGCAATGAACATGCTTTAACAACAAATTAGAAATTGACTTCAATGAAGAGCGTTGTTAGAGTACACAAAGTTAAAACAGAAGTCCACTCCAAGCTTTTTTTTTTGTGTTGCCATAGTTCTTCAATCTTTTTAGTCGATTATTCGGTTAAAAACAGAACTTTCTGGGTTAAATTCTGGACCAAAAACATTTTTGTTAATTGAAAGGTGTACCTTATTGGCAAGGATCCGAGTATGACTCCACTACAATGAAGAGCAGTCGTTGCACTGTCAGCCTGCAGGAGAAGAATTAAACAAATATTCACGTATGGGAAAAGATTACCAGTATAATACATGAACTTTTAGCTACTATTATGAATCAAGAACATAACAAAACATTAGCATAGGACCAACAGATGCAACAAGGTGTATATGAGAGGTCGGTTAAATGTTCTATGAAAAAAAAAAAAAAAAAAAAACATATGACTGCTAAAACTTAGGCGTTTTTCCTCTTTTTAGCAGAGTAGTTTCACAAATAGCCAATAAAGGTAAATGTAAAAGATATTTCTTCATATTGCCGAAGTTCCATGTTCACTCACATTCTATAACCACCCAACATGGACAAGGCCATCACTATAGAGAAATGGAACAAAGGGAGTTGTCCTTTCTCTTTATTTTGTTTTTTTTTTTTTAATGACCACACTCTTTCATTCTTTGCTTTCGAATTCACATTTCTCATCCCTACTCGCTCACCATGAGGAATGGATTAAAAACGTATTAAATTCAAGAAGCCTATAACCAAACATATAATTTCCAAGCAGACGCATATAGAGCTTGTATAAAAAGACGAGCAACGTCTTCACATATACGACCTACATAGCATACGCATGTACAAACAACTCATTGAAAGCAAAAATCATATACCAGACAATATATAGTCATATTACATTCGTCCACAATCCATGTCCTTTATAAGTAATAAGGAAAGCCATAAATAGTTAAATTTCATAAAGATCATATCAATAATAAATTTATGTAGGATCGCTATAAATAGCGAAGGCATAATAGTATGAACAGTTTGATTTTCAAACAAAGGTGCAATCAAAAGTATACTAGAAAAAAAAAAAAAAAAAAAAAAACAAAATCATATTTAGACTTTTAGCAGCTGTTAATATTATATAGTGAAGACCTATGAAACAGCTCCTAATGCTATGTATGACTGTATCGACACGAACATATTTAGCAGTTCGATAGAACTAACATGAACAAACTCGACAAAAGCAATGCGTGCCGAGTGATGGTAATCGCCAAGCAGCCTTAGACGTTGAACCTGCAGAACAAGAATCACGATACAACTTGGTCCACTATGAATATTTCATTTAAACAAACAACCAACCTGTCCGCATGACATCTCAAAGAACAGTCTGACATCTGCTTGAGTCATCTATAAGAAATGAGGAATCAGCCGGATATTAAGCTAGAAAAGAGTTGACAAGCACATAACTATCCGCCAGATAAAACACCTAACCTTATTATCAATATTTGAGCAATAAATTGTCCTGCTACATATCTCTCGTTCATCCTCAGACTAGGCACACAAATGTACTCTTGATTAGTATACATGTATTAACAAGTCCCTTTGGGTTAAATAGAGCAGTAAATAAAGTTTGTTACTTTTGGCAAAAATCTTTGGTCAACTGGTGCGATTGCAGTTTTGGAAGGAAGCACTCTAACTGGGTAGAATCCGAGCACTGTTGCCGACAAACCTAAAGCTGTGTTTGCAGCTTCTGTAGTTGTGAACCACAATATAAACAATAATTTAAACATAATAAAAAATAATAAAAAAATATTTCGGTATTCAACAAAAGTTACTTACCCTCATCCTCGAATTCTATAAAGGCAAAACGAAGGATTGATTTTGGATCACCACAAATTCGACAATCGACAACCTTCAAACAAAAAACAGTTACAAAAATATCGGATTTTCTAACTAAAGGAGGGAGCTTAAAAAAAATACAGCTAATATAAGAATATAGCAACAAAACTTACAATTCCACAACTGCCAAAGAGCCCTGCAAGTTGTTCTTCAGTTACCTATACCAGTGAAATTCAATTTAAAAGCTAACTTTACAGTAACGTAACTGTCTGAGAAGCGGATGCAAAATGCACGAACAAATGGACAAATCAATTGCTATGAACAACAGACCTATCGTCTCTACAGAAGCACAAGTAACTAAGCATGTTATGAACAAGGATGAAACCAGAATTCCCTAGCGAAAGAGGTCGATGTATTCGTAAGACATTACCATCCCTTATTTCTATCATGGGAGAGTTAAATCGACTTTGTCTCAAGTCATTAATGATCTCTTCACTCATTGGAAGTAATAACAGTCTATGCAAAATGTATGATGCCCAAAAAAAAAAAATGTATGATGCCATTAAGGAAGAATTGTTTTCTAGTTATAAAAGATGTTATTACTGAATAACAGGTTTTGTTTCTTTTTGCAAAATATAGAACTATTAACCACATAGAAAGAGTATTTTTTTTAGATAAAAAACATAGAAAGAATCGGATGACAAATTCCTAAAAGAAAGGAAAAACAAGATCTAAGAGTCTAACTCTTGGTAAGTAGCATACTAACTCTAACTCATTCCTTCAGCGACCTTTTCATTCTCGCATATTCAACTTATAGTTAATATTTTATAGAAAATTTTCAGTAGGAGAATCTAACATGATCTCTGTCTTATTCATAATTACCAGGTTCTTTTACTACTTTGCTAATCTTAAAATTTGAAACTTATAATTGGAAAGAAGAAAACCAGATGGAAATAGGCTTCTTAAAACAGAGATCTTTTCTGATCTACCCCAAACAAGGATTTCATAAGTGTATTACGCCAACGACTTTTTAGTTTTTTACTAACATTCTTCCAACAATAACAATTTCGACATTTCACCACCTACCATTTAAGCTAAAGATCGCAAACAAGTGTACTTCAACTTAAATCAGTTCTGATAATGCTCCTCATTTATCGGGTTTTTGTTTGGGAAGACTCACCAATTGCTCTAAAGAATATTTAGCTATTAACCACAACAAATTAAGATGATTGCAGAGATACATTTAGGTATATGACAAGCTTATATCAACACAAATCATCTCTTTTAGTAAGAAAATTAAGCAAAAACATAACATTTAGATGCCAATTTTTCCACTTTTGACAAATTAAATGCATGCCTACCTGATTATCAATATCTGAAACATAAACAGTTTTCCGGATCACGTCGTCCTTCTGAGCCATACTTGTTCGGCTGTTCATTCGCCGTTTCCCCTGTCCATAACCATTCTTCTTCTGCAGAAAAACCACCAGATTCAAATCTGAAGGAGGAAAAAGAAAATATAAAACTCGACTAGACAATAAGCACCCTCAATAGTCTACGAGCGCCGGCGTTGGGCGCCGGCGCCGCCACGTGTCCCTTCGCGTCCATGTAAATACCATGACCATTGGGATAAAGTGCAAAAGTGGAGGACGGTACGAATTCCTCAGCCATGGGATTGAGCTTTGAAAGCAGCTCCTCCAGCTCTCTAATATCACGCTTGAATCCACCCCCGCCTTTCTCCGACATCGACGCTACGTCAGCTCCCTCGCGGGCTGACGCCGCCACGTTTCGCCGGTCAACGGGGTGCTCCTTGGCGCAAGGGCCACCACCGCTGTTATGGGAACTCAGGTCGATTCCTGCCGCGCCCTCTACGACGGCCATGTCGTGTTAACAGAGTTTTTTTTTCCACTGGCCCGCAATGTAAAACCCACAAACACTATTTTAGGATGCGCGTGGGGGAGAGACGACGCAATTAAACCCATGCACGAGTGTATACGTGGCAGCTAGCAAGTGCCTTTGAACTAAGAATGCTGCAACGGACAGTTTACCAGGCCCAAGTATATGCCACGTGTAACGTGACGAATGGTCTGCGTATCCTGTAGGCCGAATATCGTTTTCAGTTTTCTTATAGTCACAGTCAAAAGTGCTTTCCTGCAAGCGGCCGTATCGTGCAACCGTCAATGTGTTCGTCGTACGTTTACATCGGACGGTGCAAAAGCTAGAGACGACGATGTATGTTCGAATATGATCATAAAGTTTTAAATATGATTAATGAGAATGGTAGCGGGTGCAGAGGATCGACGAGCAGGGAGATTCGGAACAATGGCATCAAATTAAATGAGTGATACGACGAGTTAATGGGAACTGATTGTAGACTCGCTTCTTTTCGCTGCGGCTTTAATTGGAAAAGATTCGTAGTTATTTCAAATAATTACGTTTCAGTACTTTTTTTTTAAAAAAAAATTTGCATTTAGCAACTACTTTTTAAACATCACTTCATACAATTCAAATATTTTTTATTTTATTTTTAACCCCTTCACCAAAAATCATGCCACAATATTTTTACAATTTTTCAAATTAAAACATTTTAAATTTTAATTAACTTTTCATACAATTTTTATAATTAATATTTTTTTAAAAAATATTTTTATATAAATGTTCTAAAACTAAAAAATGTTATCCAATCCATTAATTCGCTGATTCTGAAATTTCAAAATAATTATTTAAATATTTTTTTTATAGAAAAATATTAGCATAAAAATTATACATCTTATTCAAATTTATAATTTTTATATTAAAATTTTTTTTTAAAAATATTAATACAGTGTTCAAAAAAAATAACACGTTGATCATAAGAGACTAACTTAGAATACCGCTAATTATAAGGCTGATCGGAAGTAAGTTTTCCATATACTGAATGAGAAGTGGTCCATTTTCTAACCCCCAAAATAACAAATTTTTATTTTTTATATCAATAAATTAAAAAATATATACAAATATATCTTAAAAAATATAAATATAAAAATTATATTTTAATATAATTTTTAAATATCTCTTTTAATGTTATTAAATTTTAAATTTACAGATACAAAAATTTCAATCCCACAAAACATATTTTTTAAAAGAAATTTAAGATTTAAAAATATTTTTTTAATATAGACCGATATTTTTTCAAATAAACTCAGATATTACGTAATATTTTAGCAGATCTTTTACAAAAAAATTTAACATAAAATTTAATATTTTATAAAGGTCTAAATTAGAAATAGTTTTTATTTTCTAAATTTTCCAATTGCATAATATCTGGTATATGTATGACTCTCGTCCTGTGCTTTCAAGCAGCTGTATAAGTGCATGTCGTCCTCTACATGAAAACTGCATTTTGCCTACCGCTGTATAATAACTCGACCATCGTTGGCAGGAGAGCCATATAAGACATCATTACACGACATGCATATTTTAAAAAGCAACTACAACCTTAACTTTATCCCAACTATATATATAAATAAATAGATAAACTTTTATATTTGACTCTAAGTTTATATGTGATTCTCAATTATAGTAAATTTTTATTATTATTTCCAAATAATCATTTGTTTACCTCGCCATGGGTTCTATTATTTACTTTGTTTGAACCACTAACATAACTATAATTTTTTGCCATTATTTATCCTATATAGTTAAATGTGGTTGCCACTTAAAATACCCGACAGCCACGTCCAGCTTAAACGGTATAACTAATACTTTGATGCCGAAATTAACATATTAAGAATTTAGGACTATCACGGAAAATTTGAAAGTACATACTTATAAAGGTCAATTTGAGTGAAGCCTAAAATAAAATATAATTATACCAAATAAATAAATAAATAAATATATATATATATATAATATATATATATATATATATATATATATATATATATAATAATACTAAATTAAGTTGCAAAAGTTCACTCAAGATATTACACCACCATCTCCGCCAAGTGAATTACTATCACCCAACTACGGCAAATTTAGTTTAGTAAATGTACTTTGACTAAAATCGATCTTCAAACCCAAAAAATGTCGGGCTTCTTCTACTTCATCATGCAAATGCTAAAAGTAAAACCAGACCCATCAAGCTCGCCGCCATTGTCGTCGTAACCGAGTTACATCCTCTCTCCCACTGCATAGTGTAATATTGAACCGATAATGAATTATTGCTACTAATTAATAACAAATAACAGCAGAAATAATTGACTGAGATTGCACGTACAATGAACCAAACACTTACCGGAGCAGAGGAGATGGACATGAAGGTAGAGGACGAGGTCGACGAAGCAACGCCATCAGTCTGCGAAGTCGGCGAATCCGCGCCACCGCTGTCGCCGCCATTCCGTCCGCCGCGGCCGCCTATGATGCTACTATAATCCGACGAGTTCCGGATCCCGATTTGGTACGCCGGGGTTCCATCCGGTTTAAACAACCCATAATGCCTTTCCGACGCCGGCCCGGGCTTCAAATTCTCGTTAAACAGAGCGAAAACATACACTTGCAGCGCTGCCGACGGCCTTGTCGGCGTCCCTTTACCTGCCATCACCATTTTCATAAGGTTTCCATTATACTTCCCGGCGTTCTCAGTCGTTGCGCCAAACTCGTCGGCGTCGCCGACGGACGGCCACCCTGTTTCCGAAACCACCACGTCGATTCCTTTCCCGCCGGCGGCCGCCACTGCCGTGTGCACCGCGTCGACTTGAGCGTGCAACATGTTGTCGTACGTCAAGCCCGAAGTCGGATCCACCAAACCAAAATTCGGCTCGAACAAGACGTACTCGAGCTTGACGCGCTTTGGATCAGCCTTGTATGCGAAGTAAGGGTAAGCATTGATCAGAAACGGCGAGTTCGTGCGTGCATGGAAAGAAAGCAGTGGGGTCATGTACTGTAAAAGATCACGGCGGAATGCTCCGGTGGACGGAGGAAACGAAGTTGCAAGAGTAGCGAGGGAGTGAGCGCTAGTGACGGCGACGGAGCCAAGGTTTAGCGAGCAAAGTGCCACGTGGAGGGTCTCCATGGCGGGGACGAGAGACTGCATGGCGGACGTGTTGTTGGAGGTGAGGATTTCATTGCCAACGGTGACGGCGACGATTTTGGTGGCTGGAACGTGAGGTTGGATGTTGGTGCGGACCCACGCGACGGCGGCGGAGCGGTCAGCGGCAATACGTTGGACGTAGATGTCCGGCAAGCCGACAATGAATTCGACTCCGGTGTTGGCGAAGGCGCGGAGAACACGGGGGTCGGCGTCGTATAGCTTCACGCGACCGACGTTGAGCGAGTGGAGAAGACGAACAACAGAAGCCGGGGAAGGTAGGTTGTCGGCAACTTGGCCGTAGTTGATACCGACGGGTGACGGCACCGCCGGCGAGGGAGAGGGCGACGGGGAGGCACACGCGGCCGGGTATATACAAATGAGGAGAATGAGCAAGGACGTCATGGAGGAGCGGCGCTCAGGAGCAGCGGAGGACGGCGGACGGAGGAATTGGGAAAGTTGGTGCCTTGTTGGTACGGCAAAGATGTAGCGAACATTGGCGACCTTTACTTTAAAATTGCCGCAGTGGTAGTAGTGAGGACCAGCTTTGGACCACTTTAGGGTTTTTTCTTCTTTTTTTTTTTTTTTTTTTTTTTAAAAACTTTTGTTGTATACTATTAGGAATAATGTTTTACACTTTTACTTCAACATAGGAGTATGAATTGGATCACATACACACGAACGTATTAAAAAACAAATTTATAATTATTTTTTAAAAAAAAATTAATATAAAGTTATAAATTTTGATGAAATTTATAACTTTTATATTAAAATTATTTTAAAAAATATTTCTAAATAATTATTTAAAATTTAACGAATTTGCAGCAGCTTTGAAAATAGTTTAACAACCTGCTTTAAATTCATCAAATTTTGAGACTCAAATACCTATCTATAAATATTTTTTGAAAAAATATTTAATATAAAATTTATAAATTTATTAAAATTTATAACTTTTATATTAATTTTTTTAAAAACAATAATCACAAATATATATTTTTTATTTTTTTTCATACGCCCATATGTACGAAAATTCTATATGCACGAGCATATGGGATCAGCTCTCATAGGAGGCTTGTGACTTGTTCTCTGTGATGGCCCTAATAAAATGGTGATCTATATAAAATTTTTAATGTAATATATGTTTTGGGTGTTTTATATATAGTTTAAATGTTCAGAAAATATGTGAAAAACATTTAAATTTACCCGTTTAATATCTTTAATAATTCCTTATAAACTTTTCGATATTTAAAAAGAAATCATCGATTATAAGCAGTTGTTGTTATATCCAGCTGGAAAAGTAGATTACCGGAAATTAATAGCCAACGTGAAGAAAAATTCCGAAAATCACGTTGCTAGCTAGCCACATGAAAATGGGACCCAAAAAGAGACCTCATTCTTGCAAAATGGTAAAATAATCTCTGATCCAAACACAAAACTCTGATAAGATTCCTTATCAAGATAAACAGTCTCACTGTGACAGCTTAACAAACAAACCTAATCCGATTAGCTCAACCAGTTGAAAGACGTATACAAAGCATCACGATTTGAATTTGAGTCATTTGTGTTGAAGTGTTCTGCAGAATTTTCAACTTTTTTTTTTTAATATTTCGTAATAGAAGCTTTCATTTAAAAAAAACTTGTATTCGGTTCTCAAATCGGTCGGAATTGGACATCAAAGTTTCTTAGAGTTTAGTATATTTACATTGTATAAATTGCACCTTGATAATCTCCAAAAAAAAAGACAGCCTAACAAACAAGAACTTCTTCAAGCACCATCTGTGTACAGAAGTGAGCAATTCCGACAACAAAAAATGGCCACAAGATTGCATCTCAAGGATGTTATCTTAAAAGGAATATTATAAATGTCTTATTATTTAGAAATTGTCAATATATTGTTAAAATTAGTTAAATATTACTAGCACTATTATCTGTACTATTATCATGTAAGTAATTTTATATAGAAAATATTTGAATAAAATAGGTAAGCTGTTTAGGCTCGCAACCCAATGAGATGAGTAGTACGATGCTTAGATCCGACATATTTAATTACTCAAGCTCGAATCAGTGCTCAAACTCAATTTGAACCCGAAAATAAATGAGTTCAAGTCAAACTAAAATACGTTTGAGTTCTAGCTGCTCATAAGTTTGACTCATTTTCATCCATACTGAACAATATATATCTGCAGTCATCCAAACTAGGGGTGAAAACGAGCCGAGTTCGAGTCGAGTACCACTGAGCTCAAGCTCGGCTCGATTGGTTTAGCTCGAGCTCAAACTCGAGCTCGAGCTCGACGAGCTTCAGAGGCTGAGCTCGAACTCGACTCGACTCGATAAATCTAAAGCTCGAACTCGACTCGAGCTCGGCTCGATTGTATCAACTGAACCGAGTTTGAGTCGATTCGAGCCGAGCTCGACTCGAGCTCGGCTCGATTGCATGAATTAGACCAAGCTCGAGTCGAGCTCGAACTCGAACTTGCTTAAGTATATTTGTTATAAAAAATATTCGAATAAAATAGAAAAGCTCGTTTAGGCTCGCGAGCCTAACGAGCCGAGTAACACAATGCTCAAGTTCGGCTCGTTTAATTACTCGAGCTTGAGTTCGTACTCGAACTCGACTCGAGCTCGATAATAATCGAGTTCGAGCAGAGCTTAAATGAGTTCGAGCCCGAGCTACTCGTGAGCAGCTCGGCTCGTTTTCAGCCCTAATCCAAACGAGTAAAAGCATTGCGTATGCTAGCATTCAAGGCAGATTTTAGGCCTCAGAGGATTACACTATCATGGTGAGGTCCAGCCCATTTGAGAACTCCTTTGATTTCCTTCAGATCAAATCTTGACCGTCAGATCTGAAAACCCTAGAGTTTACACTCATTGAAGAGCAGCTGTCGCGCGCTTGGTTCGATATAAATAAAGTCTAGCGGCCCCCCACGCCGCAGCAGAAGCTCAGCCAGCGCCTCATCATCAAACATTTCTGGTATTCATTCTGATTCCTCACGATTGTGTGCTTATTCCTAATCACTTCTGCAGTACATCTCAATTTTCTGTTCAATCTTGTGATGCAGATCTTCCTTTTGTGTTCGCAGCAATGTCCGCCGGAGAGCTTGCTTGCAGCTACGCTGCTCTCATCCTCCACGACGATGGCATCCCCATCACGGTACGTTTCTCGAGATTTTATCTTTGAGGGTTTGATTTGATTTGTAATTGCTTGCACACGAGGGCCTGATGAGATCTCTGATTCGCAGGCGGAGAAGATGATGACCCTTGTCAAGGCAGCCAACGTTAAGATTGAGCCGTACTGGGCCCCGCTCTTTGCGAAGCTCCTCCAGAAGCGCAGTGTTGACGATCTCATCATGAATGTTGGATCTGGTACGGATTTCACCGCATTTCTGTATTGTCAGTGATAGTTAAGTTTGTTTGGTTATTGAGGACTGGAACTGACCTTATGTTCCCCTATCATGGTTAATAATATTAGCTGACTGTTTTTTTGAATTAGATGGTAGTGTTCTATTTTATAGACTTGATAATTCAATATTGTATTTACTGAACGCTGCTTTGCCAGATCTACAGTTTTAAACTATAAGACTGCTAGACTGATTATGGGCAATCATTTGTTGATGGTGTTGGGAAACCCGGGACCTGCGCCGCTGGCGCAATAGAAGTTTAAAAATTTTTCTGGGGTACTTTGATGAGCAGGATTGAAGCTAGGATGTTAAGTAGGCTATTCAAAATTTTCTTCACTAGTATGCATAGATTATTTACCAATTTGAATTTCACAGGATAATTAATCTAATTAAGTATCCTATGCTTGTAGTTAATCTAATCAAATAATTTATGCTTGTAGTTAATCTAATCAAATAATTTCTACACAAGCATGTTTAGGTCAATTATGCAATTCATAATTAATCATATTATTTACCAAAACGTAAGTAATTAGACACATTAATTATTCACCTACACGGTCAACTATTGAGGGCATACATTAACATGAGTAGATCGAAATCCACTGTATCGATGTTGCTCGGCTCCACATGTTCCCAAACCTTGTCGACGAGCTAAGGAGGTTGTCAGAAGCTCTACGTCCTCAATTCTTTATGAGGATTCATCTTGCAAAACATTAATTAAAAGTGTCATTAGTTTCATTACGATCGAATCAAAATAAAACTATAACAAGTTAAACCAAAATGAACCAAGTACCAAACTGATAATGATGTAAAGCCGTTCGAATGTCCAGCCCATATTGGTGATCCATGCAGGACTTCGCACAAGGATTGTAGCATCCAATGCTTCGTGCTGCAACTCAAATCATTGAAACCAGTGCTTAGTCAGGGCTCAGACCAAAGCTGAGCCAAGCTGGCTCGGATGAACCTGACCAACTGGAACTGCACTGAAGTGAGCAACTGGTTTAGAAACAAAATAAGTGCAGATGTAGTAGTTATCTTTTTCAGCAGCTGGTTTCCACCTGTCTACAACTGCGCTGAACTTGTTCCTGCCTGAGTCAAGTTGATTGTTTTAAATCATTAAGTTTTAGATTTGGTATTAGTCTTCTACATTATCATGATAGTTACATGTTAATGTTGATTGCTGCAGGTTCTAGAATTGTTTTGATTGTTGAAATAGTAGATAAATTAGTAGTATGCTTATCTTGCTTTATTTGTGTAGGTGGTGGTGGTGCTCCTGTAGCTGTTTCTGCAGCCCCAGCCAGCGGTGGTGCTGCTGCTGCAGCAGCTCCTGCTGCCGAGGAGAAGAAGGTGGGTCTTGTATTTCTTTTTGTAAATTCACGTGGTTCTTGTATCTTATTTTTTGGTAGTACATAGCACATACATGCATATGCTAAGGATTTTCCTGTATTTTTTGGTGCAGGAGGAGCCCAAGGAAGAGAGTGATGATGATATGGGTTTCAGTTTGTTCGATTAGACTTAGCTTTCGTTTTAAACGTTGAAAAGTAGTTAATTTAAATTGCGAAATTGCTCTTGTTTTTGGATATATTTTCTGTGACAAGCTTGCCTTCTACTCATCAGTATTCTTAGCTATCATTATATGGATTATCGGTTTGAATTTTATTAATATCTATTCCGAGCTTCTTCTGCGGGTTTGTAGATGTAACCTATCTCTAGTTTCTGTCCACGTCAGCATGTGTTGCATTTTTTTTTTTTTTTTTTTGACCTCCATTGTCACTTAACAGTTATGCCTTACTCAAGGCAGTATTTATTATTTGCGTTTTACCCAGGTATTCTTGGATGAAATTGAGTAGAGGTAATCAGAGATTCTGCTGATTAATTGGTTTAGTATATTATAACATGTATCTTCTGATGTTTCTGAGTGCATTTCCTTTTACGGCTAAGCTTTTCCCATAGGCGACCAATAAGTCGGTTGTCTGACAGGCGACCAATAAGTCACCTCTCTAACAGGCAAGACAACGGGCGCTTGCCGTGATTCTATGATAGGCGATTTTTTCATTGCTTGATAAGCTTTGACATTGTGGGGGTCTATTAAATGGATTATATTCTGGTTACATGTTTAACTGGCGAATCTTTGTCAGGATGACGCCATGGCACCGTGTGCTGCTTGTGGCGTAAAGTCGCATGTTAAGCAGCAGACTTAGTTTTGAAAAATTGTTAAAATACATTTATAATTGTAATTATTAATTATAATTAAAAAAAATCGATATTGCGGTGTAAGAGGCTGTACTTGTTTTTCCTTTTATTTTTCAGTTGTTTGGTACAAGTTCGGGAAAGGGTGTTTTGCAGCTGAATTTGACGGCATGAATAAATTAAAAAGAAAGCTGGGAGAATAGCAGTTGAAGATAGCAGTGGGCTTTGTCCAAGTATCGGCTGATCTTATACTTGAAATTTTTAAGATAAAAGTTGATAAGACAATGTGTGATGTCTGCCAATGCACGCTCGGTAATGGTTGCTCTGAGGAAATTCAAATTCGCATAGTTCTCAAGTCGGAACACATGATCTCCTCCGCTGTGTTTGTACACAAGTACACCTGTCGTCTATTTCAATTGGCATTTCAAAGCCTCGAAGCCGTCAACCTAAAGAACATGAACCACAAGTAAATTGTTGAAATGTAGCCATTCTTTGTGTTAAAATAATTTTATAATATTTTATGAATTAAGAATATAATTATTTTCTTATAAAAATTATAGAATGTAGCCATTATTTGGTTCTGTAATTTTACTTGAATATTAATTTATAATATAATATTTTACTCTATATTTATATTTTTCAATAATTTGACACTCCGAATGTCAAGATTTAAAGTACTTCTTTTCAAAGAGTATTGTGCCAAAAAAACTCAAAGAATGGAAGGCACGACCACGTGAAATTTTGAGAGAAATACGACAAGATACCCCGCGACACATGTAAACACAAGAATGATACAAGATACCCCGCGGCAACAAACAACTTATAACCAAATTTCTATACATACTATATTTGATAAATAATGTTAATATGTGTCTTAAAAAGAACAAATTTATCGAATAACTTTTTTAAACTTGGTTTGCTATTAATCACCAATTATTATTTTAGCATTTTATAAATAGCCTCCATATTCCTTCCATGTTAAACATGTGCAATTTCGACCTTACACCAAGACCAAGAACAATTAGTTCGATGGTAAAGTTACAGTTGATGCCATCCAAAAATTTAGCTATCATATATGTCCTTTAAATAGATTTATTATTATTATGGACATAATATTTAAAATATATTTTGTCATTATTTTTTTTTTCTTTGAAAAAGAAAGTCTCTTTAAAGATTTGTTTGATATCGCACCACTCAATCGCGTATTTGATTAATAATTTGCTAAATGTATCTAAGCTGTTGGTAAAAATAAAAGTACGAAAACGTTATGCTTATATATATTTTTTTTATTTTATTAAAAAACTTTGAGCATATAATGTGATCATGTGATCGAGCTGGTTCTCGACCTATCAATAATATAATCAAAGACAAAGTTTGGCTAAAAATATAACAAAACAGAAATCAGAGAAAACAAGAAAACACTTAGAATTTTTATGTGAAAATCCTCATTATTGAGGTAAAATCGCGGGCATAACGTAATGCCAACGGATATGAATTCACTATTAGTTAAAGAGATACAAGTCTCATAAAAACTCACGATTCTCTCAAATACAAAATGCTCTCAAGTATTCAGAATTCCACCCTAAGTATAGTGCTGTAGACGGCTTTTTATAGACGCCCCGGGAGCTGAGCCAGCTAGACAGCGGTTGAAAAAATCTCGGATCTCGGTTAATATTTTGGCTTGATCGCATTATCCTTGCGCCACGTCAGCCACTAAATCCTCGGAAAACCTGTTCTCGTGTGCGTGGTGACGTCGTGGAGGACGTAATCTCCGGTATATCCGCGCAGGAGTGACCCGCGCATCTGGCCGAGGTCTCATGTCATGTTATGGACCTCGGATAAAAAGATCCCGAGGTGGGTCTCGGTACCGTGCGTTCCCCGCGGTGCTCCCTTCCGAAGTCCAACATTCGCGAGATGTCAGCAGCTTCTCGGGATCTAGCTTCATAAGCTTATCTGTTTGACAGTTTGAGTATATGGGCCTTACTATCTTTTCGATACGTGACAGTTTAAATTCGCGCTCCATCATATTGTGTATATATTTTGTCAATTGTATATATCGAAAGTTTGTATTTTTCCAATCGACAGTAAAGATATCGAAAGTTAATTTGCAAAAAGAAAGTTTGGCGTCTAAACGCAATTCTTCGGTATCGTACCCCTGGAACTCTTCTTCCCGCCCCACTAGGGCTTCCCATTCACGTAACCCTAACAAGACAGAGCCACTAAGACCGCACCACGTGTCCTTTTAGTAACACCTCGCAGACCCAACGGTTACAAATCCAAAGCTCGTCAGGTGCTGCTGCCTCGCAGTTGCAGAGAGAGTGCAGAGACGGGCTCTTTGCATTGCATGCTTCCCGCCTTCTCAGTTCAGTTCTTCTTTTGATTTTGATTCTCCACCTGCCGCCGGTGATCTCTGAAGGTTCTCAGGTTAGAAGCTAACTCAAGGTCGGTTATCTCTTTCTTGCTCTTCTTCTTCTGTATTTTGAAAATTTGTTTGCCGCGTTTGTGATTGTATTCTCTTATTCGTTGAGTTTATATTGATGAGGGATCTCATTTAGTACTCACATACTTGTCAAGTGCCCTGTTTGCTCTTTTTTTCTAACTTGTTTTTTTTTTTTGCTGAAATTTTTTCATTTTCCGAGTTTGTGAGCGTCTTCTGGTCTTCTTCGAGTTTGTAGTGGTCAGAATCTGAGGAGAACTTCAAGTATTATCTTACCGGCATTGTTTATACATTAAATTCTGTCTAAATTTGCTGTAAGTATGTTTTTTAATGGTCCTTTTTTGAGTTTACGTACGGTCGTGAGCAATTTTAACAAGAAGATCACTTCTGGAGGGCTTATGTCACGGATCAGTAGACGCTTACCATGCTACGTCTCTTTTTTTCTTGCCTTTTCTTTAAAGTAAATGTTATTGAACTCTTGTTTTACAAAAATTTTAATGTTTGTGTTACACTTGTATGGGTATATATGAAAGTTCTACTTTATGTCAATTCAAACCTGAATTTAGGTGCGTTTACCTCACAAAATCTGGAAATTTACTTATCTCGGAATAGTATTAAAAAAACAACCGATCCCGATTCAATGAAACTTGGTCTATGCTGCATGTCATTTTTCTGTTTGCTTGGAAATATGTAATTTGACGTCTTTTGGTAGAAATCGGATCAATAATAATTTAGTTTCCTTATGCCTGTTAACTTTAAAATTGTGGTTAGACTTCCATGAGTTCCTTGAAGCGCTCTCTAGATTTACAAAGACTTTTCTTTCCCTCTCTCTTCTTTTTTTTTGTTTTTGAATTAACTATGTAGTTGGACTTCTTTGTGTTTGTGAACTCTGGATCACACAATCTTACTAGGTTGTTTTTTTTTTGTTCTTTTTTTTTTTTTTCTTTTTCTGAAATGGCCTTTTTCGTATTTGCTATCTTTTTTTTTTTTTTGTTAGTTTTTCTCAAATCCATCTGTAAGTGCTCAACATAATTCGAGCCAAAGATGGATTTTTTTTTTTCCTTTTCTGTTTTTTTTTTTTTTTTTTTTTTAAAATTTCGGTTGTGCCTGTGATATTAACTTTCATGCTAGATATATTGTTCCTGAAACAAGATATTTCTGGAGTTTCAAATTAATGACAAACATACAGTTTTTTTATTTCATATTTTCAATTATTTGACTCATTATGCATGAATTTCTGGAATCATGTTACATGGGCAAATTGAGTGGCTTAAATAGTAGGTGGTTGTTTGTAGTCCATTTGTTGGAACTAGTTGTAGCGTCTTTTTTACCTTTTTTACTTTTTTTTTTCCTGGTGTCTAACGATTCTGTAGGCAGTCCAGACCGAGGCGACTATGTGCAATTTAAGACAGTTCATGCTCCTCTAAGCGAGCGGTTGGAGGGAACTAAGTTGTCGGTTGTTTTAGCTAAACACATGTTGCATGCAACCTTGTAGTTGTCGTAAAGTTCTTTAGAGAAAGTGCATTGTATTAAAGCTAATCGATCTTTGTCTTACTCACAACTGATATTTATTTTGCAGAGCTTTTTCTACCAAATTCCAACTAAATTTGCTGTTATATCTTTTCGCTCGTCTGTATATGCAGATGACTGCGTTGACAACAGCAGGCTTTGTATCACAGATGTCATACACCAGACATGGGTTTGGTAAGCCAAGAATGTTGTTGCAGAATCAGAATGTCCGGCACTTGAGAAACCAAACCGCCGGTTATCATGGGCTAAGACCCCAAAATAAAGTTGATTTCATTCCGATGCGAACAAAGAGAAAAGCAACTCGGAAATCGGCCCTAGGTGTCGGTAACGACAACCGTAGGCCTTTTGCAGTTGTTATATGTGGAACAGGTATGAACATAGTGTTTGTCGGAGCTGAAATGGGACCATGGAGCAAAACTGGAGGCCTTGGTGATGTTCTTGGAGGGCTGCCACCTGCTATGGCGGTAAGAATAGCTTGCTAAAGCTTTGTCGTGTCCGTAATACATGTGAAGTTTTCTTTTTGCTTGATTTCCAGGCTAATGGACATCGAGTAATGGCTATTGCTCCACGCTATGATCAATATATGGATGCATGGGATACAAATTGTATAGTGGAGGTACTTAAATAAAAGTTACAATTTAGCCCTTATGTCTTAGTTATACGCTAAATTATAGTTGTCTAACGTATGATTTGCTGGAAATGTGTGCTAAAATTTACTTCTGATGTGAAGTTAAAACTGGGCGATAGAGTTGAAACTGTTCGTTTCTTTCACTGCTACAAAAGAGGAGTTGATCGCGTCTTTGTTGATCATCCTTTGTTTCTTGAAAGGGTTTGGTCTTAAACCTTAATTTCTGAAATAATACAGTGCTATTGAGATATTAATACTAACTCTTCAAGTTTAATACTTTGTAGGTATGGGGTAAAACTGGAACGAAGATATATGGTCCGGCCACTGGAACTGATTATCAAGACAATCAACTAAGGTTCAGCCTTCTGTGCCAGGTAAGTCTTTCCGATTTTCCTTTCTAGGATTAAAGGAATCCTATTTTCTCAAAATGAGTGTCCTATTGTGCCATGGAAAATTCATTTTAGCAATCAGTTGTTGCTTGAGAAACTCTGGATTAATTCTGTTCACTTTCGCTACTTTATTATGTTTGCATAGAGGATAAGTTTGGGAGACTTGTTTTTTTTTTGAGGTAACGACTAGAAACCTTTCCGACAACATACATCAGATTATTTCACTTTGCACCGTTTTCTAATCAAGTCCTTCTGTCTGCATATAATCTGAGTCTGGTTAGAAAGTAAAATCCTGATATGTCGTCCGTTTTTTAACTAGACATGGAGCATTGAGAGTTTGAACCCTCTGCCTTAGCTAATTCGGCTGAAAACACGCAGCAGCCCTAGGTTTCGAACCCACGATCGACCCTTTCTGACCGGCCATACCATTCAACTCAAGGTCGGAGGGCATTTTGGGAGATTAGTTGATGTGACAAATGTATCTTTCATCGTTTTCCCCTATGTTTGTCATTGTGCGAGATTTATGACAGTGGATACAGCTCTATCTTTGTGTCTTAGGATATGAGGAACGCTTTAGTTGCTTGGGTAATTAAGTCCGGTCTATATATTTATCCCTTTCCAATTTTTTATCAGACATAGCTTTCCAGTTCCGCACGCACTCCAAGAAACTCCTATACTTTTCAGGAACCTGCAAAATTGTTTTGCAGGATAGGGTTTAGATTTTGTTCTCTCACTGTCCCTTTGATTTCAACTTTCAGGCAGCTCTTGAAGCTCCAAAGGTTCTGAACCTCAACAGTAGCGAATACTTTTCTGGACCATATGGTATGAATTATCCCTAGGTCAATCTTACAAATATATAAAACTTGAGTTTTCTAGTGTAGTTGTTTTAATATCTTAATGTTCAGGGGAAGACGTTGTCTTCGTTGCTAATGACTGGCACACTGCACTTTTGCCGTGCTATTTGAAGAGTATGTACCAAGCAAACGGCATGTATAAGAATGCCAAGGTAGGGAATTTTATTTTATTTTATTTTATTTTTGTGCTAACGATTTGGTTGTTTAGGAGAAGCACAGACATCATGATTCCATGACACAACCATTTCTGATACTGTATTGGATGTGGTTGCTAGGTTGCGTTCTGTATTCACAACATCGCGTACCAGGGTAGATTTGCGCTGGCAGATTTTTCGCTCCTCAATCTGCCAGATTGGTTTATGTCATCCTTTGATTTCATTGATGGGTATGTAGAAGTTGGATTACTTCTGCTGTGAGATTCTGTTTGGTAAATGTGGTCTGATTCATGACTTCTATCTTGCAGATACAATAAACCTGTGAAAGGGAGAAAAATAAACTGGATGAAAGCTGGCGTTATCAAATCCGATATCGCTATGACAGTGAGCTCACATTATGCCAAGGAATTAGCTTCTGGGATTGAAAGAGGCGTCGAATTGGACAACATCATGAGGATGAATGGCATTACAGGTATCGTGAATGGGATGGACGGTAACGAATGGAATCCCTTGATGGACAAGTACCTCTTTGCCAACTACGACGCGTCAACTGTGAGCACCTATCTATATTCCCTTTAGTTGCTTTTTTTTTTGTAAGTCTTCAATAATCTCATCATCAAAATTTGATTTCAGGTCAAGGAAGGAAAACGTCTTAACAAAGAAGCATTGCAAGCTGAAGTTGGGTTGCCAGTAAATGCGGACATTCCCGTCATAATCTTCATCGGAAGGCTGGAAGAACAGAAAGGATCGGATATTCTGGTCGAAGCTATTCCAGAAATTTTAAAGGAGGACGTGCAGATTATTCTTCTTGTAAGAGCGATTGTCGCATTCTGTTTGACGAATTTATTTTGCTAAAATTAGTGAAAACTGAGAATTTGGCAAACTTAACCGCCTTTTTATAGGGAACCGGAAAGAAGAAGTTCGAGAAGCAGATTCAGGGATTAGAAGATAAGTATCCTGATAAGGCTAGAGGAATTGTTAAATTTAATGCTCCCTTGGCTCATCTGATGTGTGGTGGAGGTGATATTATTGTCATGCCTAGCAGATTCGAGCCGTGTGGCCTCATTCAGTTGCAAGCAATGAAAAATGGAACCGTATGTTCTAACTGTACCTTGATTAGTAATAGTGATACATTATCATATATTACATGGTTATGATCTTTATGCGATGAATCGAAATAATTGATAGTCATGGAAATGCGATTCAGGTGCCGTGTGTTGCCAGCACCGGAGGACTTGTGGATACAGTCATAGAAGGTGTCACTGGATTTCATATGGGTCTCTTTAGTGCTGATGTAAGGGTGTGATCTATGCGGAAACTGTTAATTTCCGGGGGTTTTTTCTATTTTTTATCCCGCATTATGTGATCTTTGATCTTTTGTTTGGTTCAGTGCGAATCAGTTGATCCAGCTGATGTAGCCGCAGTCGTTTCAACTGTTAAGAGAGCTCTGAAGGTTTATGGAACCCAGGCCTTCACTGAGATGATCCAGAACTGCATGGCTCAAGACCTTTCCTGGAAGGTATATAAATACTACCTATTTAAAAACCACGTTGCACGCAATTTTTATTTTATTTTAAGCAGCAGATTCTTCAATCCATGCAGAGTTTTTGGAGTAAGTTTACGATAAATTTTGTACGCCACATAGTTCACCATTGAGCTGCACATAGTTAAGTTCTTGCATAATTCTTTTGAGAAAATTTGGGAGAAATTCTGGACAAAAAACTTCACAGAAAACCAATAAAGTCACTATTCTAAACATTTACTTTAGAGCAGAACAGTTCTATATTTAATCTACAATAATTTTTGGGTTATACGTTTGGGGTTAATACCGGGATATCTAGAATTTTTTTCAACTCAGTTTGCCTTGCGTAGTGCGGCATGGTCTAGCCATGTCAGAATACTAATTTTTGGGTGTAACGGTTACACCACGTCACTTCATGTAACGGCCTCAAAAAAATTTATTTTGAAGTGTTTTTTTAAAAAAGCTTTTAACATCAAAATTGTAGATTTTGACGAGATCTACAATTTTCGTGTTAAAAGTTTTTTCAAAAAATACTTCTAAAAATATATTTTTGGACTTCAAAGTTTAAAAGATTTGAAGCGGGTTTAAAAACTGTTTTAAAATCCGTTAAATCCGTTATACTTTGGAGCTCTAAAACAATTATTTGGAAGTATTTTTCTGAAAAAGTTTTAAACATTGTAAATCTCATCAAAATCTACAAATTTTTATTTAAATTTTTTTTTTCAAAAAATGTTCATAAAATTTATTTTTTTTTATTTAAATCCGAGGAGATATATGTTAACGTGGTGTAAACGTTTCATTGTAGAATTTTGCATTTCGGCTTGATGTTATTACAATCGTGCAGGGCCCTGCGAAGATTTGGGAGGATGTGCTCCTAAACCTCGGAGTGGAAGGCAGTGAACCTGGAAGCGAAGGGGAGGAGATAGCTCCTCTTGCTCTAGCAAATGTGGCCACTCCATGAGCGCGGTTCCATGACACCCTTTCTGGAAATTCGTTGCTATGCTTTTCAACATGTGTAGTTTGTATGTATACATACATGTAATAAGTAGTGTTCCAAGGTTTTAGGAACAGTTTATGCCGTGTTTCAGCAAAATCTATCGTTTTATAGCTAAAAGTTGATGTTATTATTATTATTACTACTATTGTTGTTGTTTTATTTTATGTTTTTAGTTTTTGTGAGAGACTGCTTCTAGAAGACCCGAACCATGCATTGGTCGAGTGGCAAATATACTCTAATCCTGTCAAAAGGTTGGTGGTTTAATTTCAGCTTGCCGGGTGCGTCTTTGGATCTTTATTTACCTGTCTCAAAAGAAAAGGGTGCTTGACAAAGCATAGCAACAGTTAGCAAGTTTTAGTTCAACTAGAGGTGAAAACGAACCAAGTTACTCACTAGCTCAACTCGTTTAAGCTCAGTTGAAGTTCGAGTATTGCCGAGCTCGAGTCGGTTCGAGCACAGATTCAAGTTCGAGTATTAAACGAGCCGATTTGAGTATCGTGTAGGCTCACGAGCCTGATTAATTTTATTTAAGTATTTTTTACAATAAAATTAGTTAAGTGAATTTAAATTCGAGCTGAACTCGAATTTAGTCTAATTCATATAGCTGTTTACACATAATAATGATAGAAACTTCCAAAAATTACGATTTAACCCTCATGTTTTGAGTAGTACTTCATCCTCCAACCAATTATTCCTATGTGGCATTTAAGGGTTGTGGATTTTTTTTTTTTTTGATGTTTGGTATTGGACCTTAGCAATACAAGGAAGAAATTTTTGAAAGTTTGCGTTTTGCTAAAATTTATTAGTGAATTGGTTGGTGATGCAATATTTTTGTTTTGTTTAAGAAAACCCACCTACCCTCCTACACGGTTGGTAAATTTCGAGCACTACTTATAATTTACTATCAAATTCAGCTTCTGAATTGTGACTTTAAATAGCTGCTTACAACCTTATGTTATACATCTCTACATTCCAAAGGGGAAGAGTCCACACGGGTTCCAAAATAAAAGCTACCATATTTTAATAAACATTGGAACCCTAAGAAGACTGTAACAATGGTTTATTAAAAAATTGAAAAACAAAATAAAAAATAAAAAGGCAATGATTTGTGACAGCAGTATTGAGAGACAAAGATCAATGTATCATATGATTAATTCTTTCTACATATCAAATTCACTTACTTGCCTTTCTTATCACCATATGAGCTTGTATAATCTTATAGGAATCATGTAAGACACTATAATGCCAGCTGAAATTGGAGCCTTTAGGAATATTGCAATAATAGTTTTCTTTTTGTGACAGCAGTATTAAATTAAGAAAAAAGAGTCAGAATGATGTATAATATGATAATTCCTTCTACATATCAACATTTGCCACCTCCCCTGCTTATCAGAGCTTGAGTAATCATATCGGAATCTTACAAAAACAGTATGCCCCCGAAATTCTAAGTCGATTCCTGATGTGTCTTCCATTTTTTTCCATCATATTCTCCTTCCTTGCTTCGTAAATCTTCTTGCAACTCCAAAAATGATTGCCTTCGTCAAGAGCCCACGATCTAGGCTACAAGCAAGTACTACAGCTCCGCCAACCGCAAGGACTTTGGGTACCCTTCCCCATTGTTTCTCCTTGCCTGCTTCTTCTACGAGATCTGATGACTCCGCATTGATCTCTAACGACCTCAGATAGCCATTACTGATCTCGGTGTTAATCTGAGACATCTTAGTGCTTTTAGATAGGGGCTCATTTGAAAACCTTCTTCTCTGGTATGCTCGCAGACCAGGTTCAATCCTCTTCACACAGCCCCACATACCTTGCCTAACTCCCAGCTTTGCTATCTCCCATGGAATGCCCATGTCCTCATGATGGAATAATAGCACTTCACAAGCTGTCATTTGCCCGTCCCCTCTTCTCGATTCAGCTGAAAATCACAAATGCTACGATAATCTATTGTTTTCCCAAATGGGACAAAATGGGAGAAAAGGTAATTTGGGGAAACCTGGTCGAATACACCAACTTGAATAATATACATCAACACGTCTAGGCTTGTTGCTTCTAGGTATTGAGCACGGAATTCCCTAAAACATAAATCACCTTATAATCACATACATGAAAATATTTACACTAACCAGATTAGTGATATAAACAAACTTTTAAGTGTTCGTAAGTCTAGCTGATAAATCCAAATGAGAGAGGTAAAAATGACAATAACATGAAAGTAAGTTAATAAAAACCTATAACGAAGGAAAAACAAGCATATCTTTAGTTGAATCTACAGAAGTCACCAACAATCTCTTTATCTAAACAAGAAGCAAACAGTTGCCCAGCCTAAATAAAAAGCACATGCCCAGGAATATTGAGTTTTGCACTTTTTGTTTGCTCATTTTTTTGCATTCTCATTTTGTCCGTCCTTTTCAACTCATCTGATGATTCCTTATGCGACTAACTCTTTGAGCCAGTTCCTCATAAGTTCTTTTTTTTTTTTTCTGTTACTTCTTTAGATGCTCTACTTTCCTTATTCGTTCAATTGAAACCAATGTTCACGCAGCTACATTTTCCATATTCCTGCTGTACATAGTTCCAATGTTGCGAGTCCTTCGTGACATTATCTATGCCGTTTGCACGAACTTGTCTAGATCTTGCATTAGCTAATATGCATTATCCATCCAATATATAGCAGGACATTTCATTTGTTTCTCGTCATACTTAAAAAATATATAATCAGTAAACAATATATTTTTCACTTATAGAAACAGCAATATGGTAAACATATATTTTCTCAATCAGTTTTAAAATTTCATTTGATATCAGAAAAGATATTCTTCGTAAGTACAAATAAATTTGCAATCAGCCCACACTGAAACACATCAACATACAACTATCATAACTTTGTATTAGCATACGGATTTTAGGATTTTTATTTCATGAACAAATTCCTATGATTGCAAAAACTAGATAAACAAAGTTATGATCGCAAAAACTAGAGATACTAACTTTTTCCTATGATTGCAAAAACTAGAGATACTGAAACGTTACCAATTGTTCTTCAAACAATCGTCAAGTCAACATTTAATGTTACATAGTGAGACTACCACAAATATTATTCAATCAAGCACCATCAAACTTCGAATGCTTCCGACTTAACAGCATCAAGTCGACATTAGTCATACATTTCACCAACTTACACCATCACACTTTCAAAAGCTACCAAATATTCGTCATACATTTTCCAACTCAACGTTTAATGCTATATTGTGAGACTACCACAAATATTATGCATTCAAGCACCATCAAACTTCGAAAGCTTCCAACTTAATAACATTCATCAAGTCGACTTTACTCATACATTCACCAACTTACACCATCAGACTTTCAAAAGCTACCAATTGTTCGTCATACATTTGCCAACTCAACATTTAACGCATTCAAGCACCATCAGACTTTGAATGGTTCCAACTTATAAACAACATGGCTCATGCTGTACAGAGCTCAACAAAAACTTTTGATATACCACTACAAACTTTGATTATTGTGGTATGACTACTAGAGAGTTTGTTTGAACTCATTTGCTTACAAGCATCGAACGCTGGAGAAACTTTAACCACTGAGTCGTGGAGTCTAGATCTAGAACTACAAAGTGGTGGTAGCATATAAACTAACTTATATATTTTTTTCGTGGAACTTCACATCGCGAGCTCACCCTCCACTTGATCATTATTCTAAAATCTTCTCTACTAAACTCTTAAAACTTAAGGCGCTCTTTCTCTATCAATATGGTAGGATCGAACGTCAATTGGTCCTATCAAACTAAGTTTAGGGTTAGCAGAAGATTTGTCCCCTAGTTTGACGGTTATATAACATGCTCATTTAAAATTCTTATAATATTTTTCTCCTTAAGTTTTAAATTTCTTTCACAGTGCATTCCCTCATCCAATTTTTAAAAACCAACCAAAATGGTGCACAACAAACTAACGTCTGTACTTTGTATGTACATACATGTTCGCCAACATATACTTTGTCTGATGGTCCTGCCATGTAAACATAACAATTGATATGAACTTAATGCAAAAGCAAGACATGGATTTATAGTGCTTCTAGTTGCAACCAGAAGAATGCGGTAAAAATACAGGTCAACTCGTTTCCAGTTTGTAGGGTTCGTTTTGCCTTAATTATACATGAACATTTCTCTAAAAACAGGTATCTAACAACTCCATGTAGAGGTTTGAGGAATAGAAGGATGCCTAACTTTCATAAATCTTAAGTATCAAAAGAACTAACTAAGCCAATAACATGCTTTTAAAAGTTAAAATAAGAATTAGGAGACAGTAAATCTGCTAAATTTTCCTAAAATTTAGCAGAAAATTGAGCAGAGGGGCAAACATAAAACACTTGGTAAAAAGAAGGTACAAAGCGTGATCTTATTACAGTTTGATGTAATGGCATGAACCTAAGGGGCGAATATGATATAATGAGCATTACATTTACAGTAAAAATACATCCGATCACCCCTGATATCCAACTAAAATCACGAGGTCCGAACATTCAAAAAATTGACATAAGACATGAAAACCTTTTTTCTTCACATACCTTTGTTACGCAATAATAGGTCTGTCCACACCTCCATATCCTACGACCAATGGTGTATTCTCTGTCACTGCAGAAGAAGGGAAACTTTGGACCGGAAACATAACAAGATTAGAAAAAGGAAAAAAAAAAGATAGCCACAGCAAGTTCTAGCAAGTAAACAAATGAGAGGATCCCACCTTGCGAATCCAATGAATAACCATAGTCCCTGTTGTCAAGCACTCTTCCAATGTGGCATGGTGTATAAGCATATCATCCCACTTGCTCGTCATCCGGAACTCATCATCCCAAAAGAAATCCCTAACGATTTCTGCCGTTGCATCCTCAAAGATAGTTCTACTACGATATTCTGGAGGACCATTCTGCATTTTTTACCAGCACAAAGAAGGACTTTTTTTAAACAAAGAACTAACAATCATAACTACAATAAAATTGAATAAACATATATACCAAGGTCTACATATGTAAAGATATACCTCAGGATCTCTTCTCCAAGCCTGATAGCTAAAGCTGGGCAGCACCTTGTTCATCATATGATGCCACGTCGGTCCACCGTCCGTCCCTTCGACGAGCTCATACAGATGCTTCAAATCAGCATTCATCACAGCCAAATTCCCATTCTCATCGGCTTCTGAACTGTGTATAAACCAAAAACCAAATCACCCTAAATTCAATGAAACCATTGGAACATATATTAATACGATAACATCAAATAGAATTAATACAACAATAATACTAACGTATTCTTAATATGAATAATCCTAAATAATAGCTTAATTTTTAAAAAGAATCCTACTATAGTCTAACACGAACAACAAATTCAACCTTAACGTCTTCAAAACTCCCACCTCTTTACTGCGAGTTTTTGTGCCTCAAATTTCGAGATTGTCTCCGAGGAAGAAATCCAAGGAAGGATAACCGCAGGTAACAGAGGCTTCAACGAGCTCAAATTCCAGTCGCCGCCGAAGAGCTCGACGGCCCAGCTAGGCTTCCAAGCCCAGCCAACAAGTACTCCCAGAAGTGCGGCGAGCCAGAGTGGTAAAGAGAAGAGCGCGAGGCCGGAGAGAACGCCGCCAATGGTGGGTTGCCGCATGATCTCCATCACAGCTCCAAGAACCAACGCCATTGACAGCAATCGCCGCCGGCGAGGTCGCCGTAAAAAAAAAAAAAAGAAGAGTCGGGGGCGCGGCCCCCCCGGCAAAGTTAATGATAGTGAATATAAGTGCAACGGGTTAGTCAGTTTTTGATTGGAGAAATGAAGAGAGAAAGGGGATAAGGTTGGTAGTACTTTGGAGAGAACGATAAAGAGAGAGGATAAAAAAATTGGAGACAAAGATGACGGGGGATAAAGAGATTGGGGAATTGAGGTTACGGTGGATTACTGGATTACGAGAGATTACGGGTGGGGTCACAGTCAAGCTGGGCCGTGGACGGGACAGTGGGCCAGTGGCTGAGAAGTACTCATCCCCTGCTGTTGATCGATAGCCATATCCGTGCAATTTTTTTTTTTTAAAAAATACAAATATTTTTTTATTTATTTTATAATATCATAATTTAGTTTTTTTAAAACTTTTTTTTTTTAAAGTTATAGTTGAAATTTCAAATTTTCAAGATGTTGCTGCTGATGTTGCTTGGTCACTTCTCACCGCGCCCACACACCCTGTAGTGCTTACGTATGCTTCGCGCTACGACCCTTTTGCTCCGAGCTTCCCTCTCGCACCAAGTGGCCTGCAAGGGCTGAGTTTCTTTAGCTGTCGTGGGTCGACTATAGTCTCTTCATGCCATTACCACGAGCTATCTCGTTATGCTGCTGCTGGAGGGCCGTCAGTCTAATCTCAAGCTTATATGTGCAGTTGTGGTCGTGGATGGCTATCAATGTGTTATTCTTTAGCTGAGCAACCGCCATGTGTGTTGTGTGCAAAGCGTTCATCACGCATATGCATTTGTGCTCCGGTGCGTTAGATTGTTAAGAACCTCCAACACGTTGTGAATCCGCCATTTGTAATTTCAGTTGAAAATTTTTGGCTGATGGGGTTGGTGTTTCGCATCGCCTACTCGTCATGTCATGCCAATCTGCTCAAAATGCATCTTTCACGTGTCACAAGCCGGTTGGCCAAAATGGGGTATTGTCTGACCCTCTAACAGAGCGCGATGCCCTGCGCACGAACATGCAGAGCACTTGCCTCTACAAGGGGATAGACGAGGAGCCATCATGCACAATGCAAGAGGACCCTAATAGGTGTTGAGCCGCAATTGATTATTTAGTTACTTTATTGGTTGATCATTTATTTAGGTGGATTTTGTTGACTCTGACGGTCCGGCCGTGTGCTATCTTTGTATTGTCTTGGTAGGCCCGTTTTATTCCTGCGGCCCATCCTGCACGGGAAATAGAGGTGATATTACTCTTATTCCTTTTTACTTTTACTTTCTTTTCATTGAATATTCATTTCCCATTTCTTAATTATCTTGCACGTGTTTTTTAGTGTATAGACTATGCAATGGTCATATTTTGACTGGCAAGACAATTGTTACAAGATTATGGAAGATATTCAGGAGCTCGATCTTGCATCATGAACTAACTCGCAAAACTTAAATGCAGAAGGTATTAATTGAATTTAAGCACATCAAAGTAAAAGGAACTCACTGCTAGAGAAAGCAAAAAAAATAAGTTAAACGGAAAATTATGGATTAACCCTTATTTTAATAAAAAAAAATTTTAACTCCTTCATTTTTTAGACTAAATAATAAACTCTTAATTTCAAAATTACTTATGTTTTAATCCTTTTATCCATTAAATGGACATTAATAATCTTATTAATAATCTATTTAACCACCATATTTGTTTTGTTATTATCTTAGCCGTCGGGGATTTCTGACGAGGAGAATGGCGAGGAGATAAAGAGGGCATATAAAAGGATGGCGAGGATTTTACCATCGCGATGTTTGCTTGTCGCCGAAGAGAATGGAGGAGTACGCGAGAAGATTCATAAGTGCAGCAAGCGAGACGCTCTCCGATCTCAATAGCCGTGCGATCAACGATCCACACCTCACCATGGGATTACACCTCGTGTTCTCATCCCGCAGAAGTCACAACGAAATTAGGCATCAAATCGAACATGTTCGAAATCGATATGACTTCTCGTCGAGGCTGGATCAACACTTGGCTGGAGTAAGTACCTAGGGAGCAAGGGCAAGGCCATAGGTATTTGACCATTTTGGAGCTAGTGCTCCTGCTGGAATACTATACAAAGAGTTTGGTTTGACAACGTTGTTGCAGAAGCAAAAATCTCTGTAGGTCTGTCTATTCACTACTTATACTTTCCTTCATTGTTCATGGTCCACGACAGAGTGGTCGAGCTTTTGATCGAAGGCATCTAGAGGAGATCAAATTTTGTGCCTTATAAGGACTCTTAATGTTTCGCTTCATTTGGCTGGTGCGGTTAATAATGTTAAGCAGCTTAGGATTTGCGATAGGTATGATGTTCAGGAATCAGGATATTGAAGCCTTGAAGGGGGATCCTACTCTGCGATAAGGATCCTCTGTGGTCCCCTGTGGCTTCAATCTGGACCGTTTATCGATCCAGTACGTATCACGATATTTTTTATTTAATTTTTATTAATTTATTTAATTTATTTTTAAATATAAAAAAATTTGAACTATAAAATTATAGATTTCGATGTGATCTACAACTTTATAGTTGAAAGTTTTTCAAAAAAATATCAAACTTTATGTCAAAATAATAACTAAATTTTTTTATCATCATTTAAAATAATATTTGATATTTTTTCGAAAAAATTTTAACTACAAAGTTGTAGATTACGTCGAATTCTATAATTTTATAATTCAAAATTTTTTATAAAACTATTTAAAAATATGTCAAATAAATTAATAAAAGTTTAATTAAAAAATTTCGTAATACGTACTATACCGATGGACGGCCCAGATAAAGACCACATGGATCCCCCGTGATTTTTACCACATGGGATCCGGACTCCCTACTCTTGAGTTGTTTGTTCTTCTTTTACACATTACTAGCGTAGATATTCAAGTTAATGTGATCGAATTCTTTTTTCTACATTCTTGGCTGTGTTTGGTCCATCAATTCGTCAATAGTTGGGTAGACAAATGAAAGCGATGGTTGTTTGGTGTGAAGCCATTGCTTGAATGTTCAATTTCGGCATAAACGGTCAGGCTCTTTTTAAAGTCATCAGTTTACAGTTGGTAAAGAATTCTACTAACTATAGTGGAAGATGTGTTAAGGTGTCAACAGTTTTTCGAGTATTTTCAGACGGACATTAAACTGTTGTTAATATCTGTATAGGTGCTCCAAAGCTACCTTACTAAAAAATGGTGCTCAAGTTCCGAAAATTTGTCCCAATATTCATCAAAAAATAAATCAAATTTCATCTTAAGCAGTATACTGTGTTCGTTTTCAAGAGACTCATTGTTTTAATCTACGTAAGTTTTGAATTAAATTAGAGGACCATGGGAGCTCTAGCATTTTTTTTTTCCTTTCATTGCAGGATTAGTATAGGCTCTTCTTAACATGCCTCAACATTTGGATGTGGGACGATCTGTCAAGAGTATTACTTACCTAATAACGTGTTCAATTTGCTACATTTTTTGAAAGAGGTCTAGTAGGCTATCAGAATGAGTGGCTAATGAAAAATTTGTCATGAGTTCTAGTCCCAACGTTACAATGCAGAATATGAATTTTTTTTTTTTTTGAACTTTCAAAAAAATATTTGAAGTTCATGGCTTGTATGTCTCCTATCCATTGACGTGTCGGCGAGAAAAAACATGATGGAGTTTTACTTTCCGATCATGACACAACTGACTGTACTAAATTATGTCCAGTGATTGGAGGATGGGATAGTCCGGTGCGGATCTGGCAACTATTGATCACACTGCCTATCCCAGCAATGCGGGACCTTTAGCAAGGGGGGAAGTCATCAGAGTGTCGCATCTAAATACTAACAAACAAATCGATGACTTTTCAATGCTAGTGCCAATTATACGTCCTTCCCCTCGATCAGATCCTTGCCACGGGACATGGAACGGGTTTGGCTATAAACAAATGGCGGGATGGTCAGGATATAGGGTTGAATTTATGTCATTCGTACAAGAGAACCGAGTGAGTTAATTCCATTTACTAACTCAGTTGTACTATCTTTTTTCCTTAGTTACAACATCTTAATAGCTAAAAGAGTAAAATAGAACTCGGTAAAATTTTTCTCATGCAAGGATATGGTGTAAGATTCTGCCAAAAATTGGTTGCTATATGTTATGTCTTAATGTATCAGCACAAAGTGCATTAAGAAAACTATTTTCCTATTCACTATTTCTCTTTGCCAAATGCTTCATTTACCACATGTGTGCAGCCATAAGCCACATGCGAGTTGGTGCCAGTATAACGCGTGCAGCGATTTTAGTGGCTTAATTTATTAACATCTCAATTAAACCTATGATCAAAACATTCAGAATTGAGTTTATGAAGTACTAGGTCTCATTGTTATAATCGATATCATAATTCTAGTCTTATTACAAGAATCTACGAAACTGATTCTATTTATGTGATATTATATAATACAATATACTATTTCATATAGGGGGATTTACTTATCAGCCCTCCTATACTTTCATTTTCACTGATCAGCCCCCCTATTACTTATAGGCCCCCTATTTACTGTTTCAAAAAATTTCGGACGAAAATATCCTCGTATGTATTATCAGTTCGGATATCAAAAATATCTATTTAGAAGTATTTTTTTGGAAAAACTTTCAACATGAAAGTTGTAGATATCTACAACTTTCATGTTGAAAGTTTTTCCAAAAAATACTTCTAAATATGTGTTTTTGGGGTCCGAAGTGTAGACCTCGGTCCGAAATCCGCTGAAAACAGTTCGGACATCAAAAACACCTATTTAGAAGTATTTTTTGAAAAATTATTTGAACATGAAAGTTGTAGATCTCGGCGAGATTTACAACTTTTATGTTCAAAATTTTTTCAAAAAATATTTCTAAATAGGTGACCTCGGTATCAAATAGCTAGGGATATTTTTGTCCGAATGCAGTTGAAATTGGTAATGATGGTTGATGTGATGGAGATGTGATGGAGGATGGGTTGATTAGTAAGTTTTATAGTTTGAGGAGGGTGGATAGTAATTTTCTTTTTCATATAATAATATCTATAATAGAATAAGATTGATCTGCTAGACTTGCATCCATTATCAAATTTATTGACTTACAATATATATTTCCTGCGGATTGATCCGTCAGCCAATTTATTACTAACGGTATATTTTTCTTCGGAGTGATTTATCAACCAACCTACTATTTTGTATCAGTCAGCCAACCATTGGCTTGCGGAGTTGCGGGAAGGAATGCACTCCCTTCACTTGAAACTAGTTGCATGGGCTTGTAATCACCTAGAGCGTATTTAACGGTTGCCACGTAGGTGGAACACGTTAATCACGACTAAACGCTCATGATCCTTAACGCTAAGACGGTCGGACGGGGTTGGTTGGTGGCAGCGAGCCTGGGGTTTGGTGAGCAACGACGCCTATATTAATATTATTATTTCCTCTTCTTTTCTCCCACTCCCACCAAACCATCCCCAGCGAGCTTCAGCAATGGCGTCGCAAGCTGCCATAGCTAAGACCTTCTCCACCAACCCCCGTGGCCGCCTCACCGCTGCATCCCGGGATCTCAAAGCGCTGCCCGTCGCTTCCGCTTCATTTCTCCGACGCCGACCAGTTCTTAGCGTCAACCACCGAATTTACGCCGATCCCGCCGCTGTCGGACGCCACATGCCCTTTAAGGTATGTGCTTCGGTGGCCGCTGCCCCCTCTGCTGCCGAGGAGATAGTACTGCAGCCGATAAAAGAGATCTCCGGTACTGTCAAGCTTCCCGGATCAAAATCGCTCTCAAATCGGACCCTTTTACTCGCCGCGCTCTCTGAGGTCAAATGGTTTCACTTTTTCGTTGACTTGTTCTTCATTGTTTAATGTTCGAATTACTCTGATTTGTTGTAATATAGTGGATATCTGTATTGGTATGGATACTTAATTCTACAAGCTGTTAACTTGACTAGGTTTCGATGTGCAAGCAAATGGTGGGAAAAGATTATTTTATTCATGGGTCGCAAGTAGGCTTGAATTTTCGTCTTCTTAACCGATTATAACGGCCAAGTTGTTGTATGGTGAAACTTAAGAGGACTTGGAAATTCTTGACATCGACTGCAATAATGTGGGTTCTCCCATTGTAGACATGCTCGAGATGTTTTTGCATATATGCTTAATTCATTCGGAGCAGGTTGCTCAGACCACTGTGGCTTGTCCTTCACCTTTGTCTAACTATACCTTTTTACAAAAGAGTTTTCCAAATGGCCAGAAATATGAATTACTTTGATCTACTGTTGAAAGTACCTCTCACTGAATGCTCGCTAATACATTTGATGTCTCCCTTGCCTTTTGATCTTACTCCTGTGCGCTTTTGAGACCTTTCTTATCATATTTGATGTCTCCTGTGCACTTTCTTTTCTTTACACGAAGTGGTATGTTTGTCCATACTTCTGTTTGCGTTAATTGCAATAGCATGTGCATTTGACGTTGTTGGTTCTTCCTATCACAAGTTGCAAAGTTTGTACTATAAGCTTGTTCAAATTGTTTGATGGAACTTTTGAGAGCACTTTCATGGCAATGTTTTGTCTTTCTCTTTCATGCTTATGAATTAATCTAACAGCATTTTGATATAGCATCCCATTTTGTGGTTATCACTGTCGACTTTGCACTTTAATGTTTAGCATCTAAAAGATTCAAATTTACTTTACCAGGGAACAACTGTAGTAGACAACTTATTAAGTAGCGAAGATGTTCACTATATGCTCAAGGCATTGAGAACACTCGGCCTCTCCGTAGATGAAAAAAGTGAAATGGAAAGAGCAGTTGTAGTGGGCTGCAGTGGACAATTTCCTGTTGGGAAAGCTGCTGGTGAAGTTGAACTTTTCTTAGGTAATGCAGGGACGGCGATGCGCCCACTAACAGCTGCTGTTACTGCTGCTGGCGGAAAAGCCAGGTCTTATATGCTCCTAAACTGACGTACCATTGAGATTCCTTGTTATTCTTTAGCTAACTATCATATTTGCATTACAGTTACATACTCGATGGTGTGCCAAGAATGAGAGAGAGGCCTATAGGGGATTTAGTTGTTGGTCTCAAGCAACTGGGTGCTGATGTTAATTGCTTCTTGGGCACAAACTGCCCTCCTGTTCGTGTTAATTGCATAGGAGGTCTTCCAGGGGGAAAGGTAAGTTAATGCAGACATGTTAAAGTCTTTAGTTTCTCAAGGAATAGTATTTCTGAGATTGAGCCTTACATATAACCTTTATTCCCCCCTCCCTTGCAAGATGATCGTCTCCAATTTCCTTGTTCAAAAGCAAGCTAAAGCACCCATGAGGTTTTTCTTGAAATTCTGATGGTTTAATATGGAGAGTAGTGCAATTCCGTAATATCCAAAAAAGCCCCAAGTGATGTTTTTTTCAGTTGCTAAATGCATATATTGTTCATTTGGTGAACGGAATGCATTCTTGATGACGCATTTAACGAACATGACTATAACAAAGGATAATGTACAGCAAATTGAAAATTATGTTCCATCTTTTCAATGCTTTGCTGTTTGAGCTAGCATCACCATAAAACAGTGACGTGTCGAATTTGATATTCTTTAGCCATTTGCAATTGCTTCTTGCCTCTAACAAGCTACTATATCATTTTATTAAGAAAACATGCTTATCTGCATGAAACTGAACTCCCAACTCCTAATTTCATTAGACAACAGTTTTAATGTAAAGTTAAACAATATTTTCAGGTAAAACTTTCTGGATCAATTAGCAGTCAATATCTTAGTGCACTGCTTATGGCAGCTCCGCTGGCTCTTGGAGATGTTGAGATAGAGATCATTGATAAGCTAATATCTGTTCCATACGTTGAAATGACAATCAAGCTGATGGAAAGATTTGGGGTCTCAGTAGAGCACTCGGATGCTTGGGATAGGTTCTTGGTCAAGGGAGGTCAGAAATATAAGTAAGTTTTGTGATGTCCCAAGTTTTCATGTATAGAAAACTCAATTACCCTATTTTTGTGCTCAAATGGTTGAATATGATTGAAGTTTATCCTAACTGATCGCAATCTTTTGGTAGGTCACCTGGGAATGCTTATGTTGAAGGAGATGCATCAAGTGCTAGCTATTTCCTAGCAGGGGCAGCAGTTACTGGTGGTACAGTGACCGTTGAAGGTTGTGGCACAACAAGCTTACAGGTATATCGAAGAATTCTAGGATTTGATTGCAGCTTTACTGCAACTTAGTCTTCCTACACTTTTTGATTTGGCCTTGGATTTGTGTTAAATTCAGGGGGATGTGAAGTTTGCAGAAGTACTTGAAAAGATGGGTGCGACAGTTAGTTGGACTGAAAATAGTGTTACTGTTACAGGTCCAGCTAAAGATCCCTCAAAGAAGAAACATCTTCGTGCCATCGATGTTAACATGAATAAAATGCCTGATGTTGCAATGACTCTTGCTGTTGTTGCACTGTATGCCGATGGGCCCACAGCTATAAGAGATGGTAAGCCTTTTTACTTACCGATTCCTAATTTAAAGTGGGGCAAATGTCTAGTCTTGTTTTGCATTGTTATTCAAGTTCTGGTTCTCATTGGCATAAAATTTGGAATTCTCTTGGATTTGTAGAAGACCTTTATCTTTTCCTTTCTTGTAATCGTTAAATGTTCTGACTTGCTCTTCAACATCTCTGAGTTAGCGGCCATGTACGGTTGATAACGATCATAATGCTGACGCATTTGTTGTGCAAGTAAGATTAAAAGTCTGTTTTATACCCATAATCACTAGAAACATATATTTTTCGTTGAGAAGTCATCCATTTTATAAAAATGAAAAGAACACATCTATGAGCCATTCTACAGTTTGGTGTTTCACATAGAAGAACTATGGCAATATAGTGGACATCCGGCCAGAACCTGGGTCTCTATTTTTAGTAACATGACAATTACTTGCTATTATTTTATGATATATGCATAACACAGCTGCATTTTCTGCTACAGTGGCTTCATGGAGAGTCAAGGAAACTGAGAGGATGGTTGCTATTTGTACTGAACTTCGGAAGGTCAGCTTGAATTTTCTTAGACTTAGTAGATATTCCAATCAATGTTAGACAATCTTCTGATGCTTCTTTTTTTTTAATGATTAGTTGGGAGCGACAGTTGAAGAAGGGCCTGACTACTGTGTGATCACTCCGCCTGAGAGGTTGAATGTGGCGTCAATTGAAACATACGATGACCACAGAATGGCGATGGCATTCTCTCTCGCTGCTTGTTCTGATGTCCCCATCACAATCAAGGATCCGGGATGCACAAGGAAGACATTCCCCGACTATTTTGACGTCCTTAAAAGGTTTAGTAAGGATTGAGCAGCTTTATACCTTCTGAACATGAAGTTATATCCGATATTACGTGCAAGTGAGCATTCTTATTTTTGTTGTATCATAAACTAAAATAATTATCAGGAATGTCTTTTTTAAAAAGTCAGGTCAGGATATCTCATTGTTTCCGAGGTTGGAAAGCTTCCAGGAAGAAACGCTGATCAGTGTGACCTCTTTGTATTTTTTTTTTGATAATAAAAATTAGTGTGACCTCTTTGTATTAGTGTGACCTCTTTGTATTGGACATAGTGATTCATATTACTTAGGCCAAATGATCAGACTTGATTTATCGATCCAATCACAATAACTATACGATCTTGCTTGTAAGCATTATGTATATTACTCGTAAGAAGCTTTTTTAATTTGCTTCTGTGTAATGCTGGTGCACCGAATATAACAACATTTCTTCCAATAACTAATCAAGTTCAGCTTCAATGTCACATACATAGTTCACATTTGAGCAACGTAGTGAAAATTTTGGAGAAATTCTGGTGGTTTAACTTTGGTAAACTTACGTATCTGTCCATGCAAGGAAAATATATTACAAATATTTTTTTCTATTTAGGTCCTAAAATATTTATTTAGAAGTAATTTTAAAAATAATATAATAATTATAAATCTTCTTGTATTTTTTTTTAAAAATATATTTTGAGGTGCTAAAAGTTTAGCGGATTAGAGAATTTATTTTTAAATCCATTTAAATTTTGAAGTTTCGAAATATGAATTGATAAAATCACCATCGAAAAGTTAATTATTTTTATTTTTCAAGAAAAATAATAAAGGTAAATGTAACAATTCACAATGTCAAGAAATAAAAGAAAGGCCATTTTGAATTATGAGTATATTTTAAAAATTTAGAGTTGTGATGAGTATAAAAAGATAGAATCTCTTTTCATTTTAATATTCTAGCCCACTGAAAAAAGTTTGGTTGGGTAAGAAACCTCCTCCACCCCCTGTTTTGCAAGCAAGGCCGTACTCATATTGGGAGCTCTTGTAAGCCCCACACCATCAAAGCAATTATTTTTTTTTTTCTAATTGAATCTCAGCTAATGAGGTGGCCTCTTCGTTCTTCTCTCTTGAACCCAAATGAAGTCCCTATTTTGCCTATTAATTTCATCAGAAATAGACGTAGTGGGATCAGCCAGCGTAATTCTGCTGGCAAAAGAGAGAAGGTTCACCTTATACCCCACCACAAGCATGGATTTCACTTCCATTGTTCCGTAGGTATTTTCAGATGCGATTGCGGATGACAGGCATGCCCAAAATCTCCCAAATTCCTTTGTGACTCACAATCTTCGCTCGCTGGCCAAGCGTAGAGGAAGTTTAGAAAATTTTCCGGCCAACCTAGAGAGCCAAATGTTAGAATGTTAAATTCGCCATGTAAAAATTTGTGTACACTAAAGTTCACAAGTTTTTCATGATTTATAATAAATCATATTAATTATACCAATGCAAAATCAATCACATTAATTATCAAAAATAGGTATGCATTTGATATAATCATATTATTCAACTTGATTATTTATGATGGTAATGGGACAATTCGACGTAAATATATTAACCGCAGATGGTTGCCCATCTTTTCGCAAAGACTAGCATTTTCCTTTTCTCAAGAAGTGGAAAAGCAAGAGTACATGCTTCTCCATTCATTCTAAAATGGTTTAATAGTTTAGACTGTTTGTTTAATTTATTCTATTTTTGGTTGAGAAGAACCTTAAATCCCTTGAGGTAAAAATTATAGAGCTAATAAAACTGACGATGGTATGAAACTGGCGACCATGGTGGCCAATTTAATATGCGATCTATCATCAGTTAGCGAATTAATTTTTTAATTTATTAAAATATTAAAGTTTTAAAATACTTATTTAAAAATATTTTGAATATAATATTTCATCAAAAACATTTTATATCTAAAATTTAAAAAATATTTATATTTTTGATATAACTATTAAAATAGGAACTCATTTATAAACTACTTGAAATTAGATATGATTTGCTTATAGTTCTAAAATGTGGGTATGCTATTTTTAAAAACAGAGAAGAGTGGGGGCCTCCGTGATTCGTGCTCTGGCGATCGTTATCAGAGGAGAGCGACGTGCGTTGCCACGTTACCGGCCAATCACCGGTGGCTGACGCCGGAAGGATAAAACGCATATGTGTTTTGTAGTTGCACGTGGGTCCAATCAATCCCGTCGCCGTCGATGCTTCATCGTCACATGGGCTCCTCGGCCGTGGTCGGTCGGTAGCTTATCACACCCTCATTATTAAACTCCACTAATCCTCCGCCAAGATGCTCACTGCTATGCCCATTAAACTAACGACAAGTGTTAGCTCGAGTCCCTCTTAGGGTCAATCCTCCATGACACCATGGAATGATCCTCGGAGTGACGACTGTTATTACTGCAATAATATGCATGTCTTGGTGCTTGGAATCTTGGGATCGGTCTCTAGCAGCTGGTAGAACGTGGACTCGGAGAGAGGGGAGAAAGCCAAAGCGATGGTAACGTGAAAGGATGGCGAAAATATACATATATGTGTTATGTAAGATGATTAGATCAGATGGTCACGGATGGACGTGGAAGGATTAAGTTACGGTTGCGGTGTTCCTGCGGATTATATTTAAATTCACTAGTGCTTCGTGATTTGTTAATGCTCAGTGGGTTAGCGCCGTCTTTGCAACTAGTTTTGCACCCACGGCATTCACGAATATTAACCATAAATTTATATTAGTAATGAAATTACATTATTGAAAACATTTTTAATACTTTCAAATTTTATTAAATTATAAGTTGAACCAATTATTATATTTTCAAATTACACTTACCTCACTGTATAAAGAGTAATCATCCTTTACAAGTAATAAATGATAAATTTAAGATGCTATCTAGTAAGTAACTATATCATCTATCTCTATTTATAATGTCTATATTTTTCTTTCATCTTTTTTAATTATATGTGCAATAAATTTTTAATAAGTTCATCCTACCAAATGTTATTGTATCAAGTACATTTCATACAATTATCATCTCAAATTTTGATATTAATAAACATCTTAAGATGGATTAGATAAACAAATATTTTTATTAACGCACGTTGAATCCATTTTAATTGAATGAAGAATTGTGAAAAGTAGTTTCCCTAGTATAAATACTTATAATAAGATTTTATAAATGAATTTTGAGATATAATTACTACTATAATATATATATATATATACGATGCACCCCCGATGCTCGTGCTAAGAATAATAACAACAAAAAATAAAACTAATTGAACATAAAAATCATAACCATAAAAATTGAAATTTCGCAACAACATATCTATTTTAGTTAAGAAACAGAATATTAATAGATGAAGAGAGAGAAAAAAGAGGGTGAGAGTGAGAAAAAAATAACGGTTTATAACTTTCTAAGGAATATAATCACATAAGTCTTATGATTGTTATAAAAACTCATTTATATTTAGATATACGATATTATCAAATTCTCCTATCACGTTTAATTATTATATATATATGGACTACTAATGGACTAACATTATGTATTGCTCGTTGCCTAAAAGATTGAATGCTTTTATGATTATTTCCACCATTTTCACTTTAAATAAACTTAAAAAAAATTCATTAATTAAATGTCCTCAAACAAAGAAAAGTACCATGCATCTACTAGTAGTATTTTATCCATAACTTATCTTTAAGATGGTGTTGCATCATCCGTTCCATATACTAATAGTATAGTTAGCATAATTTTGAATAAAGTATGGCATGTGTGGGTAATGGCATATATCACATTAAAGATGAATAGGAGCTAAACACTAGAATAGAAATGCCTAGCTAGTGTCACCCCAAACAATTGCAACAGCAGCCTTGAGCCCATTTTCTGAAGCCAATTTCAAGAATACTTTGGAGCTTATTAACTGTTGCAACAGGAACTTATATGAGTTGAAAATGGCATTTGAATCATCTTTGGTGATAGGCGGTATTCCGCGGGGATTCAGGGAGATCCACCTCACAGAGTACTTTCATATCCGGCGGAAATGACTTTTTTTTTTTTTTTTTTTTTGGGGTTCAAGTGAAAGTACTTTGCCAATCGCTACTATACTAGTACCTCGCCGGCGCGCGTGCGGTGCGGTTTGCCTCGACAGGTGTGTGAGCTGGAAAGGCTGGGAAGTTGGCCCGCGTTGGGCCGAGGAGACAGCCGATCATCTGGAAAGGCTGGGAAGTCACTGGGGTCGGTACGAGATGCGTGGGCGCTGCGGCGTTGGACGTCTCCGATCGCGACGTTGTTGGAGTTTTTTCTTACGGGTTTGACTACGAGTTCTTGATGGACGGTGAAACTGCTGCCACTTGTTGTAGGAAAAAATGGTTGTGGGTCCCATCGCAGTGATGGCTCTATTCCGAGATTCGAGCTTCTATGGCAAGTTGGTAACTTGGTCGCTGGAGAAAGACAGCTGAGCTAACTGCAATTCAAACGTGCAGAGTGTTGAGCAAAGAAATTTGGAGTTTGTTTAGATCAATCCCTCCAATATGTACGAGAACATCTATAAATACTCTCATCAATATGACTGTGAACTGTGAACACCATATAACTTACTTAAAAAATATAAAAAAACATCTTGCAACACCCCAATATGTACGAGAATATACATCAACATTTTAGGAATATCTTAAAACACCGAGAAACTTCTTTAATATAAGTTTCTTAATAATGTCGTTTAATTTTGTATAAGCTTTTAAAAAAAAAAAAATGTGAACATCACTTCAAATATATGAAAACACGCTCAATAGGTATGTGAACACCAATGGATGCCTTAGGAACACTTAGCAACACCTAGAATGAAGTCGTTCCTAGGTGTTCTTAATTAGTTGTTCAGATTTGTTCTTATTTGTTACTATTATGTTTTCATTTATAACAAACCAAATTTAGAGTGTTCTTTGTTTTGTCGAACATGTAATTGTAGCATTATATTTTGTAACAACAACGAATTCAGAATATATATTAATCTTATAATGTTTTGGTGTTTAGTAGGATGTAGAGTGTTCTTAGACACATAGAACATTATAATGTTTGATATATTATCGAACATTATAAAACTTTTGTAACAATAGTGTTGGTCTCGACAAAGGAAAGGGGGAACGACTGCGGAGGATAATGCAAACGTCAATGTCAGCGAGAGATAGAAAGGATAAGATGAGAGACAAGAGAAAGGAAGAGAGAAGAGAGAGAAAGAGAGAGGGGATGATAGAAAGAAAGAAAGAAAAAAAGAAAGAGAGAACTAGACAGAGAAAGAGAAGAGTGAGAGGGGTGGAGGGCGGTCGATATAGTGAAAGAATAGAAAACAAAAAAAAAAGATGGAAGAGAGGGTGGAGAGAGAGAGAGAAGAGAGAGAGAGAGAGAGAGAGAGAGAGAGAGAGAGATAAGGAAAAAAAAAGAGAGATTAGCTGAAGATAAAAAAGAGAGAAATTATTTTGTAGGAGGCAGTTAAAATGTCTAAATGAAAAGCTACTCCATCAATGCAAGTTTGGAGAGTACGATTACAAATTTACAACATCTCTCCCGATAGGAGTAGGTAAGACTTGGTTCTCCTCTCGTGTGAAACCTCAAGGAGCATTGATGATATGAGATACTGTTGAATCAATATATAATGCAACAACGTGAGCAAGGAAGGTGATCTAGCTGTCCGTTTCCATATTCTTGGAAAGTTCGCGTTCCATGATGACTGATTATATAATTAGAAGCTAATCCAACTGGCTCTAACCCATAATTACAACCACAAAAAAATGACTTTTTAGTTTCCATGACTGCTGGGCGTGGAGGCAGCCCTTGCCAGGTGCCACCGACATGGAGGCTCTCGCCGGTCTTCATGCGGAGCCCTTAGCACCATCTTTCTAACGACAGGAGAGAGAGAGAGAGAGAGAGAGAGAGAGAGAGAGAGAGAGAGAGAGAGAGACGTGACCTTGATCGAGTGGTTGGGTGCACCCACCGGCGTCTTACCACATAAAATGGCACCAACAAACCCATACTTAATCTCGTCTCGTCAGCCGGCTAATACACTGACCATACATGCCCCTAACTCCTCCCTACATAGAATCAAAGTCGTCTTCTTCTCTCTCCCCACAACCCTTGTATCTCTCCAACAACAACAATAAGATCCTCAGCTGCTGCTGCTGTTGGCTTACTTACACCGTCTTATTGAGGAGTCGTTAATTATTCAAACATGAACAACACGTCAGTCTCTTCTTGTTCCTTATCATCTCTACTAGACTAAATTCTCCAAATTGCTTTCTCTTGACAGCTGATTTCTTCTTCTTCTGAGGAAGCTTTGTCAGTCATAGAAAGGGCAACAAGCAAAATTTCTGCTTAATTAGCTTTCTCGCTTTACGTTTGCCGTTCCTTACCCTAGCTAGCTAGTTTATGAGAAAGAGAAGTAGAGTTTGAAAGAGTGCGATTCTTGGAAATAATAGTTGTTAAGAAGATATATCAATGGATCCAGCAGCACTGGCGCACCACCTCCCACCGTCGTTCCTCTCTCGCGAATTCCATCACCATGTTTTCCACATCCCTCAGCTTCAGCCTGTCAAAACCGATCCCGATGCAAACATCTACAGCACCACCAAAAACGACAACAACAACAACAGTCCTACCAACAATAGCGCCGGCGAACAGGGTATGGAGATCGCCTCTGCTTCTCCTACCGACGGCGAAATCCACCGCCGACCACGCGGCCGTCCGGCGGGATCCAAGAACAAGCCCAAGGCTCCCATCATAATCACACGCGATAGTGCCAACGCTCTTAGATCTCAAGTTATGGAAGTTAACGCCGGCAGTGACATCGTTATGAGCCTCGCCGACTACACCCGACGCTGCCAAAGCGGGGTTTGCGTCCTAAGCGGCACCGGCTCCGTCACCAACGTCACCCTGCGCCAGCCTGCCACCGCCGGGGCAGTTGTTTCACTGCAAGGTCGTTTTGAGATTCTATCGCTTTCCGGTTCGTTCCTTCCGCCTCCGGCGCCACCCGCTGCCACAGGGCTTACCGTCTACCTCGCTGGCGGTCAGGGACAGGTAGTTGGCGGAAGCGTGGTGGGGTCGCTGATCGCTTCAGGACCAGTCATCATAATGGCAGCGTCATTCGGGAACGCGGCGTACGAGCATCTGCCACTCGACGAGGACGAGCAGACGCCGGCAACAGGAGCTGCGGATTCGCCCACGCTCGGCGGACAGTCTGCGTCACCGCCGCAGCAGCTGCTAGCAGATCCAAATGCGGGCGGTCTCTTCCACGATTTGGCACCGAATCTTCTGGGCGGCGTACAGCTGCCGGCGGAGGCGTACAGCGCCTGGGTCGCCGGAACCGGTGGTCGTCAGCCATTCTTATCATGAAGCAAAATCAAGAAGCTGCAAGAGAGTCAGTGTCTCTTACATTTGAAATTAATTAGGGAAGCCTTCATCCCAACTGGAGTTGTGCAAACTCCTCGGTGCTTTCTTCTCTTCTCATCTATTCTATGTCTTTATCAATTTGCGTTTATAAGTTTCTTGTTTTGGAGGACGTGATGACTGCCAAATCTTTTTTTTTGAAGAAGTTTGTACATTCATGGTTCTTCTTTGCTAGCTAGTTTCTTCCTTGACATGAAATTAAGCTTCCTGATACATGGTAAAACTTTTTTTTTTTTCTTTTTGTTATGGTTTAGTTTACTAGCGCTAAAGCCAGATGATCTCTTTTTAGTCCAGGTTTTTTTGGGTCATTCTAATTATCACCTTCCCTAAAACAAAAAGAAAACAAATGAAAAGCTGATGGAAAGAGAGAGTTCTACAGCAGAATGAAATAAATGACTGTACTTGGCTTTACTACTGCCTGACATTGCCCCAGTATCACCCCCACGGCGCAATACCAACAATATTGTGTCACAATAATATTAGTTCGACTATTCTGATAATTTTAAACCAATTATTCTAGCTAGCCAAAGTTTTTGTTCTGCTAGTTGTTTTTTCTGAAGAAGGAAGAGGGATTGTTTAAATACTCGGTGAACAAGGATGTGGCCAAACGGGCATGTTTCTGAATGAGCTTATTTTCGAGTTGTTAAAGACTAGGGAGCACCACCAGCCTCCATTAATGAGGACGTCAAGGGCAAACTATAAACAGGTACGTTAACAAGTACCCAGATCTGCATTTCTTGCTCCGTCATCATTCCCTACCACTATCGCAGGACATCTGTAAATGCACAGTTTTGGTAAATGTGTGCTTGTATATACTGAAAAAAGAGAACTGGAAAAGAAAATACCGACAGGACTTCCGGTTCATTCAAAAGCCCAGTTAGAGACTAGAGATCGAGCTCCAATGAAGATCATCGATGATGCTACAAGTTTGACCGTGATCCTTATCTGGAACTACGTTAGTCATTGGTAGTGCTCTAATTCTTCTCAATGACGATGTGCCATATGAGCGGTGAGTTCACATAAAAAAAAACATTAGAAAGAAAAGGATAATTGGATCAAGAAAAAAAAGTTCCATTGAATCCCAAAAACTCCTCAACAACACGTTAATTTGCAATCAGCACCTTCAATGAATTTATATTACAAACTACACAATAATATCTATATTGATACAGTCTACAGGCACATTGGCTCATCTGCATGCAAATTTATATTACAAACTACACAATAATATCTATATTTATACGAGTGTTTCATATACGCGTGTTAAACGAGTTGTTTATATATACAATGCTGCATTCGGTGGGTCTAGGTTACTCGATCATTTTTCTCGCGGTGGAGATGGGCACTCTATCAGGATGTATATAAAGAAGATGGAGGGCAATGTGATTGAGGAAGAGCAACTAAATTTAAAAAACTAGTGTATTTTAGAAGATTTTCCTGTGACCGTGTCTGCGCGAATAGCCTGTAGACGGGGTTCATAACTCGTTTTTGGGGTGTTTTTAGTGATTATAGTCAACTAGAAAGTCAAGTACAAACTGTATTATAAATTTATAATTTTTTGAAGAAATAATAATAAAAAAAAATCTCCAATGAATGCCGAAAGTTATAACTTTCGCTGGTCCATTATTAGATGAACATCTTGACATTTTTTTTCTTCCAAAAAGTTAATACGGTTAAATATATAACTTTGCATTGATCATTATTCTAAAACCATTTATATTTTGTGTTGGTCGTCGTCCTAAAACCATCACAAAATGAGCTGAAAAATGGTTTTTACTAACTATATTTTGTGTGATCATTATGTATATTTACTTTTTTAACAACTTTATGGTTCAAAACTTTTTTAAATGGGCATTTGAGATTTTATATCCTACATAATTTGAAATAGCGAAAATATTTTCTCTAACTCAAAATAGCAAAAATGTACCTCTTGAATATATGAAATAACGAAATTGTCTTTATCAAGTTAACAATATTTAATAGGTACGCTTACAGTACGAATGATTGTGCTAAAATATATCTATAGATATTTTCGAAAAAAAATTCAATATGAAAATTATAGGTTTTTTATGAAATCTACAACTTTACTTTTCAAATTTTTTGTTTTAAAAAAAATATTTCTAAATAAGTATTTAAAAAAAATAAGAAAATTCATTAAGACTTCGGAGCTCCAAACACCTATTTGCAAATTTTTTTTTTTTTAAACAAAAATTGAACATTAAAGTTAAGATCTCATTACAACTTTCTTAGTAATTTTTCAAAAAACATCCACAAGTATTTTTTATAATTTATGTCATTTCTCACCATCAAGAGAATATTTCTGTCATTTGATAAGGCTAAAGTAACACAAATTCCCTTTTCAAAAAAATATGTAAATATGAGTTTTAATTAGTTTGATACAACTAAGAAAACTTATGCTTGGAGCATTACAAAATTTCTACTTCAATTGGGGCGTTATAATCCTAAAATTTAAAATCTTTCATGTACGTGGATATCCAGCTTCATGCTATTGACCAGAGAGATCGAAAATGGGGTGCCGCAACTTCGAGCGAGCATCCTTGCTGATGAAAGATTAATACAACAAGGACATTCCGATTTATAATCAAGATAGTCATAGTCCTTGGGGAGAAGAAACAAAAACATCTCATATCGAAGCAAAAAGTACTAAATGAACGATAAAATCAACCAACGCTTGTTGTTTATCCTTGTAAAATTTCCCTCTTACAACCGCAATATGTATCTGACACACCGGTGTTGCTATGAACATTATTGTCAATTACAGCAAATATTTGGCAAACTAGTTTTCAGTCTTTCCCTTTGAAAAGAATCTAGAGAAAGATCTCTGTTTATGATGCTTTGAACTAGTTTTCATATCACTACTTCCACATAAATTATCATCTTCTCCTTTATTTTGGGCTGTAGAAGCAAACTGGTCAATCTCGGAGCCATGCAATTTGACCATTATTTCAGATCCATCATTTTCCAAGATACTGTTTATCTGATGCCTGGCGCTCGGCGAAGGACCTTCAAGTTCTCCCGAAGGTTGCAGTGATTCTAATTGTCTTCCTAGAAGGATGATGGTCTCCTGACACTCTGCTAGCTTCTCGGCTGCCTCTTCTATCTCCAACACCTGCAAGCAAAAAGAAAGATGCCTTTTTCTTTAATACAAGGAAAGACGAAAACCAGCCAAATGGAAGGTTAATTACACTTTAAATATGATGTACATAAAGCTATCATTTATAAACATTGAAGAACATATTAACTACTTGTTAAAGAACATTTTACAACTTGTATTTACATTTAAAAAAAAAAATTGCCTCTATGCATTGAGTTTAAGGTTCCAATCAAGTGTTTTTTTTTTTCTTTTTTTTTTCAAGTTGAATCCTAGCTATAGCTAAAAGATGCAATCGAGATGAAGCTTCATATAAGACTCAGTAGTTAGCCAACTCAAGCTTGGCTCAGTTACATCTGAACCCCTCATCATTCTATGTTACTATTTGTTTTTTCTTTTCTTTTCTTTTTTTTTTTGTGATTTTGTTATATTTTCAAAAGAAACGCCTCTAATCAAGTTGAGAGTTCAATTCTTTCTATGATTGAACATCGGGAATTACCTAGTACGAGCTAGTTCAGCCTGAGCTTGATTTTGGACTAGGTAGTTGACCTACCTGAGCTTGGTTCAGAACATCCATACTCTTACCCATATCCTTTGGTTCCTTGCTGTGATTTTTTCTTATTTCTTATTTTGTGGCATTACCTACACAGTTACGAGTTAATACTAACTGAATTCAAAATTCAGTTTGCTAACAGAAATTCATTTGCAAATTTCCTAGCAATAGTTACTGTTTCAAATCCAAAGGCGACTTTCACAAAATCATATCAATGAAGACGTTGAAGCATCTTTGGCACGTAATAGAAATGATAGTTGTACCCAAGTCCTTCCGCTCACCTGTTTCCTCTTGATCTCAGCATCTGCATCAGACTGGGATTTGCACCTTGAACCGCTTTCGTTTCTGCATAACAAGTGAAAAGAGAAACGATAGACTAGCAGAACCTGAGCACATCCTTTCTTTTCGACGGTCAAAAAAAAAAGCAACTATCATGCAGAGCTACAACGGGGACAAACTAGGCAGACAAAAGTACAATACAAAACAAGGAGAAGAAAAAAAAAATCAGATTGTTTAGATACTAACCTTTTTATCTGCTCAAAAAGATCTTTGTATTTCGCCATATCCTCTTGATGAGCACATCTTTCTTCCTGTAATTCCTTATCCAAATTTGCTGCAGTTACTCTAAGCTCGTTTAATTCGCTTTCTAATTCTTGGGAACGTGATTCTAGTGTCTTGTACGATTCAACCATGCACTTTAACTGGGTCTCGACCATGCTGTTTGAATTTTGACTAACTGTCAACTTTGACTTTAGCTCTTCTAGATGTCTCTCTGTTAGAACTAAACGGAGGTTTGATTTATCCAGTGCTTCTCTGTAACTGGTCAACTCCAACTTCCTTCTCTCATTGTCTATCTTCAGTTGTTTGAACTCCTCCGACGAGCACTTTTCCTGAATGACATTCTGATCAGAATATGGTTTCAAGAATTCTTCTTGAAGAACTTCATCAACTATTTTATTTTCTAATAATGTAACTTTGTCAATGTAATCGTCGCTACTAGCATCACCCTTAGTTTTATCACACATCTTATCCATTTCAGATATGAAACTGGAAAGTGCAAGGATATAATTGCATACATTCATTTCATTATTCAAAACCTTTTTGAATGATTCGGTCAGAACCACCGTATTCTTAATTTGGGTGTGCTTCTCAGAAGAACATAGAGAGAAAACAAAATGATGTATCTTAGTGATGGCACTGCTTAATTCTTCAGATATAGCAGGTGTGGCATTCTGAGGTAACGCTTCTCGTCTAACTTGCATAACATTTTTAATATCCTTAAAAAGATTCCTCATGTTGGTGTCTAAGTCTTGCGATTCTATTCTTGACTCAAATTCTGAGATTAGTATACTTCTTGCTTGCATGGGGATCTCAAAAGTTTGCTCCTCTCTGATATTATCTTTTTGCGGATGAATCGATGAATTTGTTCCGGCAGTTTTAGTAGATTGTAAACATGCAAATTTACCATCCTTTGTGCCTTTAGTGACATCATTTCCATTTCTGAACTGAAAATTCTGCGATGCTAGTGATGTCGCAGCACAAGACTCAGAACAACTACCTTCATCATCAATGCCATCTCCAGAGATAGACGTCAAGCTCGGTGGGCTATGAACAGACGAATGTTCATGGAATGGCATGACATTTGACCGAGTAGTGCTCTTTTTATTGCTCGCAACATGTGAATTTGCTGAATTACTCAACTCGCTTGCTGTTTTAGCATAAAGTTCTCTTGTGATCAAAAGCTCGTTATTGCGACTAGAAAGAGCCTCCTGAAGCATCTTCATCTCTTCCTCCATTGTCAATAAACGTGCAGTAAGAAATTCATTCTCCTTATGCAGCTGTTGGCTGTTGTTAAAAGAATATTCAGATTCTGATCCATGGCGAGGACTCGAGACCTTTACTGGTGATCGTTTAACTTTGTTTTCAGCATGGTCGAGCCCTATATTTTCAACTTCTAGTTTCATCTGGGCTATTGTGGCAGGACCCGGCAATCTTTTCCTTAAAAAACCACGTAATCTCTGACATTCTGCTTCCAATTTTGTTATTTTCCTCACATCTTCCAAATGCTGCTTGTTTGCAGCTTCTGCAAATCTGACACTCATGTTCTTCTCCTCGTTGCGAATCTCAAGTTCTTTCAACGTAATTTGAAGTTCATATCGTAGTGAATTCGCTTCCTTCTCATATGATAGAATATTCGCCTTAAGCAATTCGATTTCTTCTTCAGCTTGAGATTTGGCTTCCCTGGCTCTAAACAATGCATCAGAGCTTTCCTGAAGCAACTTCTGAAGAACAGCATTTTCTGCAGAACTTCCCAGGATATCTTGTTCTAATGCTGCCATTTTTGCTTCTAGATCAAACTTCATCCTCTCCCATTGTTTTGTTTTAGCCAAGACAATGTCCTGTATCTTTTGCTCGTTCTCTTTTCTCTCAACTTGTATTTGTTTCATGCACTCCTTCAGAGCATCATCAAAGTGGGATGCTTGTTCTTGAGCTGTAAGTTTTTGCAAGGTAACAGACTCGAGACGATGTTTTAATGCCGAGGCTTCAGCTTCAGCCTTCTCCCAACCTGGAAGATAATTGTCACATTCTGTTACGATGATTCGTGTATTATACAGAGTATATTAACTCACATGATGGCATGGCTTAAATTAAAATGAGAAACTTCTAGTGGGCTAAAGTTATATAAGAAACCCAAATAGGTGTGAACTGATATTTTCAGTTCTTTTGGGACTTATGTTGAAGAACAGAAGGCAGAAGCAGAAGTTAAGCATTATTTGATCCATTGGACCTCATTATTCTTCAGTGCTAAATGGTAAAAAGCATAAAACAATTACATGAAGGCAAACAAAGATCTACCTGCCACTGCTTCTTCGGCAACTTTACCATGTTGTTTAACAAGATCATCCTTGGTGATAATTTCTGTCTGTGCAGAATACAACTTTTCATTTAATATTTTAATTTGACCTTCTAGGGATTTCACTTGATGTTCCAGGCCAATCAGATATGCTTGTGATTCTGCACTAGTTTTTACATAAGCATTTTCCTGCAAATAAACTTGAAAGTGTTAAAACGAGAACCATAACATCTCGACGTAATTGACATATTCCGGAGGGAGATCTTTTCATTTGTTTAAGTGGTTTCATTTAGTAAACAGGACGTATCTTAAAATATTTAGTTTAATTAAAATATCAGAAAATATAGTATAAAGAAGTCCACATCATACATGAGGATGGGTGTTGAAGTAAATACTCACACATGGTATGCTCAGAGACTATCAACTTTCTCTAAGATACTAGCCTACTCAGAGTCAAATTTTAACAAGCTAAGAATCTATGACCAACAATGAAGTATTCGCTAATTTATTTAGATTTTGGTTATATAATAGCTACAAATTGGATATGCAGGTGATTGATTCAATGCATTTCTTTTCAGTTATTAGACTGTGCAGGTGGCGCACATAAAACTTTAGTAACCAAATTCTTAGTTACATATGTGAATTGTTATAAACATTGAGAATCTCTTAAAATCCTCAGTACAGCGAATAATCGGAGTTATTGTAACCGTGGTAATGTTGGTATATGATTACCAATGCTATATAGCATTGCATGAAAGGAACAGTCTAGGATGAACAAAGAGAAGACGTATAACAAAAACAGTACTATTTGAAGTTTGAACGACTGGTAGCGAGGCATAGAAGAGATGATGGTATTTATGCAGCAGCAGTTTTGCTTATTAATGGCAGAAAATGATGGATCTAGCAGTCTCTATATGAAATCCAAGCATAGTCATTAGCATCACTTCTAAATTAGGATAACATTTTGCAAAGCCACCTGCAAGAGCTCTTGTTTATGAATAATAATATATGAATATGAGATTGTTACCCGAATCAGAGAAATAAAACACTCACCGCATCTGATCCTGCAGCTGCTTTGTCCGATGCTTTCCTCTTCCAAAGCCAGCTGCGTTTATCCATCGCTTGTCAATTAACTGCAAAGTAAAGTGCTTCTAGAAATACTTAGCGCTTCTAGAAACATTTGAAGAAAAGATGTAGCATGTAAAAATCAGCTTCCTACTGAACCAGGTATATATGATGGTTGACAGGATTGGAAACTGTAAAAGCAGAACAATCTGACTTTGCATGCATATACATACAAACAATCACCAATACAATGTGCACGTTCATTAAATGCAGGAAAATATTCGTGTCAGGTCACATACATTTAGATAATAGGAATTTTCAGTTATTTTAATCTCAAGGTATATAATCAGACATCATTAGACAGTCAAAGTGATGACCATGTGACGTAGTTCACATACATCTTAGAGGGCTGTAAGTTGCATAACTATTATCAAATCCAACATGTACTGTAAGGTAAAAGTCTCGAGTTTGATTAGTGTATTGCAAAATCTGCCCAATCCTCGAAATGGGACACTTGAGTTGCAAACAACAACAGAAGGGTAAAAGAAAACAGAAATGATATTCTTCAGGGACCCCAACAAAAATAATACAATCGAAACCACGCGTAGTACAACAAGATATGGGCTACACACATTCCTATGCACTATGTGATTCTGATTGCATCTAGAGTCCTCATGGCCTTGATACAATCAGAACCACACGTAGTGCAATAGAATGTGTACCACATACAATCCGATGTGTTCCGTGTGGTTCTGATTGATTTTATAATCTTGATAGTCATAATGGATAGCAGTGCTCAAAATAAACTTACTTTCTATAACCTGGTATGAGTTTAAACTATTTTTGAACAAAGTTCAAGTTGTAAAAGAAATTTCCTTTGGTAGGATGGTCACACCATGTCTAATTCATGGATGATGGATTCTGGTTTTCAAAATTCTAGACATGAACTCCTTATTCCTACATGAAACAGAAAGGAAAAAAAAAAGGAGGTAAAAACTACAAAAAGGGGAAGGAAGAAGTTACCTTCTTCAAGCAAACATTGATGATCAGTTTACCAAAAGCTGTACCATTAAAGTGTAACGTCTCCTAAAAAAGGTAAACAAAAAGAATAATAAAATAAAATAAAATTCACAATTAGCTTGATCTTGAAGTGTCCAAAATTGATGCGATAGAACACCAAAGTAAACATATTGAAATAAGTGAGGTTTATGCATTTCAACAGAAATCTGCTCTGCATTCTTCACTTAGTTTCTAATTACAATGTTGGAGTAAATTTATAAAATCTCTTCAAACATCTATACATACAGAGAAACAAACAAACAACTAACATATATCTGTAATTTACAGTAAACAAACACAAATGAATCTCAAAAACTGCTGGAGAAACAAGATTAAATCAAGCAAAAAGATCAGAACAAAAAGGTAAGCGAGTCCAAGAAAGTAGTACCTGATGATTTGTATGCTTTCCAAGCTACACTGTAAAGTGTTTCTCTTTCTACTTCTGGAGCTTCTATTATCATTTGAAATGGAGACGATGAAAAGCCACTCGTTAAACAGACGTTGGAAAGAACAGCAGCTGCTCTCTCTCTCTCTCTCTCCTCTTTCACCGAGTAAATTAAATTAAATGCTAAGGCATGATTTTATAATTTAATTTACGTTACAAGTAGCAAGTGCTTGTCTATCTGTAACGCCATAATGACTGATTTACCCTCTTGTTTTTCCAGAAACTACAAAATCTAAAAAAGACGAGGTGGTAAGATGTGGGGGTAAGTTGGGATTAGAGTGGAAATTATGAGTGGGATTGAAGAAAAAGAAGGGTGTTAGTTGCCATGTATCTTTAAACTTTATGTTATTGTTGTCTTTATCTTTTGACTGCGCACCGCAAGGCTTGGTCGATATGCCCTCGCTTAAACAACAATAATATTGACAAATGTAGGGATATTAGTGTCTAAATATGTACATATTATACCGACAACAACAACAAGAGCAATGCTCGTGCATAGCAAAATCAACCAAATATTCATCAATAAGTATAAAAAATACCAGAACACTTTGAGAAGATCTCTGGTAGTAGTGTCCATCGATTTAGGTGATTTTTTAGTTGATTTTTTTTTCTATGGGTATTTTTTTTAGTGGATGGATTAGATACATGAGCATTTTCGCAACGATTTGAAAATTTTATCCAGATTAAATTAATAATAACACAAGCATAATAAATATATATACTCTAAAATAAAGATATGATGATTAACTCTAGGATGAGGTAATGATTGAGAGAATAAAGATTAGACAGATTCATCTTATGGAACTATACCTAATTTTCTTTATTTTTGTTTTGAGGTGTTCAAAATTTTAGATGGCAGGATTTATTGTATGGACCTATCTAGGAGTGAAAACAAGCCGAACTGCTCACGAGAGTTCGGCTTGGATTCGTTTAAGCTTGGGTCGAGCTCGAGTCTCATCGACTCAAGTTCAAACCGAGTTTGAGCACTGATTTGAGTCGAACTCGAGTAGATAAGAGTTTGAGCACTTTTTTAGCTCGTCTGCAACACTTTTTAGTTCGCGGGAACATTAAGATAGCTTGTACGAAATATTCTTCAAGTGAATTGTTAGCAATACTAAAATGTTGAAAAAATAAGGATTGATTTGTACGAGTTTTAAGAGTATGAGCTTTTTTTATATTTTTCAGTTTTGTTACTTTGCGGTGCTGACAGCCTTGACAGTTGCAACGAGCTGCAAAGTTTTGGTCGATTTTGTTTCCTGGATAACTAATTAGAAATGGTCGACATTTTTCGGAATAAACTACTTTATTTGATGTAGAGAGTTGTGCTTATATTTTGGTCTGTCAATTTGGTGTTGCTCTTCATCTACACTCTGCTTTGCAGCATTATTTGCTCTATTTTTGTTCATAATGTGGTGAGTAGGTAGAAAACTATTTCCTATTGGGAGTATACGGGGTTCAGAATAAGAAATGCATCAACAATAAGCACGCGCACACATGTGCATACAAGACTGGTGAGTTTCATGGTCGTGGAGGATAGCTGCACTATCTATCAGCGACTTGGAACACATTATAATTTCTTAGAATATCTTGTTATTACAATTTCTCATATGTTAGAATACGTTGTTATTAACAATATTTTCTCTAATTCCATTTTAGTAAATGGTGCTATAATAGAAGGCAATATTATAGATGGTGCTAAAATTAACCCTTTCCTTTTCTAGGTCTATTATTAGATGGTGCATAAGCCATCCTTAATCCACCATGCATGTGACCGAACCATTGACCTCTTGATCCAACAACCCTTCCCATGCAATGGCGTCAAGCATGAATGGTTAGTACGATCCATTCTGTTTATAAATATACTGGCGTCTATGTTTGCGCCTCTGAAATCTCTATCATGGCTGCCAGCAACCAAGTATGTCTTTGTTCTATCGTGATACTCCTGATCCTTTCATGCCATCCAATGGCGGTACGTAGATGCTGAAAAAAAGCATAAGCATGCCTTAGATGGATCATGGATGCTGAAAGTTGGGGACATTAACCGAAAACTCATAGGAGGCAAGTGATGCTATCGTGGAAACTAAGGACGTTGGTCCAATATCAATGGATTATCCCCTATACACCTGATAGGGTATGGAAGATTATGCCCTCTGCATAACTGATAAGAGTATAGGAGATTATGCCCGCTACATAAAGTAGAGGGTGACGTATGTTTTTTGACTTGTCATGACTAAAAAGTCGAGAGCTTCGGGTGATAGAACATAGACAATGATGTTCGTAAATTTATCTGTTACGACAGTCTCATACAAAGTGAGCTAGTTGTGGACAAAATTTTTTATGATAATCTAAAAGAAAATTTTTTCTTAAATGCCACTTTTAATTCTTGGATTATACATAAGTTGGTTTGATTATGTCATATTCTTTTGCAGGATGAAACGTTGTTCACTTTCATGTTGGAATTTGTTGCTACAGTGAAGATGGTGAAGCAGAGTTCTACGTGGAATGGCTGCTGGGTTGCAGAGCCCTCATCTTGAAAGGAAATCCCCAGAAATAGCTATATTTAATCTGTTATTGATATATGGAATATAATAAATTGCCTAATCCATGGGTCATTTTATTACCTTAAATGTATTTCATTAATATTATAGCCATGTTGCTTTTAAATTTTTAATTTACATATTATATAAAATAGTATTTATCTGGTGCTAAGTAAGGAAGTTAAAAGTTAAAAATAAAAATCGTCAGGAAGGATGTTTTTTATACTTATGTAAACATACAATGTTGAATTACATATCTACTCATTTGTACAAGGATGGAAAGAACATCTCATGAAAACATACAAATCAAGAACATATATACATATTATGTCAAATTTCATTTTTTAAATCAAGAACATACAAATCAACGTCAATTCTGTTATCAATGCCAAATTCATAATTGATTTTGCTATTTATCAATGCCAAATTCTGTCTTACAAGAGCAATATATTTTTTTAACACATGAAATTATAATTTCAAAACGTAAGCAATATAGTCTAAAACGAAGGCCTAACATTTACAACCCTTTAAAGATCTTAACAAATGGTGGAAAAGCAATTTCCAAAATATTTGAAGTCGGAAAATACTCTGTACCTTCTCTCTGAAGTGCCAACTTTTTTGTGCTCTATGGTATAAGTTATAACTTCCATAAATTGGACATGAAAAAAAAATAAGGGATAATTCTAATTCAGCTCCTCATATGCATACTTCTCCTCGTTCAGTCTCTCTAGTTTCAACATTTAGTTTTTGACCTCTCGATCGAAAATCGTGATGTACTGTTTTGACCATTATCAGTATTTTTTGAAAAATTTTAATATAAAAGTTATAAATTTTGAAAATATTTATAACTTTTATATTCAATATTTTTTTAAAAAAATGCTTCTACGTGGATATTTTGAGGCTCCGAAGTATTAATAAATTTTAGATCCGACCCGTTAATTTGCTAAAATTTCAAAGCCTAAATAACTTATTTAGAAATATTTTTTAGAACAAATGGTGAACATTAAAGTTGTAAATATCATCAAACTTTATAACTTTTATGTTATATTTTTTTAAAAAAAAATACCGATACAGCGATCAAAACGACGCGAAACGTAAACAAGGAGCCTAAACAGAAGAGATGATTTCACAAGGAGCTGAATCCAGTGAGTTTTGCCCCTGCGAGGGCTGAAATGAAACGGAACTTTTGAACGAGTACAGAATTAACCAATCTTTCCTCCAAAAAAAAAAAAAAGCTTACCCATCCATTACTCAATCTTGCTTTCTATTTTGTGTATAATTTTCATTTAATCTTCCGTGAAAAGTATTCATAATAGCTAGTGATGGAAATGAATGATCCTTAAACATGTATTTTACTATGCGTAGGATCTAAGAATGCCTTGATTCTATCTTTGCGGAAACGTATCGTAGCTTGCGGTTATGCTCACGTCCGTTGGCGACACTTCAGTGGTCTTTGGCGATTTCTAACGAACAGTGGCAAGGACGACTATCAGAGCCGCCCTCTAGCATACTCTCCATCTTTATGGTTGTCATGTGGCTTAATTTAAAATTTAGCTTTCGACACGTATTTATAGAACCTTAGCCCCCGGACTCCAATAGATACTTGTTCATATATGGGCCAAGCCCAATATACCAACACGTAGGCTAAAGCATTTGGCAAGGAGTTCTGAGATCGAACAATTAAGCGCCTCTGTAATGCAGCTCTGTAAGAGTAATTTGTTCCAGCAAGTATAAGGTTAGATTTTCATAAATTAACTTAGATAACCACTGAAAGAGGTTTATAATCTCTATTAGCTTATTTGCAATCTCCATATTGCACTTGAAGAAGAAAAAAAATGCATTCATTAACAAGATTTGTGAGGACATGCAAATAGATGATAAAGGTCATATTATCTTGTAAATGATTTAATTAAAATAAAGATTTACAAGTTAGTTAAAAGATATAAATATTTTATAGTACTTTTTAGTTATATTAATTGGTTAAAATAAATATATGACCTTACGAAAAATATGTTAATTGCTTACATATTATAGATAAGCAAAGCAAATTGTGATGCACCACTTTCACATCACAAATTGTATTATGTAGTGAGTAGAATAGGCAAATAGCCAACCAAAACTGCACGTTGAGAAGCTCTTGTATTATATATATATATATTAGAGGGCAGCGTATCAGCGATACGTGTGCTAAAAATAATCTAAAATTATTTTTTTAATTTATAATTAGTAAAATTTAAAACTTATTTAATTTATAATTATAACATCTGTTTTTAATTCTTTCAATAATATCAATTTATTAAATATTATTTTTTTCTAAACGTAATAATAAAAAAGGTCTTAAAAAATTTAGAAAGAAAAGTGAATATAATTATAAAATCATGTCGAGGATATTTAGGATAGAAAAAAAATGAATGGTTTTATAACTTATTATGAAATATAAGCCAAATAATATTTATAATAACTACCACAATATTTATAGTTACAAGTTTGAAAAGGATAGATGCGTTATCGCTGTCCTAAGAACATATTGTCCGTCTCCGTACCGGCGTTTCAACAATAATTTCGTTTTCAAAGTACAACTCATTCGCCGTCCAACTTCCGAAATAGTACAAATATCGAGAGATTCTTAAATACACTATAACGTTCAGCAATTAATTATAAGAAAGTAAGTCAAAAGTTGATGTTAACATAGAAAGAGAATGCTCTGTTCTTCATTCCGGTAAACAAATGATTATTTGTTTTAATAAGAATTGAAACAATATTCATGGAAAGACGTATCTTTTTTTATTAAAAGAAGGCAACTGTTGATTTTAACAATTACGTCCATTTTAGCGGTAGTTATAACAGATTTGAAACTTTTCAAATTAACAAAAATAACTAACATTGATATTGTTCTATTGTCTATTACATCAGAAGGAGCAGGCCCGCCAAGTGTAGGCGGAGCGGCGGTAGCAGCAGCACCGACCACTGCTAAGTGCCGCCGAGGAGACAATGGTACGGAGAATATTTTAGCAGCAGAAAACGTAGTTAGACCACGCGACGCGGCATAGAAATTCTATAACCAATTTATATAAAATCACTTGGTTACATTTCTTAACTCATGCTTAAGAATATATCCGGCCTTTTTTTTTTGAGATTATTACCGAGAAATTCTTACTGTAGTTATTTTTGTACGACCAATTTGTAAACCAATTTTTTTTATAAAAATTGTATTCTAACCAATTTTTAAACCATGGCATAGGATCATGCGCGTATTCTAACATCAATTTATGTAAGAAATTTGTACGCAGTAGCTTCAACATATATTAAGAATTTATAATTAGCCTTCAAATACGTTAAAATTTTATTATTAATCATAATATATGTTAACAATTTTATAGTTAGTCTCGTACTTAGTACGAATTAATTAATAGAATGTACAAGAAACATGACTATGGGCTCATAATAGTACCTTTTTTTATTTTGGATCAGTAATATGTTTAGATATGATGATCAGGTCCGCATCATCCAGCGAACGATGACATTGACAGAAGTAATTAAATAGCAGATAATAATATGAGATTTTATATTTCATAAATATTACGCTAGGATCTCCTCTAGAGGCTTTGCCTGAGCCACAGCCTTCTCTGGAGGAGGTGGCACTTCCTGCTGCTCCATTTTAGCCAATTTCTTGAGCTTGGCGAGCTCAAGATCTCGGCTCATCTTCCTGCGGTACATCTCTGCGAACGTGATGGGCTCGTCGAGCACCGGCTTCTCTCCTTCCCGGATGGCAAGCGGGTACACGATTGCCTCCGGCGCAGGGTTCTGGAACGTTGCGATTGACAAGCGGCTGCAGCTCGAGTTCACCACCGCCTGGTGATCCGCATTTTTGAACCTCCCATTGCTCAAATACTGCACCGACAAACCAAATTATTACCAAATCAGTCAAAACCCAAAATTTCACACAAAAGTCACCAACTTCATTTTAAGAAGATTAACAAAGAGGACCCACTTCTCTCAAAAAAAAAAAAAACAAAGAGGACCCACGTCTTTTTCTCAAAAAAAAAAAAAAAAAAAAAAGAGGACCCACGTCGGGCCACAAGAAATTTTGGTAGGGCAACCAACAAGGGCAACGACGAGGCCATTGCAACCATCACTAGGCTTCGACTACTATTACCTCAATTTCAACGATAATTTCGTGTAAATGTTTAATTGGATAATAGTAAAGATTAAGCAAATAATTAATTACTTACGTGGCCATGATCACCGAGGTTCACAACGAATGCCCCCTCCACGGGCTGAACGGTAATCCACGTCTTGCCATTATCCTTGGTCGCCTGCAGGCCACCGACAAGGTCCTGAAGCAGCAGGGTTATCGTCCCAGGATCGGTGTGGCGTTTGAGTCCCAAAGTAAGGTCTGGTTGGGGGCATTTTGGATAGAAGTTGATCACTACTTTCTGGTCCATGTCAACACATGCCTTCGTCAGTGCCTCACGGTCTAGACCCATGGCTTCCGATAACACTTCTAAGAGTTTGCATGCTAGTTCCATCAGTTTTTCGCTGTAGGCTTCCACCACGGACCGCCACCCCTCCGGCTTGTCCGGCCACCGCGAGTAGTCCCGGCTGCGGATTGGGTACGAAAAGTATGTCACGATCTCCCTCCAGTCCTGAACTACCTCCCCCTGAAACCAAAAAAAAAAAATTTTTTTTCTTCTTCTGCGGAAATTGCAACATAATTAATTTACACGCATTTAACCCAGATTCAAATGCAATGTACCTGTAGGTGGCTGGAGACAATAAAGCCACCCTTTTTACCGCCAGACATGTCGAACTTGAGCTTTTCCTCAGGGGCCATGACGAAGAACTCCTTGCTTAGCCTCACCATCTCCTTTATAAGCTCGCCATCAACGCCATGATCAACCACCTGGAATATACCCCAATCTTCGCAAGCCTCGACGATTTTCTTGCATATTTCTTTCCTCCTTCCACCTTCTCCTTCCTCGCCGATTCCCTCCAGCGATATCACCGGTATCTCGTCGCTAAACGCATCGTGCGCCACCTTCGGCCGCTCGTCCTCGTCGCGCACGAACCTCTCCTGGAGCTTCTCATCCTTGCACTCCGTCGGTAAGAACTTCACCGCCGGCAACATTTTCTCTCTCTTACTTCTTTTGTCTATTTGTGCTATATTGAATTCTCGTTTGCAGATCTTAGGAGTTGCACAACGGAGTGACCCCTATAATATATGTAGAGCGAAAAAGAAGGAGAGCGGCAGGTGGCATGCGTAACTGCCATTCGCGGGAACTAACTCGGAGCATTTTGCACAATAGAACCACAGAATTCATCTTCGTACATCAAGCCCCTGGATGAATGCTTGTGTCAAGTGTAGCCTTTTTATGCATAAAAAAGACTTTTTTTTTTAATCAAAGAGCGAATACCGTCGCCCCACATAACCGCTATAATGGACAGTGTAATGGAAGCAATACACAACCGTAAACTTACTCTATCACAGTATATGAATTATGCTTAAAAATTATATTTCAATGAATAAACTAGTAGTTGATGTAGGAGAGATTTTGCCTCATTTTTTCTCAAAACAAACTATTTCGCTCAGGCCTTCTATTGTGCCAAAAAAGAAAAAAAAACGACAAACAGAAAGGTTGCACATTTGCTCAAACAAAAAGATTAGTAGCTCGGTAGTGCAATTCCCAATTTACGATCGTCTGCAGAAGCTAATGACACGTGGCGAATCTTAATGGGCGTAAAAGTAGTGTGGTGCTTTTGGGAAAGTAGGGGATCGTTGAGAAGGAATGAGAGTTGGGTAGGTAGTTTAAGTGGTGAATAGGGAGTCCACGTGTGTGCCGGCCGCCCTACGGCGATTACTTCCACCCGCCGTTCCAATTAACTGTTTTATATTCCAATTCACTGTTTTACGGTGGCTTGTCTTTGCATTTCTAGCTCCAGAATTCGTATATTTTGTATTTTAATTTTTGGAAATATATTTTCACGCCGTTATGGTATTTAATGTGTGTAACTACATTGAAATATTTTTTTTTTAGAGATTGAATCGGATGAATATATATATTTAAAGGGTTAAAATATAATTTTCTAAAAAAACAAAGCTTGTGATGGCATGTGGTCTACCAACCAACCAATTAGGGTTTCGACTTCTAGAAGGTTGGAAGGGTAAGGATTCTGGAAATTATGAGTAGAAAGGTTGGTATGGTATTAGTAGTACAGCAAAGGTGTAATATTTTGTTACAAGGCTTATCACCTTGTTGATAAGATTAGGTATGCAAGAACCTATATGATTATGAGTATATGTAATTATGATTTTTTTTTTTTTTTGTAAAATGTAGAATTAAATATTAGTTTAAAAAGTAAAAAGAACCGTGCAAAAACTATATATTAAAAACTACGGATCAATAATAATTTAAAATTGTAAACAAATATAATCTCATTATTAGCGAAGTTATAGCTCCTTCATATATCATAATAGTAAGAACCGCGACCATTCAACATTTAGAAAATAGTTTTTACTATGTACTTTCAAAAAATTATATAAAAAATCACACATGTTGGCATGACACAATTAATACCACACATCACGATCGGTATATCTGTAATTTTGATATTTTTTACGAATCACGAAGAAATTATGCAGATCACGAGTGGACATGAGTAGACATGAATAGGGCACATCACGTTATTGGGTAGAACAATTTTTTCTCTTTAATGTAGTACATGAGTGGTATGACTTAATAATTATTTTCTTTATAAAGATGTTTTTTGTAGCATAGATGATCTAAACTGTCACTTGTTCCTACTATTCACATATTTTTCAAGTTTTTTTTCCTACAGACCAACCATTTTCATTTCAATAATTTAAGAATTTCTCATAAACGGCGTATTAACGTCCCAATTATTGGATGGTCTCAACTCCTTGCCAACCATCTATTTCAAACAAACCTATTTATTAAGGTCATTATGAATCTAACTATAATTAGAACCGCACTTTATTCCGATTTATTGTATATAACTAAGGCCATAGGGCCTGATAAATGGTTTGTCTCTCTTATGTCATGATCACAATCTCATGTCATGTAGGATCACAATCTTAACCTGAAAATTAATGAGCCGAAGAAAAAGAAAATTAAGTTGAATTTTCGTCATATAGGATCACAATCTCAACCTGAAAATTAATCGACCGAGAAAAAAAGAAAACTAAGTTGAATTTTCATCAAGCAATAGGCGAGAACTTCTTAATTTTGTATCAGTAGATTCTGCCATCTCATGTTATGCAGGATCACAATCTCAACCTGAAAATTTATCGGCCAAAAAAAAAAAAAAAAAAAAAAACTAAGTTGAATTTTTGTCATGTAGGATCACAATCTCAATCTGAAAATTAATAGGCCGAGAAAAAAGAAAATTAAGTTGAATTTTCATCAAGCAGTAGGCAAGAACTTCTTAATCATATAAATGATGGTAAATTTTGTATCAGTAGATTCTACCACCACATTCACTATTTCAAAAAAATTTCGTCTGGCTAAAAATTTTACATATTAGACACACATTTTTTTTTTTGGTTAAGTAATTATATTAGCTCAAAATTTTTAATTACAAGACAATTTTAATCAAAAAAAATCCAGCCTCATCCTTAAAATAGATGAGGAAAACCTATATCAATTTTTGGGATCCCAAAGCCGTAAAAAAATATCTCTGTACAATCCATATAGGGGAAAAAGAAGTTAAGCTCAAAACAATGAAAAAAACTCCCACTAACTAGTCAAAAAAAAAAAAAAAAAAAAAAAAATGCTAACAAAGTCATTTCCACGATCATCTTTGAAAATCATGGCCTTCCAGAAAGAATTTGAATTTTGCATAATCTCCTAATAGTCTTAGACTTGATCTCTTAAGTAACAGCCTCCGCTGGAATATTTGATCTTCTAACTAGAATATATATATATATATATATATATATATATATTCCCAGCAATAGCGATATATTTGATAATTCCACAAACTAATATTCAAATTTTCAGACAACTACATACCACCAACTTTAAAAAGGAAAAACCGAAACATATCACGCAACATTTAAAGAACGCTTTCGTCGTTCTCTTGATGCATAGGTTACAATCTGTCGCACGCTTCACTACTTACAATCAAGAAACCTTCTTGTCTTTCTTACTAAGATTAAAAAACCATTGCGCCAGCTCCGTTTTACAAAATTTAATTAGGAAGTACGAACACGCCGAAAATTTAGTTCGTACGGCATACAACACGGCCGAACACATATCAGACATATTAAAAAAATATTTAAAAATAAAATTAAAATTTTTTTTTCGAATATATATGTTACGCACGCTGAACATAGTATCCGACACGTATGTCCATATTATTATTTTGAAAAAAAAAAATTTATATTACTAACAGTATGTAATATATTATAGCTATCTACTGAAATATTTTTTTTCTTTATTTTATTATGTAATTAAACTTGTGCGGTTTAAATATGTCTCAAACATAATATATTATATATAAATAGACTTTATTATTAAATATTATTATATTTAAGATGTTAAATATTTAATATAGATTATATTTTAATCATTTATAATTTTATTATTGTACCAGCTATGTGCCTTTTTTCTTAAAACTGTCGTATTCGTATTGTGTCATATTTTTGTATTCATATCCGTATTTTCTAGTTTGATATTAAAAAACCAATTGACGAAGATTTATTATACTTTTCCAAAATTACCTAGCTTTTCACCAAGGTACAACGAATATGTAGCTCCATTTTTCCTCCAACTTGATAATACGGAATGACAAGGTTAAAAGAGGAGTAATAAGCATCACAAAGTTTATTGTATAGAGTAATTCCTGATTATATTAGGATTTGTTGCATTGAATTGCCGGCAAAACCATGGAATTTTCTAGACAAAACTACATGCACCAGGAAAAGCAATTTCTTTTTGGAGTTTTGCATATCAGCATCCCCCTCAAAATTTTTTTAAAGCCCATTAGTTTCTGACACCGCAAAATATCTATTTAAAATTATTTTTAGAAAAAAAAATTGAACACTAAATTTGTATATCATATCGAAATCTATTTTTCTTATATTCAATGAATTTTTCAAAACAAAAAAAGCTAAATAGATATTTTAAGATTTAAAATTTTAGCAGATTAATTAGTAGGCATTAAAATATATTTTAAAAAAATTTAATATAAAATTTATAAATTACATCGAAATTTTTTTTTATATTCGGAGCTTCTTCAGAAATATTTATACAATAGTTAAAATACCTCTGACACGAACTTCAAGATAAATACAGATTTGTGCCGAATTTGATAAAGAGTTGATTTGCAAGAGATTTTTAAATGAATGGCTGATATGCAATTATCACTTTTTTTTTTCGCGAAGTGTCAAACTGAGACACTTACTACATAATACTGAATTAGCTGAAACAAGAAGACATAAACATGAAATTCGGGTCACAGTTTCAGTTATCTAATCTAAACATGGCCATTTTACTTCAGCCTGATCATCCGTTTAAAAGATTGCTTTTTATTTTTTTGGTAAAAAATTGAGCGACAAGGTCCCTTAAATCAATATTACTCTAGACAAACCAAAATTATATACATCAAAAGAATATATAAACTCACATTAAAAAATTTTATTGATCCGTCTAATTTTACAATTCTAAATTTTCCATATTTGGAAGTTAATTGGGCTTCATAAGTAAATTTGACTCACATTAGTTCCAAGAATGATTTAGTTCATGATTTTTATTACGCTTAGAACACTCTGCATGCGAAAAATGGACAGTATATTAGGCTTAGAACACTTCTATTTGCTCTATTTCGAACTTTATCAATTTTTTATCAACCTAATTATAATCAGAGTTGAAGATCTAAACATTCCATCCTTAATAATTAATTCTGGGCTTCGGAATTAGCGTAAATAAGTTCATATATATATATATATATATATATATATATATATATAATTGAAAATTCTCGTGCACCGACCGAAAGTATGACATCCTCGAATTGGTAAAACATGGCCGGTGAATATGCATGGTGCAGGTCTACATGCAACTCTTAGCTCTAAAAGAAAGACATAACTAAATTGTTTCTTTATAACCGGTCAAGGAAGCTGGATTTGCTCCCTTTCGATGCAAGAACGAGAATGTCTGTGCTCGCCCTTTATAGCTAATAATGCATAGTTAAAATCTCATAATTACCTAAAGAAAGAATTATATATATCTCTGAAGAACGAGTGAAATGGTGGATGACAGAGAGAGAGTGAGCACAAATGGCCTGCTTGCATCTGCAAGTAGAAACTATCTGTGCTCACTCTCTTCTGTCGCCTTCCCTTCCATCTCCCATCTTCCCTAGACCTTGTATATATCCAAACAATATATCACTATAACTCAAGCTAATCGATGATCTAGATGTCGTTATACCGTGAGTACAAATCTCGGATTAATTGTCTCGAATTTATGCGGAAGTGGATCATTGTTCTCGCTCGAGGTCACGTCCGTCGTCCGATGGCATAACTTCTGCGAGCTTCGACGTTCTCTCCCCTGTGGAGGACGGCCAATAGAGTAGTCGACTTCACTCGCCGCACTATCTGAAATCCAGGTTCACATAGTGGTCCATCCTTGATGCTATCGAGTGTATTTATACATTTTGACCCCTTATGGACAACAGGTGGATGCTTGCCTATTTTGGACCAAACTCATAGGCTAACAATAAAGAATAATGCATGGAAGCTTTTGATTTTCTGCAGCTCAATTAGTGAGAAGTGAGGTGTAGAAGGCTGTGGATGACGAAGAAGACGAGATGATGAAGAGCTTATATAGAAGAAGAAGAGTGGTAGGTGGCATATTGGATGGAATAAATGGCACCGCAAGGTGAATATCGAAAGTGTCTTCTATACCTTATAAAGAAAACTACAAGACAGCCTCCCTCATGTTTCTGTCTTTACTGGATAGTCCTTTCAAGTTTCACTCCATCAGATCAACCCCCATAAAAAGTTGTCCCACAAAAAAATTCCTCCATCCCTATGTGTTTTGACATTTTAACCCTATTTTAAGTGCTATTTTCAACACCCCAAAATAAATATTTAAGAATATTTTTTTTTGAAAAAAATTTCAATATTAAAGTTGTAGTTCTTATGGAAAAAACTTCGTGCTGAAAGTTTTTCCAAAAAATACTTCTAAATATTTATGTTGGGGTGTTGAAAATATCACCTAAAAATAACATTTAAGTGTTGAGTGGGACATTCTGAAGATATTTTCGTCCGTAAAAAAAGTAAAACAGTAAAATAGGGGATATATCAGTAAGAACCTAGAATTGAGGGCTGATTAGTAAGAATTATTTATATAGGAGGGCTGATACACAATTCTTCCTATCTTATAAGATTAAAAAAACAAGATACACTTTTGTTTCAAATTTTTATTTTTCAATGCTTGATATCTTTCCAGAAGCTCATGGTATTAGATGCTACCAGATTACACCATTTGCTTTGTCGATCTTCTTATTGTTCTTCTGATGGAAGTGGTGATGAGGTAAGAAACAAGTCCAAAGTAAGCATGGTGGAGAGAGAAGATATTTGTTTTTCCCCTTATTTGGAGAGATATGCTTATTCTACTTTTCTAATGCCGTCATTTTTTTTATGACGGGGTGATTAAGTAGTTTGTATTTGTAGTGCACTAACTAGGGGCTGTTTGGATAGAAAATAAGAGGTGCAATAAGAGGTTTATTCTATTAAAAATTGTCAAATATTCGATTTGGTTATTTCCACTAAGCTAATTCTAAAAATAATATTTTTGAATTATCTCTTTTGTTTTATATGAAAAATCTATTTCCATTAAGGGATGGAATAAGGTTTTTTCTTAGCTAATTCCTCCAATAGCTTCTATAGGAAATTAGTGTATTTTCGTCTTAAAAAATAGCTAATTCTTGTATTTTTGAGAATAGCGAAAATCCTATCCAAATGGGCGTAAAATTAGATGAGTTAGTTGGAGGGGCACATCTTGGCTGCTGAAGCTGCAATTTAAAAGGTGTATACATAGAAAGAACCAGGTGCATGTTCTTTAAGAGTAAGATGACAATGTTTAAGTAGTGAACCATTGCACTGCCATGGGCTCATAACAGAGATGTACACAGACACGCGTAGGGTGAAAATGAGACAAAGATGTACACAGACACGCGTAGGGGTGAAAATAAGACAAGCTGCTCAAAGCAGCTTGTAGTCTTAACTCATTTAAGCTCCGGTCGGCTGAATTCGAGCACGGATTCAAGCTCACGGGCCTGAACATCGTGTTACTCGGCTAGTTGAGCTCGCGAGACTAAGCGAACTTTCCTATTTTATTCACTTATCCTTCACGACAACATTACTTAGGGGGTCTGTTTATTTTGAAAGAAAAAAATGGTCAGGTAGAAAGTGCTAGAAAACTAATAATTGAGAGGTAGGGTTGAGTTTTCTTATTTTCTTTGGGTTGCAAAGTAAATCGTCGAGTTCGAACTAAACCAATCGAGCCGAGCTTGAGCTTAGTAGTGCTCAACTAGAACTCCGCTCGTTTTCACCCTATGCACGTGTGTCAGACACTTGCTTGACATGTCCAACAATCATGCTCGAATTTATTTTATTTTATTTTTTGGGCAATTTTCTACCGTGTCTTATATGTGTTCGGCCGGATCCAAGACCTATCCTCATCAGATACTGTAAAGAGCAAACGTTCAGCGTGTTCATGCTTCATATAGTACCCCCATGCATTTTCCAAATCCAAAATACATATATAGATATTTCATATTAAAAGTAAAAAAGATGCTTACATCGCGTCTATTTGTATCAATTATTAAAAGACAAGAAGACGACAATCGTTGCAATGAGTGGAAAGATGCATGGAATGGGACCTAACATAACTGGATGAGAAAAAGAAATACTTCATCCTATGCTTTGAGAATATTTGTCAAAAAAAGGCTTATGTTCTGCGGTGGGGCTCTCTCTCTCTCTCTCTCTCTCTCTCTCTCTCTCTCTCACATATTCTATCTAAGCTAGAGGCCTGCCTATAGCGGTGCAAAGAAAGTACAACTTTCCTATAGCTTGATAATTTGATTTCTCGGTGGAGTATACTATTTTATCATGTCATACTCACAAGTCCAGTAGTAGCCCTTCAGGCTTTGAATGCATGGTCCTGTTCATCCAATCCACATAGCCACAAAATGATTCCGTACCTTTCCAAACCCCCTCTTCTCTCTCTCTCTCTCTCTCTCTTCTCTCTCTCTCTCTTGTGATTTCTGTATGCTATCATTTGTAACATAGGAGTAGTCCCCTGCGAGGCATCTCAACTAGTAGGATAGATGGCTCATAAACCAACACTTACATTTTCGAGTTCCGTTCATTGAATACGTGATATAATAAGTTTTTCAGAAAAATATTCTGAAAGTTGTGACAGTTATATATCTGTACTCAATAGTGTGTCGTATGATAATTACATATTCGAAATTTTACTACAAGACCATAGTCCAAATGGCTGTGGTTAAAAACTATGTCTAATAAAATAGTCTAGTATTTATAAAATGGAAGATTTTATTCCGTTATCTCAAAAAAATATACAACCTAGGAATAACAAAGCCTGAAAGATATACAAAATAACCATGATTTGGTGTCAGTCTACATTCACAAAAGGAGAGATATAAAAGTTTCTGACTACCCTATCAATAGGAACAGTTAGCCTTCACGAGGCACCTGGTTTACTTCGGTTTGATGTCATGGACATTGGCAAAGCAAGAAAAATTAAAGCATAGGGAAACCAACCCCCCTCTTTCTAACCAAAAATAAAAAAAAATAAAAAAAAAAAAAAAAAAATTCAATATGAAAATTAAGGATGAAAATTGTAAGCTAATCTAATTTAACGCAAACATCTAATTTTCTAACAATGTAATTCTTATACATCAGGGATAATACATATATATCAACCCCTGTTTTTGTAAAAATGTAAACTAATCTAATTTTACACAAACATCTAAATTTCTAACATTGTAATACTTATACATCAGGGATAATACATATCAGCCCCTGTTTTTTTTATCGTGTTTCCAGATAAATCCATTTTTTTTTCTAATAATTCATAAATGAAGCACACAAAAAAATACATAAATATTCTCTTTAAAAAATTAAATATGAAAAAACTAGATTTTGTTTCATTCAATAACTTTTATATCTGAAAGTTTCAAAAGTTTATATAGATATTTTACGGCTCTGATTTTTTACTGGTTGAAAATTTTGGAACCTCAAAAAAATAAAATAAAAATATTTTTTGATAAAAAAATAAAATAAAATTATAGAGCACACTAAAGTTTATTCTTATAATATATAGAATTTTTTAAAAAATAGTTGTGCATATGTGTTTTAGATTGATTTTATATATTTTTTTTAGAAAAGTGGGAATTTATTTGAGAAAGTTTTGCAAAGTAGGAGTTTTTTTTTTTTTGACAAAACTCCTATAGTTATGAATGAGAGAACTTTCGAAGTTCTCTTAAGATCCACTTGGATATGATAGTAGTAGAGGGAATTTCCCTTTCACACGAAATTTCGAAAGTTCCTTTTTAAAGAAATTCTTGTTTGAAAATCATAAACAAATGTGATTTTTAAATTCCAAGATATTTGTTGAGAGTTATTTAGAATCTTCGAAATACTTTTTACAAATAACAAATACATTGTTAAATTCTTTCTAGTATGTCCTGTGGTTTGTTTTAATATTTTTATTCCCCTACTTTTTTACAATATGTTTCTAACACCTTTCCCTCTACTTTCTTTCTCTAGAATTTTACTATCTATTTGTTCTTTCCAGAAATTTATCCTGAACCTCTTTTTGTTTCACTTCTCTATGAAGATTTTTACTTTAAAATTTCTTATCATTCTCTCCCTAAATAGAATATATTTTCAAAGTTCCTTCTAAAAAAATTACTATATAAACAAGCAGTTGCAACTAAAGAAATCTCTAAATCACATATTTTTCGAATTGACAGTTCAATGGAGTTAAAAGTTCCCCATCCAAATGCACAAATGCTTCTTACACATAAATAAACCAAGAATTGGGCTAAAGTGGTCATGGTTCAGTTTTGAAACTGAACCATAGCTCCAAAAACCTGAGCTATAGTCAAAAAATGGACTTGTGATCAATTTTGAGGTCTAGATCAATTAGATCTATAAATAGCTAGAACACACTTCTTCCGTAGAGGTCTAGATCAAAAATATATTTTCTTTTATTTTCAACATAAAGCTCAACTTTTTTCTCAAAAAAGAATCAATCAAAAAGGATAAAGCTCAAACTTTTTCTTTTCTTTTGCAAGTTCCCCACATGTTTGTATATATTTTTTGGTGGATTTAATTAGCAGCAAACCGCCTCTGCAGTACACATTATACTTATACATTCCAATATGTGGTAAATCCTTAATTTTATTTACACAATTATTTTATTAACGAGGATGGAAAAAGTAATACTATTCTTAAAATTAATTAAACGAAAAAAAATCGAACTTGTCTACTGCTTACAAATACCGCTGGATTTAAAATTTGACAAATTAATTTATATTTCAAAGTTTGTGCAAGTAATTTTTACCTATTATTTAAACATTTTTGAAAAATATTTGAATAAAAGAATTAAATTTCGATGTGATCTACAATTTTTATATTCAAAGATTTTTCAAACAATACTTTGAAGTATGTGTTTTGAGACTTAAAAGTCTTAATAGGGTTAAAAACTAATCCGCTAAGACTTCGGAGCCTCAAAATATCTATTTAGAAGTTTTTTTTTAAAAAAAAAAAATTCTAAATATAGAAAAAAAAAAAAGTTGATGCGCTCTATAACTTTTGTATTTAAAAGTTTTTTAAAAAATATTTATAAGTATATATTTTAAGATGTAGAAAATAAAGGGTCGTAAATTAGGTGCTTATTTGTAATATAGTAGTCGATTGGGGGTGCTTATCTATAAGTCACCCTTGGACAAATATCGGGAGATCTAGCGTTTTGCATCAATATGACTGTATATCCAACATATAAAATTTAGTTTGGTGCAAGAAAAGTTTGCATTATTTCCATCACACAAGATGCCCGCCGAAACACAGGACCATGCATATATGCCAATCAAAGAAATAGAAATAATCAATTACAACATTAATATTTTAATAATCATCGAAAATTCAACTTGACACGGAGCCACTATTTATTATTCTCCACTGATATTATAAAAACCAGAAAAAGCTCAAAATCTTTGCGTTTCCAACCATTGTTGATGTCAAAACCACTCAAGATGTTCTAATTACGTTTAATTATCGAACAGTTTATTCTATTTTATGAGAATATCTCCCTACTTTAACAAATAAGCTTTTCTTTTACAAGTAGCAGGTGTGAACTGGGAAAGTTAAAGATCTTTTAGCAACGATCTGTTTGTTTTTTTATTATTATTATTTTATTTTTTTTCCAAATTATCGATGCATATGCATCCGTCTAGATGATGAATTAAAAATCTTTCACCAACAGATTAGGGTTCTAGTCGGCTCCATTTGTTCTTTACCAAAATATAGAAAATTCCCTACCTTTCTAAGTATCTATATATACCTTATAGGCTTCTCCTTTCTGGGTGTCCTCCTGGTCTTACATCCCTATTTTGGTTTGCCTAAATAAGTTGTAGGAGAACATCTATTTTCAATCCATTATATTTCCATTTCTTTTAATGCATTCTTTTCGTTTCTTTTTAAAATTGATTAGGTAGACATATAGGTTACAAGAAGCTACATGTCTAACACATTCTAAACTGTACATATATTATTAACTTGGGGAAAGAACTAGTCATTCTATTTGTACTTGTTTTTCTTACTACATGCCCAACACAAACAATGCTTCATTCTTAAAAAAAAAAAAAAAAAAAAAAAAAAAAAAAAAAAAAAAAAAAAAGAAGAAAAAGAGGATATTCACATTTAGTCCATTTTTTCAACTGCATTGCCATCGAAACAAATTAATGCTTGGTAATGTTAGCCAAATAGAGGGGAAAAAACCAAATATATAGAAGCATGTTTTGAAAATGTGTTCATCATAAATGACGCGAGTTATAGAAGTTGTCATTATACGTATTAGTTTAAACAGTCTTTAACTCTAGCAAGAGAAGATTGTGATTCAAGTTCCATACATATAAAATTTCTTTGCTTCTAGCTCCTTCTATACAACGAACTTTCATGCGTATTAAGAAACAAAAGATACTAAGTAGCATGACTGGATACTGAGACGAAACTATGATCTGCTCCTAACGAATGATAGGTCAGAGGTTCGAATCCCGCAACACATCTTTGTGAGGTACTTTATCTTAACGTACGGGCAACATTTTCTATCGAGATATATGGTAGAAACCAAACTTCGAGATTAAGACCCCAAAAAAAAAAAAAAAAAAAAAACAAAAGGTGTAATTGTTGAATGCATAAACATATATTTCCAAATTATAAAAATGAAAGACAGTAGACAGTAAGGAAGATAGGCCACATTGTTTGAATTGGAGGCTGGCAGGTAAACAAATCATTCTTTTGCAAAGACTGCTGAAAGATGTGATTTACTTTTCTCTTATGAGAAAAGTTAAGAGGGAAAATGAAGGACATAGTTTCTGATGACTGCTCAAAGTAACTACATGCAGAGGCTTAAAAATTTTTTGGAGCCAAGTGTAAACCCCAGCTTTTCTGAAGGACATATTGGACAATTTGATCAAATCTCCAATCCCATTATTCATCACATCACAACAGCACTACTTAAGAAGATACAAGACCATTCTATGTACTTTGACATATCCAACGGTATGCTGCGGTTATAATTTTTCATACCTGTAACTTTAAGATAAAATGTCAGCCACTGAAGATTTCAACCTGAAATCCCAAAGTATACAGGTCTACTGTGACAATAATAGATGGTTGTACAAAGTCCAAACATGTTACCTTCAATGTATTTATTTTATTCTACAGGAGCAACAAATGCGCTTAAAACATTTTAAAAACAAAAAATAGCAGTTTTTTTTTTCTGAAAGTCTTCCTATTCTTTCTGCAACCAAAAATATCAAATCAAGAAATATAAAATGAATCTGAGTTTAGCAAGTATATATCAGGTAGCATGTGTCCTTCCCTTGATGAAAGCAACATACAAACTTACACTTTGGTCACCATGCTTACTTATTAACGTCAGGCTCTTTTTGATGTTGAGCATCTACTCGTTCAGAGTCGCTGAGACTTATTTCATTCACATGACCGGTCAAAGAGGACATTGAGATGTTACTCCCACCACCTTTATCCTGGCCAACTCCGTCTTGATCATCATCCATGAATGATCCATTACGTAGTAGCTCTTTCACTTTTCGGAACTCATCATAGTGAGCTTTGCGGTGTTCTTTAAAACTTAGGCTTCGATCTGACTCCGAGTCTGGAAAAGATTAACCAATAGAATATTAGACCAGCACCAGACATTTATTGAATAATAATTACAGATTTTTACAACCCATACTTCAGGACTGAACTTTCAAATGCATCATTACCTGTCAACTAAAGGGGCATTCGCCTGTGACTCAAACAAGTTCCTACCAAGAGGGTTCTACAAACGCATGTCAGCTCTAATATTGCCGAGCTCGAGCCAAATTTGAGCACTGATTCGAGCTCGAGTAATTAAACGAGTCAAGTCTCAGCATCGTATTACTCGGCTCGTTAGGCTCGCGAGCCTAAACGAGCTTTTCTATTTTATTCCAAAAAAAATTTATAACGAGATTACTTCAAAGGTCGAGCTCGATCTCGACTCGAACTCGACCTAATTGATGCTCTCGATTCGAGCTCGGCTCGATTGACTCAAGCTTAGCTCTTTTGATACAATTGAGCCAAGCTCGAATCGAGCTCAAGCTAGAGATTTTACAAGTCGAGGCGAGTTCGAGTTCAGGCTCTGAAGCTTGTCGAGCTCAACCTCGAGCTAAACCAATCGAGCCGTGCTTGAGCTTAGGTGATGGTGCTCGACTCGAACTCTCGTTTTCAACCCCATTACCAGTACTTGTTGTAAACTTGAAGTAGCAGTTCAAGATGCATAGGTCAAGATTAAAGAAAACGGCCTCCTGGAGTTTCATTCTAATCTTACTATTTACCTTGTCGCCAAAAAGGTATAGGTGAAGGCAAGAAGGAACAACTTCGTAGGATTGACATTCCTAACATACGTCCCATGCAGATCTTATTCCCTCTTTTTCATGACGTTGCAGAAAATTCACCCAAGTCATTTAAGGCCTATAAAACAAGGGGTTTTCTGAAAAAAAGCCCTTCCTTTGTAAAACTTCCCCACATAAACCCCTATTTTTTAAATAAACCCTTTATCAGTCCAAAATACTCGTAAACAAGGTTTTTTTTTAATGAACATAAAAATAGATTTTTGTGTGCTCTATAACTTTTGCATTCAAATTTTTCCAAAATTATTTCTAAATAGTTGTTTTAAGACTCCAAAGTTTTATAACCAGTAAATATTTTGGAGCCCAAAAACACCTATTTAGACATTTTTGTAAAAAAAATTGAATACAAAAGTTGCGGAGCACACCAAAATATATATTTCTGGTATTCAAAATTTACCAAAAATACTTATACATCTTATATATTTTGGGCTAATTTGGCAATTATTATAAAAATAGGGGTTTATTTGGAAAGATGATAAAGTAAGGTTGATATGTATTATCCTATAATACAACCATAAAACTGCGGAAAATCATAACTACATATCATTTCTAAATGCAATGTGAACATATAAGTGGCTGCAAAGCAAGCCTACTGATGTTAAGGATTCTGTTAGAGCAGCCCTCCAGTAAAGTTTCACACGAGAGGTATATTAATTAACAGAATTGAAAAGCTTATAGCTTATATTACATGCAACTCTATGATGGGGTAATTTCATGTTTCATACAACATATAAGACAGTATATTAAACAAAAACGATAGAATAAATCAAACAAATGTAAATAAAAAGTAAAACCTTCATCTTCTTCCTTGGCATCAGCTTCATCCTCTGAAGATGACCAACCCCCATTTGGCATTGAGTGCTTGCTGCTTGATGAAGCAACATCAGTTAAAGCATTTCGAATAGCATCAGCATGCTGAAGTTCATCCAAACATTCATCAAAATGTTGTAGTGGTGATCCAGAATCTGTAAGAACATTATCAGCCTATATATTAGATATTTCAAGCAACTTCTACCACTCCACGCGTCAACTAAAAGGACAGCATTAAGTATAAATCAGTGAGCATAAGCAACTCCTACCACTCCACAAGTCAACTAAAAGGACAGCTTTAAGTATAAAACCTCAGTGAGCATACCATCATCATCAATCATAGGATGATAAGGCGTCTTGGGCTCGGCAATCTTTTGGCGCACTGGCTTATTTGCCTCAATCTCATGCAAGATCTTCTCATCCCATCTAACATGGCGCCTGATGAAGAAAGAAAAGAGACCATCTTCATATGTGATTGATAGATGGACGTTAAAGCATACAACAAGCGGGCGATACACACACACACACACACACACACACACATATATATATATACTTACATACAAATATATAATACATACATACATAAATTTATTACACATATAGTACATTATATTTTAATTACACACACAAACAGCGCGTCATTAGCTGCATTAACAAGCGCAAAATTCATATGTTATTTTGGACATGCTGAACATTGAGCTTGGCAACTTATGATACAACAAATTAACTTCTCTAGAATCATGAGCATGTAATTGGTTTTCATGTCCCCTAGTTGCATGTGGAAGGTAGCAGAAGCTTCGTACAATCATCATCCACCACATTCATGAGATTTAAATCCTCAGTGGTTAAGATCAGAACATTCACTGGGGAAAATCTCACATCAATTTTGATGCTTGGAGATCACATACAATACAATGCCATTTGGGCCAAAGAAACACTAAAGTGTAGGATAATCGAACGAAACTAGGGATACAGCTCACGAATTCGGACTGCTAAACGATGGTTTTTAAAAACTTACTAATACCTAAGGACAGCTAAAACCCAACACTTAACGGTAATTTCCCAATATATTAACAAAGAAATGATTACACATATAGTGGCACCTAATTGCCACACCCCTTTGCAAGAGAAGAGTAAAAGACTAAACTTCCAAAAACATGTCAATGATATAGGTTTCAGTGTCATAATACAAGTGGTTAGATACTAATGTAATAAACTTCTAATATAATTCAACTCGATGATAATCCAACCAAACTGTTTGCATAAAACATAAAATTTTTTCATTCATAGATAGTCAAGATAGCATATTCTTAATTTTTTCTTTACAAATCTTAGTAAAGAAATCATGCATCCACTAGGAAACAAATATTACCTCATACCGTCAGTTGGAGAATTTCAAAAACGACAAAGCACCTGTTACCCTACATATATAGTATCCAAAGATTTCATTACCGCATTGAATATCATAACAGAATGCAACGCAAGCTCGCTATATTAACTTAGTATGAACTTTTTGAATATCTTACATGATAACACTGGGACTGGCAGTTTGTTTAGAATCGACCTTCATGTCTTAAAATGTATAATGGAATGCTGAAGCATATAGTTTCCATGCCCTACCAAAGGTAAATATAATCATTCTTAATTTACCTAATGAGGTAGGGGTAGTGGTACATCAATATTATCAAGCTTGGATGCTTCCGAGCCCCCTATCCCAAAACACTCTCCATCTCTACCTACAAATTGTCTAGGCTAAATAGTCCCAAAACATGCTTCCAAGACATTTTTGTAAGAGGAATGGTATGGTTTGACCAGAAGATGATTGGGGGGATGTATTGACAAACGCACAAGACATTTTTGTCCACAATCCATCATGAACACTTAATGTTGATTGGTCTGGACTATATATAGAACCTCAAGCATCTCAGCTATATTGATGAATTCCTCTTGGAATGGAGCTTCGTTGAAGGTTATATTATGGAAATGGTTAGTGACATGTGGAGTGGAAGCGCAATCTAAGTATCCGGAAGCCATGCTTTAGGTGCTTTGGTTCCAAAAGCGAAAGCACATCTATGTTTTGACAAAAACATGGCTACAAGAGTTGGTCAATGTCACATGACAGAGTAAATAGGATGTCATTGCATCAATGACATCTTAGTCGAATTAGATGAAAAGGAATTGAGTCTTAGAAAATAACATTAAGATATCGAGATTATTCTGGGTACATGGGCAATCTCTCCCAAGCTTGGGCGGAAGCACTAATTAAACCGCTACGATTGAGTAATTCATTCTAAAACCATGAAATCAAATCATATATAAAAAGAAACACATTATAAACGCTTTATAAGACCAAGCATTAAGAATCATGGTTTCTAATAAATGAAATTCCACTCTGTGGAAAATTCTCACAGCAGAACCAGAGCAATCCATATTTCCTCACACCCATGGGGATTCACAATGTGACTATGGATGTTGATTAGCCCCACTAGAATACTGGTGAAACTACGATAATTGAAGAGAATTTGCAAACAACAAAAAGAAAATCGGAAGTAATAGATCGGATGACTGGAGGAGACAGATACCGTGCTTAGCGGAGTGATCGAATCCGTGAGCGGAGCGATCAATGGTTGAAGAAGCTCAGTCGGCCAGTGGAGGTGGCACGATCGCCTAAAGAGATGATCTGGGAGAGTGGGCGGAGGAGACGTTGGAACGAGAATAAGGGAAGAAACAATCGGATGCTAAACATTATAGTGTCTTGTTATTATTGGAAGTTCAGTGTATGGGGATTTATCACTGTAGATAAACATATATAAATATATATGAGAGAGAGAGAGAGAGAGAGAGAGAGAGAGAGAAAAGATTAAACTTTTTAATTGTAAAAATATAAATTGATGCTTTCTATTAATTTATCAGTTATAATAGTTATATAAAAATTAGATCAACAACGGATAAACTTTTTTCATGATCCTCTCAATAAAAAAATAAAACTTTTATTCGATAATAATCTAGAACCCACATAAATAACTTTTCAAAAATAATATTTTTCAGAAGTTTCTAATAATCTGGAGTTTCTAAAAATATCAAAATTATATATTATATATATTCTATAATAATATTTTGTTCAAAATATATCAATAATCTTAATGACGTAATGAATTACAGTTTTTGTAGTAGACTCAATACAATATTTTAATAATATAATCTTTTCTTTATTAACATTAAAAGCTATATCACCATATGTTCCATGATGGAAGCTCCCCTGATGCTAACGCATCAGGGTGTAGTAAACGGAGTGCCGCGATCGGTCAATCCGAAAAAATACGAATTTTGAGATCTTGTATAAAATTTTCGTCGATTTATTTGGATTATTTTTAAGTATCTTTGAAAAAAAAAATTAAAGTTTGATAATCATTTCGATATATTTTTTTGGCATTTTATCAAAAAATTTTCAACTAAAAAGTTACAGATCTCATCAAAATTTACAACTTTGGATCTATAATTTTATAGTTCATTTTTAAGTATTTTTGAAAAAAAATTAAAGTTTGATAATCACTTCGATATACTTTTTTTGACATTTTATAAAAAAATCTTCAACTAAAAAGCTGTAGATCTCATAAAAATTTACAATTTTGAATCCATAATTTTGTAGTTCATTTTTTTTCAAAAATATGTAAAAATAGGTTAAATAAGTTGACGAAAGTTTTATACAATATCTCGAGATCCGTATTTTTCGGATCAGCGGATCGCAGCCATCTGTTTTCCTACCCCTGATTTGGTTAATCAGGAGAGCCGCGTCCATGCTCCATAACAGAAATATCAGAATATATTTTTTTTAAAAATGAACTATTACAAGAAATATCACATAATACCAGAAAAAAGATTTTGTATTCATATTAGAGAAAGGATGAGTTTATACATCATAGTGCTCATATAGATTTGAATATCTTATGAATATAGGGTGAAAATATTTTCTACTAATAGAAGGTATAGGTGTATATGCTGTCGTTCTAAAGCCTAATAAAGCTATTGTGAGTTAGCAAGACGCTGGATGTGATTTTGTGCAGTTCACCCGTTTTTTGATATTGGACAAAACCTTCGGCCCAAATAAAAAAGTAATTTTGTAATTAAAGTTTGTCTCATACCTAGTGGCCGAGCTGTCTAACGCGAGAGATAGCGAGCGAGCAATGGCGGACGACGATTACAACGACATGGATATGGGGTCAGCTTCTTCGTTTCTTCCAATTTCCTTCTCTCTCCACCTCTAAGGTATAGGGTTTTTGAACTTACCGAAGAAATCCAGTTGAAAGGATTTGTTATTCCTTTACGCAGGTACGAAGATGAGCCGCCGGAGCCTGAGATTGAGGTAAATTTAATCGAATGTTGATAATTGAGAGCTCGTGAGCAAGTTCTAAGAGATTGTGCTTTTTTTCTTACTTGTTTAGGAAGGAGCAGAAGTAGAAGAAAATGAGAATAACAATGAGGATCTCCCTGATACCTTTGTCGAAGGTGAAGAGAAGGAGGAGCAACCTCCTGCAGAACGGCCTCGTAAAACATCAAAATACATGACTAAGTATGAGCGCGCTAGGATTCTGGGTACGCGTGCTCTACAAATTAGGTATTGAGAGTTTTGTAGTATCATATATGGATAATTGTTTTAGGTCATGGGTTATTCGTTTATATTACCCTGTGATTTTGTTGAACAGCATGAATGCACCTGTTATGGTCGAACTCGAGGGTGAAACTGATCCGCTTGAGGTAATCTCCTGTTTAGGAAAGCAAAGATACATATTAAATAGCAGCACAAGCTTCTTCGAATTTTGGTCCAATATTTAACTATCTGCGTTCTTGATAGTTTGATAGTACACCTGCACCTTAAGTTTGCATTAAAACCCGAATAACAAATATATGCAGAATTATAGTCCTATACATAGTTAGAATTTGTAGTTTTATAACTCTATCAGGTTGGGTTTTGACTCCCCAGATATGTCAGATTGCATTGCCGCAGTGGTCTTTTGACGTAAAGTTCCTCTTGGATTGGCAAAATGTTCTTCCCTAAAGTTGGATACATCATAGATGCTTGCTTCACTGCCTTCATTCCTCAATTGTTCTCCAACTTTACATCCTAATAACAAAGAGACGAAAATAACATTTTAAGTATCAAGCAGCATCTATCTATATATGTATGTTCTGTATCTTGTAAATCTGCACCACATTGTTTGGGCTGCCATTAGTTCGTATCATAGTTTCGTGCACTTTAATTGATGTTAGGTAGTTATTCCTCGAGTAATTTAAAAAGTTTACTTTCTATGATATAGATTGAGGGAGATGTGCTTGTGCAAGCCAAATGTTGCTATTTCTTAGCATGTGTAATTTTAAACTTAATGCATACACCCAAATTCGTAGTTCAAAGAGGTAAAAAGCCCCAATAAACCTGGTTGATTTTGGTGCTTAGATCAATAATGGATCCTATTTTTCTAAGAGGATAAGTTGTACTACTCTTGTCTAATGTGGATTCCATTTTATTTTGTTCAGCATATAGCACTTTATTTAGGTCTCTAGAGCAATAAAGCTAGGGTGCTCCTGTATGGTATACTCGTCTAATGGTGTTTGCAGATTGCTATGAAGGAACTACGTGAGCGCAAGATACCTTTCACCATCCGCCGGTATCTCCCAGATGAGAGGTAAGCAACTGAAAACAAATGATCATCTATTTAAAGTGCATTTTCATTATTTCGTATACCCCATGCAATTTCTGATTATTTCATATGCTCAACCATTTGGCAGTTATGAGGATTGGGGAGTCGATGAGCTTATAGTTGAAGATTCATGGAAGAGGCAAGTGGGCGGTGATTGACTTAGGCTGAAGATTAAGTTCTGTGAATGCGCATCATTCTTGGTTTCAGTAAGTAGCCATTGCAGCGATATCATCTAATGTTGCAGTTATAGACCTATATAGCAGTGTCAATGTGACTTGACATGAAAGCAAGCAGTAAACTCAAGTCCACAAGAATTGACCTTTTTTGGTGTGCTGTTGTTGTGTACTCGTTTTTGAGTTTTTTTACTCTTGATTATTCGTATCCAGTTCAAAGATGGCCTTATGCATATATATGGTACTCGATGCATACTTTATGCAGACATGCCTCCATCATGAGAGCATTTTTGAAATGGGACAGGCGCTAATGGTTTTACAATTTTTTTTTTAAGATTATCATGGAGAAAATATATCCGTAATTGGTCTATTTCTGTATGAACCATCGTAACGGTAAATATTTTTTTTTTAAGATTGTCATGATAATAAAATAAATAGCAAAAATATTATTTATAAGTTTACTCAAATTTTGATAAGTTATAGGTGTTAAACAAAATAGATCTGGAAGAGCAAAATGATACAAAGTAGCAATTAAGTAACATATTTAGATACAATCATAAAGCTTAAAGAATGGAATAAAGTGAATAAAACACCTCACATATACATAAAGCTTCAAAATATATTTTTACGAAGATAGGGCTTCTCCAAAACTCACTATTTAAGTTCTGTTTATATTTTTGTGAGCGTGTTTATATAATCTATAGTGGTAGTATTATCATAGTTCTACCATATAAAAAGGTTTGGAAAAAAAATCAAAAGCTTATTTATTGAATAATTGTATTTTTGTGTTTCAAAAGGTTGAAATGAACTACTGTTAAAATAGGGGGGCGCCACCACATCGGCGCATTTTTGTGTTTCCAAAGGTTGAAATGAACTACTGTTAAAATATGGGGTTGATATGCAATTATTCTTTTATTTATTACTCAGAACTACATGGGACAAAGCCATTATTTGGTAGATGAAAACATATTTTCGGTCCATCAAAAAAAAACGTCTATAGAGACTGATTTTTCTTTGCAAGAAATTCAATCGACTGATAAGATATATATATATATATATATATATATATATATATATATAATATATATATATAATATATATATTATATATATTAAAAGAGGTAATTATTATGCTTGTATCAGACTCGCCTGAGAGCCTACAAAGTACCTATATATCGATATTTTATTCCGTACGATATTCGTGCAGTATCCAACACTGATATTATGCGGATATAGTTGGGCACATCAGATATTCCAAAGAAGCATCTGAAAAACAAAAAAATTGGATATACATATCGGATATGTCAGACACGACTGCTTAACATATGTAGTCATATTTATATTATTATTTTTATTTTTTTTAAAAATAAAAGATTATAATATTAGACGTACATAACAATAAGTAATATAATATCGTGATATACTCAAATATTATTTTTTTTATTGATATAATCATATTCTTACGATTTAATTATCCTAAAAACGTAAATATTGTATTATATATAAATTTTATTATTAAATATTAAATATTAAAATATTTTTATATTTATATTTTTTATTATCATATTAAAACTTTATGTCTTACTTTTATAAAAGATCTTTTTGTGTTTTTATGGTATGCATTTGTGTATATGTATTCATGTTTTCTAGTCGAAAGCTAACTTTTTTTTGAGGGGTTAATTTATTAGAGTTTTGCAAACTAATTTTTTTTTTTTTAATTTTTTTTAACAAATAACCCATCTTGAGCGCACATTTGACATTCCACATTGCATAGGGCTTTCGCCGGCGCCACATTTCTCATCGTATCGGTCTCCTTTTCAGATCTCCCCGCCGCCGCTGCTGCCGACTCCATGACGGTCCCTGGTCCCTACTCCGGCGCTAGCACTCTCGCCTTCGTAAGCTCTATCTCTCTCTCTCTCTCATATCTTCAATTTCCAAAGCATTTGAGATAATTCAATTGTTACCTTTTAGAGTCACTATAGAGTGATAGATAGATAGAGCTTTTCGGATGCTGATATTTGTCATTGTTGTAGGTGGCTCGCACATCCGCCTTGGCCGTCGGCGTTGTTTATGGGAGCATGAAGCTCAAGTATCTCCAGGTACACACTGTTTGTTCTTTTAGATCCACTCTTTTGTCCTTCAGGTCAATTATCAATTTGTGTTTTTATCGATTTCACATACATTGATGGGAATTATAAGGGATTCATCGTAGTAATGCCAATAAGTCTTGCTATTGGTAAGGTATTTCATTTTGGGGGATGAAATTTAAAACCTTATGAAGGATAATTTCAGACTGGTAAGTATATGTCTGTGTGTCTATTTTTATCAAAAGTGAAACGGATGTTGAGCAATTTATGTGGTTAGGAATATCGTTCAGAGATGAGGAAGTTAACGGACTATAGAAGTATTTTGCAAATACTGATAGGAGAATCGAGATTTTTTTTTTCTCTTGTTCTTACAGAAAATGGACGAGCATTTTTTATTGTTGCAGTGGTTAGTAGTGGTCAATGATGAGAAGATGCGTATTGCAATATTTGGTTTCTTATGATATATATATATATATATATATATATATAGATATTCACGGGCATTTTTTATAAACATTTTGTTTATTGTATCCCAACTGTAGTTTGGTCAAAGGATTTGGCAAGTATGATTGACCCCCAAGAATCTGACCATATATTAACCAGCAAGAGAAACCGATACGTAGCTATATATATATATATATATATATATATATATATATATATATATATATATATATATATATTCACGGGCATTTTTTATAAACATTTTGTTTAATTGTATCCCAACTGTGGTTTGGTCAAAGGATTTGGCAAGTATGATTGACCCCCAAGAATGAAGAATGTGACCATCTATTAACTAGCAAGAGAAACCGATACGTAGTTAGCGCTTCTCTGTTTCCATACTTTTGAGCTAATTGCTTATTTTGGATGTCTTAAGCCACATTTTATATGGTATTCATACTAGCTTGAGTGGATAAAGCATACTGGTTAACGTTAGCTTCATTTGGGTCGACAACGAGGACCAACTTTGGCTTATTCGGAAACTTCGTACTTTGAACTTATGAGTTGAATTTCATGCTATGGACATGCTCTCTTTGACCATGAGTGCGTCTACTAAAGATCAATGTGACTTGTGTGAGAATAGAGAGTCTATCAGGCTTGGAGGTGTAGAAAGATGAACAGCCTAATTTCAGAATCAATTGGGCTGGAAGATTTATTTCAATTAGCTGCGGCTAGAGGTGGTATATAAAAATTGACATACAGCTCAGGCCGATAGACAAGGTGCTAGGCCGTCCTGCTGAATGCATTTGATCATGGTTTTTAGTCATCATAGCATCGGTCAGCAGTCCGTATAGGAGGTCAGCATGGCTAACCGTACATATCATAGGTGATTGAACAGTTAATCATTTCAGCACAAACACATGGTGATGAACATTAAAGTAGTTTCACTGATGGATATTCTGAATAACCAATCTGTTTGGGCGAGACATGAATTACTAACTAAATGGTCCACTTTTATAATTGTAAATCTAAGTGTATCCCAACATCAATATTAGGTATCCATTCTTATCCAGTTCTCCTTGTCTTGATTTTTCCTAGGAGGTTGGAGATTTCCCTTTTAATGTTACTATTTATAATATAATAAGGTGCATAATATTTATGTGAAATTTTAAAAAAAAATGTGTGTGATAGTTTGAGGCTTATTCAGCATATATTCAGTTATTTTATAAGAAATAGTCTGCTATGCTGGGGAGATACATGCAAAACAATATATGTGAATAGCATTATAACTATAAAGAATGTAAGTGGACGGCATGTCCTTTGTAGCGTCACCTGGAAACATAATGACCTCTTGCTAGCCTAGGGTATATTTTGGGAATGCATCTGGAACATTGGAGGATGATTTCTTTAGTCCGCGGTTCTATTCCTATTATAGGACTCTTTACTAAATGGATACTGCTCTTACATAATTATTTGTTGTAAACCAATGTTGAAAAAGGCATAGGCCGACTAAGAGTAGGCTCTTGGAACCTAGTCGTATGGTGAAGGTACATGCCTAAACGATGTAAGGCGTATATCTTTTTTAAGTAAACATTTACTCTCTATCAAAACATGTATGATTTTCACCAAAAGCACTTTATGCGCCACATACATTCGTTAAAATAGCTATTATCATCAAAATAGTTTCCAAATGAAAAAAGAAGAAATAAACTGGTGCCAACAAACATTGAACTCAATGTTAAAAGGGTGTAAAACGCACCAAGACAATTTTTGCAAGAAGTTTACCTTTTTTTTTCCACTCCTTTCTTATTATGTACTTGATGAGTTCTTCGTAACATGTCTGCAAAAAAATTGGTAAGCCTTTATATCACAACAACCACCTGCAAGATTTTTCAACAACAACAACATCCCAATCCTAAGTCCGGTTAGGGCGGGGTACGCAGCCATATCCCAAAGGGAAGTTGTTTTTCTAGGACCCTCGGCCTAAGACTTTAGATCCAAGATACGCAGGCAATCAAGCACACAATTTACAAAATAAGAAAAGTACGTCGAGCATTCCCAATCCAAGCACAAACTACGTGCACATAATGTAAAATTTATAATAATAAGTTATATAAATGAGAAGCAAATAAATAAAAACAACATATGAATCAAATAAGGGCAATACAAATAAAAATAAAAGAAAATAAAAGGAGTTACGTTATCTAACCTCAATGTCACTAACACAAATTCTACGCCGTCACGCTGCTTGATAAAAAACTAGGTCATCGTGTACTCCTATAAAAATAAGGTCATGTCGGATGGTTTCTCCCTAACTCCTTTTTGCCGATCTTTTTTTCTTTTTTCACTCACTTGTCAAGCTTTCACATCTTCTAAATGGTGTAGTTCTTGGTCTTTCACTCACTTGCAACCTTTTAGTTAATCACCCGCAAGAAATTTCTCTAGTGTAAATATTCCTCCTCTTGCTACTTTATGACAAAATTTACAAGTCATCATTTTTCCCCCTTCAATTTGCCACTAGTATGCTAAGGCATGTGCCTTTTCTGCCTCATGTTTCTTCTGCGATTCCTTGTCTTTAGTTAAATCACCTTGCCTCGGCATACGAAGTCACTGGCCTCTTGAGGCACGCTTTTTAAAATATTGTAGTAAACTTTCAAATTATAATGACCTTCTTCTCTACAACGATTGATGGCTGTTTTTTATTGTCGTGTGCACAAAAGAAATGCTGATAGTGTATAGAAGTTATAGTTGTCTTTTATTGTATGTCTGCGTTAAATGCATCTGTTTTATGCAGTCAGCATGTTACATGTATTCCCTATTTCTGCAAATGAGTAGATATTTATTCAATTACGTGGACTGTGATTTTTAAAGTATTATTCCTAAAACAAAAAATGATATGATACTAATAAATGAAGAAAAATTGAGTTGTTAACTTTGCTAAATTTCTGTAATCTTTTGAATCATCTGATTATGTATAATCCTATGGAAAAATACTGAGATGTTTGGCCCTTGACCTCGAGCCAAGGCATTTTGGCATTTTTACAAAGTGTCTAATGACCTTGTTTTTAGTTCTTGTTTCTTAAAATCATTTGAATGACGGGCATCTATATATGTTGCTTTGCTATGCTTGATGTGTGGTTATTTATATATATATAACCTAAGAACTATCATTTTGTCTAACTTGCCTAGCAATATATATATATATATATATATATATATATATAGAGAGAGAGAGAGAGAGAGAGAGAGAGAGAGATGACTATTCTCAGCTCGACTTGAGAATAACATTCGTAAGGTGAGTCATGGACCATTGTATCGAAAATCTTGATTGTGTTCCAACGGTCTAAGATCACATCTTCTAAGATATGATTTGGATAATTGATCAAATAGCCTCTCTCTCTCTCTCACATATGTTATGTTTATTTTTGTTCTAACTTGCCTTAGAACTATCATTTGGGCTTGTTTGGTGCACCCTAACATCATAATCATGTAGATTATTGCACCAGTGGAAACTATTTATTACCATTTTTCAGCAAACTTTCTTTTTGCTTGTCTCAGGCCAAGGCAAAGTCACATGCTAAGGCAGAAGCAAAAGGCCATCATTGAGCACTGTTCGGCTTCGAAACTCAAACCTTGATCTTTTTATTTTCACCGTGCGTAAAACTTATGGGCAGCTTGATGTTGTTGGTTTGCATTTGAGCTTATGATTTGCTCACCATTTATCGTAGATTTTTTTTAATAGGAAATAATAACCAGAGGAAGATTTTTGTTGGCATTGCCATTGTGCAATTCAAAAGCTTGCGCATCGCTACTGAAAACGATATTTCAACATTTTTTTTGTCTTTTCAAATGCAACTCAATGATTTTGTTTGTCGGTATATAATTAAATTCGTCGAGCACCTGTGATTATCAGAATCTCAAGTGATGGTTAAATTTTGCTTTTTCGGTGAGTACTACAATGATGAAAGAAATAGTGAATTACGCCATTTGGACTATCTACTGTTTGCCATTCAAAAAAAAATCCTTCCTTTTTCAAAAATAGTTCCTTAATGGGTATTTCGAACACTCATGTCTAAGGTATACCTGGTCAATTACCCCTGGTGAGTGGTTTACAAACCACTGTTAATTCTATATGTATATATGTTAAAATACAAACAGAATAAGAATGTTACGACAACAGTATTATAGAGACTTTAGTGCAAATATAAATAGTATTAAAAACCATGAATTACTGTTTTTTTAGCATCTTATCCGTCGCACCATTTTGTAATAATATATTAATATGCTGAATGCTTATTGACACTTATTTCTGATTCATATGATACGCTCACGGATCAAATTATATGGGAGGAGTTAGGTATTCAATACACAGCAAACTTATTACATAATTTAGATAAAGAATAATTCGAACATAGACATATAAGAGAGGAGAAAGCAAAGAAAAACGCAAGGGGGTGAGGTTGAGATGGTTTGGCATTTGTAAAGTATACTGGCAGGCAACACACCTGCGACACGTGTAAAAAATAATTAAATTTTATTATTAAATTTTATAATTAATAAAATATATAAATTTTTTAATTTATTATTAGAATTATTTTTATTATTAGAATTATTTTTAATTCATCTCATATTTCTTCTAAATTGCATAAAAAAATATTTTAAAGAAATCAAGAAGTATAAATCAACAAAATGAAGAAATCTTTTATAAAAATTATAAAGAGAATATACAGAAGAAAAAATAGATGATTTTATAATTTACTGCAGAATATAAGTCATATAATATTTATTATAACTATCATATATAATGCTACTTTTCTTAGCCTTCTATAAATAAAAGAGTGATGGAACATCATGTGCAACCCAATGGTCATATTTGACTAAAATCTGACGGACTTCCCTATAAGTTGGGCATTCTGATTTGCTAAATTAGATAGATGCTATGGAGACTCATATATAAAATCAATTTGGAAACTAGAGGGTTTTTCTCATTAATTAAAAAGTTTGAAAAAAGAAAAGAAGAGAATAAATAAATAAATGAGTCTTCAACTCTATAATTCAAATTTAGATATTTATATTTTTATTTCTTCGACAATTTAAAATTGTAAAAATATATTTTTTATAAATAATATTTTTACATACCACCGTATTAAATAACAAAAATGTATCATCAAGTTAACTTCTTATTATTTATAAATAATAATAAAAATAATTTTATTATTTATAGAATTAAGATAGTATAAAAATATCATTATGAATCAGCTAATATAAGAATTCAAATACTCAAATTTCTTGATCAGAATCTAATTTAAAGACAACTATTTGGTTTCCACCCCACGATGCGAACAAACAGACAGCGGTCTCATAATGTTCCGCGTCCTCGGGCCTTTTTCTACGCCGCTTGCTACTCTGATTATTTTTAGCTCACTGATAATCTCACTCTCTCCCGGTGAGCTTAAGCTTCTCCTCACCGCGGCGACATGGGCTCTGTATCTCTCAAGATCGACGACGGCAGCGCCCGTTTCCGTCGATCTCCGCTGTGCTCGTCTGCTCTCCATCTGCTCATGCTCTTATCCGTCCTCACCACCAACCTCTTCGCCTTCTACGCCTTCACCTCCTCCTCCTCCAACCCTTCCAAAGCGACCCCCTTAGCCCGAACGCATTCCAACATCTCTGCCGCCATCTCCGACCACGTCTCCCTCATCCTCCGCGAGATCCAAGCGTCCGAGCGCCGCCTCCGCCAGATCCAGCGCGATCTCGCAGGCTACGACACGCTCGACGTCACCAGATCCTCCTTAGCTCCAGAGCTCAAGCTCTTCCTTTCCCGCCACCCGCTCCCTCTCGGCCGCGACTCCCGCTCTGGCATGACGGCGATGACGTCTTCTGTCGCTCACCTCTGCGCTCGATCCGCCGACGCTTTATCGTCATTCATGGATTACAAGCCCTTCGCCGACTGCCCGCGTCACTCCGCTGCCACCGTCTCCGCCCGTAAATTGATCTCCAAAGGCTGCGAGCCGTCGCCGCGACGCCGTTGCCTAACTCGCTCTCCCACCAAAACTAAGTCGCTTCTTCTCCCCTACCCTCAATCACTCTGGTCCTCCGCCGCCGGCTTCACCGGCCGAGGAGGGTACAGCGGTTTCGACTCCAGCCTCTTTGTAAAACCCCGAGGTAAAACTGATTTTACCGTCGACGAAATCCTGAAGCTCGGGAAACTCTCCATCCGTACCGGCTTGGATATCTCCGGGGGCGGTGGTAATTTCGCAGCGAGAATGGCGGAGCGAAATGTTACGATTGTCACCACTGCATTGGATAATGGAGATGTTGTTTCCGCGAGGGGATTATTTCCTTTGCAGTTATCACCAGCGCAACGATTTCCATTCTACGACTCTGTTTTCGATATAATACACACTATGCGCGGATTAGACGAAGGAGCGGCCGGATCTGCGCAGTTGACCGAAGGGACTGAAGCACTGGAGTTCTTATTTTTTGATATTGATAGGGTTCTGCGCACCGGTGGATTGTTCTGGATTGATAATTATCATTGTGTGGATGATGAGAAGACGAAAATTCTGACCAAGTTGATTGAGAGATTTGGGTATAAAAAACTCAAGTGGATAATTGGGGAGAGATCTGATACTTCTGCAGGCTCGGCAAAGTCGAAAATTTACCTTTCCGCGGTCTTGCAGAAGCCCCCAAGGGGTTGAACAAACATGGAGAAGATAGTCCCGCATCAGACTTTCTTATTGTAATTCTTGTCTCTATACGATTGTGAAATCACCCAGGTGATTTTCAGTTGGATAGATACCCTGTTCTTAATAAATAACCATCACAAGGAGATAATGTAATGGAAAGGACAATCAAGAATGACAGGTATGGCTTTGATTCTACAAAAAAAATCGTTCTTTTTATTTGCTTTGCCATATGGAATTATTTATGATTCGGTAGTTTCGAAGGCAACTTTGTTATTTTCATTTGTTGCTAGTTAACTGTAGAGTGACTAGGCGGTTCACTGCCTATTTTCCTGGCCAATATGATGTGGGTGGCGCAGTCATGTATGTTCTTTCAATGGTTCATTATGGATAGATACTATTTTTTGTGTTGATATTCAAAAAAAAGGCATGGCTTAATATTTTTTGCATGCTGCAATATTGCATAAGAATTCTCATGACATTGCAGTCTATGAGCTCATTATAATTACTTATATATTCGTTATGGAACTACTTGTTCCTGTTGGTCCAAATTGGCATCAGTAAATATATGTTGAGCCTAGAAGACTTGAAGATGACATAACAAACATTAGTAATGCTGGATTTGCATTATAAAAGTAGCAATATATGATAAATCATTGAAATTTTGTAGCCCTAGTTTTAAGGCAGAGTACGAGTATAGGGATTTCATGAACAGTTGTCAATATTGTCAGTTTCTACTTCTCCAATAAGCTCCACATTTGCAATGTTTTAAGTCAGCAATTGGACTTTAAAAAAAAATACCATACCAAGGGGCACCATCCAGCATTTTCCCATATATATATATATATATATATATATATATATATATATATTCAAACTTCAAAGTGAAAATACCAAGTGAAAAGAAGGGCATCGTAATATCAAGTGAAAAACAATATAAGCAAAAGGAGGTTTAAAGTCGAAGTACTTAGCCATAGCCCAGATACTAGAGACTAGCTTAGATAATATCCTGACTAGAATAAGCTCTCACTACTTGATACATTACGGAACGTACAAATTCTTCGCCAGATCGTTCACTAGGCATATATTCTAGATGGTTCTATGGAAGACTTTTTCACCTGTTTCAGAGCATTGGTGGATGATTCGTTGTTCATGGTTACATGTTTCAAGGAGCTTGTTGACTCCAATTATAGGTGCCATCCGAAAGGGGGTTTTTACTGCTTTGATTGAAGGTGGGGATGTTGAGGAACTGCGTGTCATCCTGGCTCATATGTTGTACTTCTGAAGACGATAAAATCCTGATGCATCGAACACAGTTGACAAACTCCCTATAACACATGAGATTACATTCATCAGGAAAAAACGGGTAATGACTTATAACATGTAGGAGGAAATTAAAGTCGAGCACACATTTTTAAGTTACACAAGGAAATCTTGGGTTATCTACCCGAAAATCTTGATCAGCCTTAATGGTCCAATGGACAGACACTAAGAAGTAAAAACCACAAAATGTGTGTGTGATATAAGGATATTGATACTTACTCCCATGGGTCGTCTCCAACGAGAAGAACATCGTCTTCATAATCCACATAAACAAGTTTCCATTCTGAACCATTAGGGTCTTCTAGCTGGCCTTCAAGCCCAAACATGCATGCAATAGTACATCTCAAATCATGATAGTTCTTAAAACGCGTCACATCTATCGATCTTCCAACAGATCCTAGCTTTTGGACCTGTATCGTACAGAGAAGTTAGAAATATTTTCGCTGGTAAATGTACTTCCATGTATATTTTCTTAAAACAATAAATAGTTACCTTTGTGTATGTCCGTAAAGGCTGTGGATACGCTTGTTTCATTGATCCTTTGCTTAAGATGCCATAGTCGGTAGCATCAATACTACTAGATGAAGCACCTCCAACACACTCGTGTATCGCAAAAATCTGTGAATCTGGGAGACTTGCAGATGTAATCTGAGACTGCAAGTCTTGATCTGATGTCAATTTTCCTATCACACAATCTGAAGGAACACGGTAACTTGAATCCTTCAATGACCCAAAGTCATCCAAGATAAGTTCATCACACACATCAAAGTGAAGGGTACTACCATACATTGAATTAGGGTATTTACTCTCTTCAGATAAGTCCTGGATGCCAGATATGCTCTGTAATGTGCCTTCTAAATTAGATTCTTGCACCAGGGATGACAGGATCGATGTAGCAACCTGCTCTTCCTTGAATACAGGAGAATAGTGCCTTTGTGAATCAGAACCGTATGAGCACTTAAACATATCGGCAGCATTAAACTTTTTATGATTCATGATTGTAAATATATCTTGTGTAGAATTGCTAGTGTTCTCTGACGGAGACAACAAACAAGAACCTGCTTCTCTAAGTGGACTAGTAAAAGATTGATAATACGAAGAATGTAATAACGAATCATCATGGTCCAGGTGCGGAAGTAGATCGATTTCTGGATCTGGCACTAATGTGGTAAGACTACTTGCCGGAATAGTTTCAAATTTTGGCAACTCAGGGACATTTATATGCACTTCATTATCTGTTTGACTCACAAGGTTCTCCTGAATAGCCGAGTCCAACATAGCTCCTCCATTCCGTTCAGCAGGAAGCTGGAAATTGAGCTGTGTGCATGATTTCGGATTCGAATGCTCATCCACTTTATCTGATTTTTCAGCAAATTCTTTTTCATCTGCGTTTCTTGGAATAGTTTCCTGCTCACTCTTGACTGCAAGCATCTGTTCAAGCCTAGGTTTCTCCATGCACGTTTCATGTGGCTTGATATTTGCAAAAGAGTTACTCTCGAGATCAGCACTTTTCTGATCTACATGACCGTGAGCTTCCTTATGTTGTGTTGCCGAACTTTGCAGTAGCATAACTGCCTGCTGCGTTGCCGATAACTGGATATTTTGCTGGCTTCCTGTCATTGTCTGGCTACTAATAATTGGCGGAGATGAAGAGACGTTCTGTCGAAGGGCATTCGTTCGTTTGATATTACCAAAACTACTAGCATATGTTGGTAAATGATGCCCAAACTGTCCATTCAGGTTCGGCATTTGGGGCTTCAGTAGCATTTTTAACAACTCTTCGGATCCGATACCTGAAACAAACATGAATAATGTTTTGACATCTATTTCCTGAAAACCTATACAGCTTTATCATATATGCCCACCTCATTCTAGGAAGCATTACAAACTCAAAATTATTGATCCATAAACCCCCTACCCATTTTTTAAAAAAATGGGGAAGTTACCCATTTTTTAAAAAAATGGGGAAGTTATGTAGCAGTTATATGACTATACATTATAGATCGCAATTATAACATTTTACCTTCGGCACTTGATCGAAAGATGAAATTAGATTCACTAAGAAGTTATTTCATGCGAATACTTATAGCTTTACTTTTCCAAACTTACCTACAAATCCAGGTAAGCATTGCCTTTTAAAACTTGAGGTGGCTGTCGTGGGAAAAAGGAAAAGACTGTCAGGAGTCTCTATTTCCCATATACTAACCCGATCGGGTCTTTCACCGTAACCATGTTCATCCCATTCTACCTGAGAACAACAAAAATTTGGATTTACTAGATTTCTATGTATTCAAGCATGAAGATACGGAATAGAAACTCACCTGCAAATTGCGCCATTTGGAGTTAGGCCATCTTATTGGATCATAATCACTGATTCCAACAACTGTGCCCATATACCTACAAAAGCCCAATGTTAGTAACGATGCAGTTTAATTATGGCATAAAGAATAGAGTATGAAGCATGCTTCTACTGCAGCATGCTCCGTGTCTCCAAAACGTGCCAGATCACGCAGCGATCCGGTACCGAGCCGACCGGCATGTTGTCTTAATTTTTTAAAAATATGTAGCACTATTCATCTTCACGGGTCGCACGGCGCGCAACCCCTTATGCCGAGTTGCGGGCACAACCTGTAATCAGATGTCACAGGCGCCGGGTTGTGTCTGGCGCGTGACCTTTTTTTTAAATTGTTTATTGAATATTTTTTAGCTTTAATTTAATATAAAATAAAAAATATTTTTTTACTATCGGCAGCCTCTCATGTTTCGAGTTTAGAATTTTAGAATTTACCGAAGAGATAATGTGACCTCTTTTTTTTTATAATACTTATTGACTGTAAATTATTTATTGTAGATTGGAAACATGTCATTGTTGACTACAAAGGGATGGATGTGATGAATGCAATTTCTAAAATGACATATATAGATGTTTTGGTAAGAAGACGCTATTAGTGAACCTTTGATTTCATTTTTTCATTAAATTGCTAGTAGTATCAATGAGCAGAATATCTAGATATTATAGGAAAAACAAATGAATAATGTCAAATCAACTCCTACTTTTCAACCACCCTTCCAAAAAAATATTTTTTCTGATAATTTATAAATCAAGCAAAAATAAATACAACTAAATATTTGTTTAATAAAAATTTTAAATACCGAAAAGTTAATATTGACGTGCTATACGGCTTTTACGCTGAGAATTTTTTTTAAAAAAAAAGCTAATTTTACTAGTTACCAAACCTTTAGAGCATTAGACATCTATTTAGAAATATTTAAAAAAAAAAAATTATTTATAGAGCAAATGAAAATCTACTTTTTTTTTCGTATTAAAAAATTTTCAAAATTTACATATATAACATGTTTTCTAGCTTTTCCGGCAAAACCCCAAAAAACAATACAGCCTACGTCTGTGTTCTATTCGTCCAGATTCACGAGAGACCGCAAATCAATTATGGTGGTTCTAACTACCCGAAAACTACACCTACCAAGATTTAGACATACAAACTGAGAGTCAACTGATACAAAAAAAGGCACATATTTTATAGTGCAACCACAAGAGGAGAAGAATCAGAACCTGCGTTTTGTCGATTCCTCTGTTTCAAACATCATTCCAAACCTCATCCCAATCGATATTTGGATGTATGCAGCTTTATGATACCTCGACAAAGGGATGATAAATTCTGACGGGCATGCCCTGAGCATTTATTAAGAACAAAGATGAGAATGAACAGTGTTTTTTTATATATGCCACCAAATTTGAACTCTAATGAAGTGTTTGAACTTTAGAGATTTCTTTAGAGTTCAAATTTTGATAGCATTGCTCTTTACATATTGCTTGATAATTATTTAAATTTGGTTGAACCTGGGATTGTAATAAACAGTAAAGGGGCTGCAGTTTGCAGCAGCATGAGCTGCAGCAGCAAGGACTCCGATGTGCATACTATCAGTCGAAAGAACAGAAGATGGCATCGCCGTTTGCTGACGAGTAGCACGTCTTACCCCCAATAATAGTTGTGACTTGGCATCCCTGAAATTTTTTTTCATAAGTGACGTTAGGCCCCTAGCGCTAATGCAGCATAACAGTAACAAATAGAATTTTCATAACATATGTTTCATATACATATTGATTTAGGAGCCTAATAAATCGAGAATCTAGAACAACCCTGTAAAGTATTAGGTATACAAAGGACCGACAAAATGATATATTTATTCTAAAGCATGTCTGTACTAAAAGAGGAGCAAGTGTAACTGCAGAAGGAAGTACCTAACTGCTGAACGAAGCTTTTACAACTATACCTTTTATTTAATTAAATTATTTTATTTTATTTATATTTGGTTTTGCGTCAATCGTTACGCCTTAGACAGGCGGCATCGAAGTTAAAGCTCGTCTTTTTTACGTACTTGGTTGAACTTGCCCAAAAAACCCACATTGATTTTCACGAAGGTCCATTAACGTTTATATACATCCAAAGCTTGGACTTGTGCTTTTCTTTTTTGAGTAACCGACATTGCTGTCATAACCCATTATCCGGCTCAACCGAGGAGACGACTACCCTGGAGCTGATACCTAGGCGAAGCCGTCCGATGCACGTAGGAGGCACACATGCGTGCACCTGCCAGGGGAATTTTATTTCTATTGGCAGGACGGGGAGTCAACCCTGTGTGTTAGACTTCTTGACCTACCCTATCACCGCGACACCCCACCATCTCCAGCTTGGACTTGTCACATAACAGCTCTTTAGCTAGTTTTCACAACTAAAATTAGTGGTTCCATAATTCCATTAATAATTAAACAACACATTTGCATTAAATTAGGATTGGAGCACCAAGATGTGTCTTTCATCAGTTAAAATAGAATTGAATCCTACATGTTTTTGTATCACCCAAAAAAGGAACAAGCATCAGCAGTTCTACGGATCAAAAGAAGGGATTAATTTTGATGACCTTATGAACAAAACAGAATCACCAGCCTTAAGCCGCTTCGCACCCACGAATGAACTCCAACCAGTAGTCAAGAGATGTCTTTTTGGCTGCCCTGAAAAGAGCAGATCACATAGAATCAAAAGCTATGAAAACTATAAAAAACTAAAAAAAAAAGAGGAAAAACTAACAAAAACTCTATATTTTGTAAAAATGAATATATAGCTAAATATTAACAGAAGAGGCTTCCTCATCGTCTAAGGTTAGAAATTTATATTCTGAAGTTGAAAGTCAGTAATTGCTATGTTCAAGTAATATTTATACCACGATAGATGTGTCGGAATGTCCACATATTATCATGCAAATCCCGCACAATTAGCTCCTGATTTGGAGGCTGCATTGTGTAATCCTGGAACGAAGAATGATGATCACATCTAAGCTTATCAAACTTTGTTCTTGAGAAAATATAAAGCTTTTAAAGCTAGCCACTAATTTCTTGTGCATTCTTAGATACACTCACAAGCTGGGGAAATAGCTTTTCCGCTGCCCTTCTTGGGACTGAGAAACCGCCATGTGTACTCGTATCGCTTGCTGTCAAAGTTTTACAGAAAAACTCACTTGGCTGCTTACCTTTTGTATGTTCAAAATCTGGAAATGGAAAAATATCCTGTTCCTGGAAAATGTGAAAACACTGTGAAGCTTCAACAAGTCAACTTTACCGATAATTGATATCTAAGCTAATCTATTCTCGAATGAAACCAAATAAGATTATGGATAGATGTCCTTACAGAATTCACTGGCTGAAGGGTCATTTGAGCGTAGATCTCATCAGTTTCTTTATCGGCCTGATGAAATGGCAAAGATTTCAGAAATCCCCTAAGCGAAGCAGACATAAGTATACTAAAAGGTCTGGCCAGAAAAACTCACATGCAGTGTAACATTATGAACTTGACACATTAACTGCGACGTAAGACTTGGATAATTTGGAATTTGAGAATTTGCTGTTTTCCTGGTCGAAGCTGTAACCTGATGAAACAAGAAAAATAAATCTTCAAAAGCAGACAAATTTACAAAGAAAACCTTGCTATTGTTCAAGACGAGCAAATCAACTTCAAGAAATTGCCTTAAGATTGAGCTTCTTAAGCTAAAACAGATTTGTTTTGACATAGATACAGCGTCATTCTCATTCCAACAGGAAGGAGATTCCGGTAGTTATGGAAGTTTTGATTCCCACGTAGCCCTTTCGGGAATGAGAGAGAATATCAATTCCTATTCCCATTCCTTGGTTGAACCAAACATAGAAGGAGTATTCTCATTAACAATCCGATATGATACCCGTTCCTATTACAACCAAACAACTGGGCACCACGTTAATGCAACGTACAATATGAACTATGGACCAAAATTTCAATTTATATTTCCCAGGAATATTTCACAGGCTATAGTTAGCAAGAAATAAACAAAAAACTAAGAACATTCCATTACAATTTCCCAAAGATCATCCATGATATATTTATCAAGGATTTAAAAAACGGCCTCCAGCTGTGAGCATGGGGCTACCCACAGTTTACCGTCGTTCTCAAAATTGGCTCGTTATTGGCAAGGTTTTCTATCGTTAATCTCAAACGAAAACAAAATCTGAAAGTCTAGAGTAACATTCATCACAATGTATCCATACAGATAGAATACATTAAACATGGTTATCTAAACACAACCAACAAGGCAAACCAGTTTCCTCTTAACATTCATAACATAATGTTGTCTTACCATAACAATGAAGAATAATAGGAAAAACAATGACCAGAAGACAAAGAAAAATGGCTTTAATATAGCAAGACTGTTTACAACCTGCTCGCTGTGACCTTGTGGGAAATAGTATACCAAGTGGCCGGGCTGAGGCAATGAAACGAGAGGCCCGGCACAAGCATGCCACAGCTCAGAACTTATCAGCTTCTTTGAACCTGGTAAGTAGCAAGATTGTTTACTTTCAGAGTGCAATGTCAAGGCATTATAAGAGAGAGAGAGAGAGAAGAAAGTTATATAATATATATAAAAAAAAAAAAATAATAATAGAGAAGAACCATGGTGAACTGACCCTGCTTGTTCTGAGCTTCACCCAAGAGCTTCATTTCTTCAAGCAGAATAGTTGCATTATTTGTTGACCCAGACATTGCCTGGTTGTTTTCTAAGCTAAGAAGCTAAATCTTGCAACCATTCTATGATGTGAAACAGAAGTACGCATCAAAATAGCCCCAAAAGTATGAATCGCCATAGATCACATCTTCATGGTAAAACAAGCTTGTCCCTATTAACCATGGTGAACACTCAAAGCAAGCATTAAAGAAGGCAGAAAGACCATATCTTTATGGTAAAACAAGCCTCCAGAAGCATATTTCTGACTCAAACTCAACACAAGCTCACCAGCACAACACAAAATTGAGATACATTCAAATTGAAATAACCAGATAAGAATAAATGCAGCAACTTTGGTCAGATTACTACTGTTTTGACAGTGGAGACAATGACTAGAGATAGATAACAAAACACCAATTAAGTGGGTCCTTGGCAAATTCTCCACAGCAAAGAGCACGCGAGAGAAAGAGAAAGATAGGATCGAATTTCAATCGAGTTGTCCAAGTCCCAAGCTCCCAGCTTTTTTCTCTTTATTTATTTGAATATTGAATCAACTCTCTATTTCCCCTCTCTCTCTCTCTCTCTCTAGTCTATCTTTTGGTAAAAGATGCGGACCTTTCATGGAACTGGTGATGATTCCAGCCTACTTTTTCATCGACCTCCTTTTACTTTCTGCTCCTCCACAACTTTGTCTTTCTCTCTCCCTCATTATGGCTTGGCTTCCATAGAAGTAGCTAGCAAGCTCTCTCTCTCTCTCTCTCTTGCTGTATGGAATTGAAATTTCTATCTTTTCCTTCTGAGAATATCTTGCTTTGCTCTGTTCGGATGGCAGCTTTTGCAGTTGAAGTTGAGAAGAGAGAAAGTAGAGTGGAACACGAAAGCCAGTACTATATTAACACTGTATATGTATTTAATAAAATAGATGTATAGTATATACGTATACTTTCACTAAAAACACAATTTCTCCATCTCTGCTTTTAAGTTCCCAGAAATCAGCAGATTCAGCAGAAAAAGAAGAAAAATCTTCCTCTTATAATGAGTTCCATCTGCATAAGAAATTAAACCGAAAAAAAAAACTGCTCACCTCCGACAAACTATACACAATCAATCTTCACTACACACGTATCTCGTGATCCGTATAATTTTCTCTTTATCCACAAAAAATATCAAAATTATATATTTACCCATCGTGATGTGTGATCCTGATTGTGCGACTTTAGTATGTATTACTACTTGTGTAGTTTTTTAGATGCTCATAGTAAAGTCCAAATAATAAAATTAAATTACTAAAATGCACTTTTGAAATAAAAAATTAAGTTTTATAAGTTGATAGAAATTACAGTTTATTTAACGAAGTGAAAAAGATGCGGCATCGTTTTTTAGATTTCATAGAAATCTATTTTGCGAATAAGTGGCAAGTTAAATTATGGTTTCTATAGTCCAGGTCAATCGTAGAATTAGGAATGCATATTATTATGAGCATGAGCGCGTCCATTTGTGCCCATAACCTAAAATTCCTATTGATTAACTTCTAATTGGCTACGGTGGGTATTTTATTAACATAAACCGTTTAAATAACAGCGATACTACGTGCAACAATATATCTGAAAAAACCTTATTAGAGTGCTACTATGTGCAACCTAAAATTCCGATTGATTTTTCATATTAGAAGTTTTAAAAAAACTATTTTTTAATAGATATTTTGGAAATTTGTAACGGATTTAAATATTATTTTTGAAATTCCAACTATTTAAAAGTATTATTTAAAAAAAAATTAACATTAAAATTGTAGATCTCATCAAAATATACGACTTTTAAATTGAAAATTTTTCCAAATATATTTTCAAACCATTTTTTTAAATCATATACATTATTAGGTTTTTGGTGAATATATGGATGGTGATGCTGGGACTTGGGGACACTAGCATTTATTAAATATAAATAAAAACACCTACTGTAACCATAAGATACATATATATATATATATATATATATATATATATATATATATATATATATATATATATATATATATGTATATATATATATATATATATATATATGGATTATCAAAATGGTTGCGTCATAGTGTATTATATACCATTTGTATTTATTCTAAAAAAACCAAGTAGTAATTAAATTAATTAATAATAATTAAAAAATTACTTAATTAATTTTAGAAAAACAAATTTCATAAATTTATAATTAAATAAAATATAGTAACTTAATCAAAATAATAATTATTTTAATAAAAATAATATACAGGCATAAATATTAATAATGAGAACTTTTTAATTAAATTTATCTATATTTGAATATATATATATATATATATATATATATATATATATATATATATATATATATATATATATAGAAATCATCACATTTTTACGCACTATCTCAAATAAATTTTTATTTGTACTGCTAGTATTTATTTTTACTATACTAATATATTGGCAAATAGAGAAATATTTTAATAAAAAGAACAATGAATGCATATAAAATTGAAACTATGAACACTGTAAGAAAAGTAAACTTTTTTAACAACATATATATATATATATGACTGTAAATTAGTATTAGTTAATTTTACAATGTTTTATTTATTTTAGCAAGTCATAATTTATGGATGATTCTTTTAAATACGTGTTAAGATGTGGCCTTTCAAAGGATTAAATAAGAGTTAATGTTAGACCTGATAAATTTATTTAATTTAACGGAAAATGCTGTATCAGCTCCATTATTTTCAACAGTTAACAAATTGTCCTTCGAAAATGTATTTTCGAAATACTGATTTGTAAAAAATAAAAAATAAATCAATCTCTAAAAATATATTTCTGAGAACTGATTTGCACAATAAATAAAAACGAAGGGCTAATACGCAGAAGTCCTTTTACTTAAATTATAGATTAAAAAGTTTAAAAAAAATTTAAAAAATTTAATATAAAGGGTGTAGATTTTGTGCGGAGGGAAAGGAAATTAACGGATTGACCGTTGGTCAGTTACAAGCTACGCGGCTGATGGAAGAGAACAAACCAGGGACAGTTTTGTCTTTTGTGTATAAAAATAAGCATTTTTCCTGTATAAATGCCTTCCTCGGACGGCGGATTGTGTTGGCTGCTTCTATTCCCTGAGAATATTTAACAGTTTGTGCGGATGCTCCAGGTGCGTCTGATGGAGTGACTAATAGGAGTGACTGGCCTGATACTTTTTCTATTAAAATAGACTTATATTTAATTTTTCGTATTTTATAATGTAATTTTGATGTTTTATATTAAACCATTATCACATTCTCCTTCAAATCAATCCATTGACGATACTAAATTGATTATTCGTAATATTTATTTTACTTTACAATAGAAATTTGAGTTCTGTAATATTTTATAATTAATATCACAACAGTAATAGTGCTCGTTCATAAGTAACATAGCTCGTCCAAACAATTCAATTTTAATACTATAATATGGTGGTTAACAACACTACAACATATCAATCTTTGGCATCACTATTAGAACATTTATTAGAAGAGTTTGAAAAATAGGGGTTAATTTTAAAAATTTTGAAATATATTCGTTAATTTTAGATAGGAGGAACCATTTCTTTTTTTTGTAAATAAAATTTTATTAGAAATTAAAGTAAAAAAAAAAAAAAGCCTTAGTACATCAAAGAATGCAGCCTACATCTGGTTGTTAACAAATCTAGCCCCCAATTTTCAGAGAAAATTGAAAAAAAGTCGATTAGATCACAATCTAATTTTCCTATTTCAACTAGAAAAATTAATTGAATTTGTTTTAGTTTGCATGGATAGGTTCTCAAATCTACAACTATCTCATCATTTCACTACTTAATTCATTATATCCATCTCCCTTTATATATTGCATCACAGTCCCATTAGGTGCTTACCTCTTACTTGTCAGAAAATATGAGAAAATGAAAAAAGAAGTTTGGATTTCTGAAGCAAAGAAAGTGTAAAATTTCCACAATCCCTCATAATATTTCTTATATTTTGCCCCTTTTTATTTTATATTAAAATATATAAGTTAAAGTATTATAAATAATAAAATCAGAGTGTAAGATGCTGCAGATAAAAGTTAACATCTAACTTGCATTATACATGTTGATGTTGAGACTAATATCGTTCCGAAAATATAACAATTTTAAATATTTACTGTGGGCTCAAACATCTTATTTTTTATAGACTCCTTAATGCAGAATTCAACTTTGTTAATCAACTAAATCAACACTTATTGTTATAATTATTTAGATAATTGAGGCCATCCCTTTTATCATTGTTTGGAAGAGAGAATTTTCTGAGGAGTAATTGTTGTACGTAGATTCACTATCCCAATCATATTATTCTAATCATGTCCTCTAAATTATATAATGGTATGTATCTCAAATCTTTAGTTTCTAAAAAAATATTTATTTTTTAAATTGTGAAAAAAAATTTCATGAATTAGGAGGGTGAAAAATCAAAATTATCAAGTAAAAAATAATTTTGAAATATTCTCAGGATCAAAAATTGGATTTTTTTTAAGTAACAAATTGTGACACTTGTTATAATATGACTGAAGTATATGGTTGAAATAGTATGATGTAATTATTATCCACAAATAAAATAAATTGCTACCCACTTTGCCAGTAACATTTTTCTACTTTTGAAATATGTTTCTCTATCATTGCTCCGCCAACACGCGACCGAACTCTAGCAAAGTTATTGGTTGGACTCGGACGAGCTCTAGCGCGGCATGACAATAGTGGGTAAGTATAATATAATAAAGGAAAGCTAAGAAAAAGAACATAAATACAATATATTTTTTCTTAAAAAAAACTTAGTAATATAATACTTATCTAATATTTAAATATGAACAACAATACGGCTATATTACTATAATAATTTGATAGAGTAACAACAACTACTACTCTTGCTTCAAATGAGCTCCAAATATATTTTATTATTAATGGAAGCCCCTTTGGGAATCCGAAGTCCATGCTGCTAAAAAATAAATAAATATCAGTAGTTGGGATCAGTATGCAAGTCAGAGAGAAAGAACTGCAATCAAATCAAGGCCAATAGAATAAAACTTTTTTTTTTTTTAAGTAGTGAGCTGAAAATTATTTTAATAATAATTTTAAAAAAACAATTTCTATCTCATTGCAATAAATATAAAAAAATCATGAACTATAATTATGGAGAATTGCGTTTCAGCCCCCCTAATTTTGGGGTCGCACGTTTCAGCCTCCCGAAACGCCACGTGGCGGCACGCGCGCCGCCACGTCGGCGGAGAAACGTATTTCGGAGGGCTGAAACGTCAATTTTGAAAAACGGGAGGCTGAAACGCAATTCTCCCCTATAATTATAAGTCATCGATCTCACGAGCCGCCGGATACAAGCAGCCAATTAAAAAAAAAAAAAAGAATTAGGTGGCACCGGGAAAGCAGAGCTAGACCACGTAAAGTGGGCCCGGGCCAAGACCAGGAGACTATGTTAGTCGTGGAATCGTCGGGCTTGCTTGATTTGGGTTTTGTCGCCATGCATTCAGTGAGCGCGCTCGGGCATCCGCGCCCGCTTGGAATGGGACCATCCGGCGCCCGCATCGAAGCGCACGCTCCTTGCACCATACCTCCACCATTACAGTCACTCCTCGGGTCGCTCCACTTTAGGCAACAACGAACCACCCCCCCCCCCCTCCGGCCCTCCTTGGGATATGTATGAGGAGGTTAGATGGATGGTTAAGATCGAGTTATTCTTTGGGATGCGCCCATGCGCTGTTTCCAAACATTTTGTTGTGTAACAAAATTCTCTGCTCTATCTGGTACGGTAATACTCCGGCGAAGTAAAGTTTAATCCTGCTTATCTTAAATCTTACATATTATAACTTGCACTTATTTGAAATAAATTCATACTGTGATATCCTTGACTTCTACTATATTTACAATGAAATTGCTCCAAATTTGTTAGGATTTCAACTCGGACCATGCTCGATAACACTGAAGAGCACACGAATTTACGTACTAAAATAATAAAAACGTATTTTTTGTGACTGTAAAACTCATAGAAAATATATTTTTCGTGCATAAATCCGTGTGCGAATCCATATTCTAAAATATTTTTCTTTCAATTCACGTCATGAACATTTTTCTAGAGAACATTTATATTATTATATTTTGATAATTTAAACTTATAAAAATATATGTATCAATAATTTAAAATTATAAAAATATATCTCATAATAGAAAATAACATTTTATATCCACTTAATTATATAAAATAAAGAAACTGATAAAAATAAGATAATGATACTTTCGCAATTTTAGATGACCAATAAAGTATAATAGCACCATTTTAAATTAGAATGATATAAAAAAATTTAATTTTAAATTATAAAGGTATATTTCTCATGCAAATGCCTTTTAATTATACCACATCTTAAAATCCGAGTTAGTTAAAAAAAACATATTTTTTATTTTTTTTAATCATCGAAGTTGAAGTGTAATCACAAATTAATTCCGAGAAGAACTTCTATAGGTTGCTCTATATTTGAACTATATTTAGTACGATCGTGACGAAACAGGGCCGGTAAGGTACGAAATATACAACCCTTCATTTACAAATTTCAGAATATTTATGATTTCAGTTTGTTTATATATATATATATATATATATATATATATTAAAAAAAAAAAACCCTTTCAGCTACTATATGGTAAACCGTCGGTGCTAACCCCATCATTAGCTGAGTGCCCAGATGAGCGATTTTAGCGTCTACTTGGTGGAGTTGCGAAGGATCGATCGAAACTTGGGACATGACTCATGAGTGCCTCCAGGCCGAACCTATTCGACCTGCCCGCAGGGTTGTCTCGCATTACGCAGTCTCGGATTCCCCTGCTTTTTTATTCTACTATTCAAAGTAGGACCATTGGATTAGATAGTGAAAAAGATAGGTATAGATAGTATTCAATCCGATAGTTTCTCACTTCATTTCCTAGATTTGCTGATGATGCAGCTGCTGCTGCTGCCTGGCACAGATGCTTTTGAATTTCCAGCAAATCAAAACGGAACAAAACAAAAGCAGCAGCAGATGGTTGCAGTGGAGAAAGGAAGAAAGTTCCCAGTGGAAAAAAAGAAGGAAGAGAGAGAAGCAGAGCATGATGAAATGAGCATGACATAATAATACTATTAGATTATGTTGTTGGAAGAAGAGCACCACCACTGCTGCACCCCTGATTCCTTGCTGGTATGTTGGGGAACAACCAACTCATCTCTCCTCCTCTGCTTTTTCACATTTTTCTTCCTTTTTTTTTTAACCCTCCTTGCCATGCCATGCCACGCCACACTACTATGGTATGACATCAACTGCCCAATTACTTTAATAAATTGGACAGAAATGCCTTTTTAATGGATCATCTTAACTTTAATATAATCAGAATCACATACCTTGCATCGATATTTATATCATAAATATTTTTCCGAAGCACAAAATGTGGTTCTGATTATATGATTAGTACTTATTCATGCTTTAAATTGGAATGTGCTACTCTAAATCTTAACAAATTCATGCTAAAAATAACTTAGGCAAACTATGAGGCTAAAGAATAGGCTGCAGAGGTATGCGAAAATAACTTGCATGATAAATTTGATATCGGTGTGAGCGGGAAGGGCGGTAACAACTATTGATAAATGAATATTCATAGAGGTTGGCATGAGCATGATTCAAGAGTCGTGGTATGCCGTATTCATACACTGTGTGATTGGATGAGTTAGTGAGCTTCACCTTGTTACCATGAATAAAAAAGAAGTTGATTGATCTAAGGTTGCTGGGCCGGTTAGGACATAATTCTCCACGATAATTTCAAGAAGAATATTTAAGATAGGTACCAAAATACTTAATTTTTATAGGTGCTGTCACCTTCATTATAAGGCCGGTAACCTAATTCAAGGTTTTCGTACTCGGTTGCCTCTATGAACTAATTTTAAACACTGAAACAAGTTAGGGATATTATTTTAATTTTCCAAATTAAAAAAAAAAAAAAGAGGCCAAAGGATAAGCTAATCCTGTTAGTAACACTGAGCAAGCTTATCCTAAACATAAAGTTGTGGCAGGTTAGGTCTAGGACTAGGAGGATATTACTGCTACTGAACTACAGCTACAGTACTGTCGTATTACTTTAATGTTCGTATTAGCTAGAACCGATGTGAGCTATTATGAACGTACACGGTGTTTTTGTTTCCTAATTCTTGTAGATTTATCATATATTATTTGAGATTACGTAAAGTTAGTCTATTTTGTACGAATGTCGTAAAAAACACGTGTTTTTTTTTATATGTTAGTAGAATTCACATGCTTAATGCTGTTTGTTCAAAAGGACTAGCCTAAGCCCAAACATTATCTGCAGGGGGTTATCAATCATTACAAGGACAACCTAATCTCTTTTTGCTCTTTCTCCTTCTCTTTTCCACATTTTCTAGGACAGCTGTAGGGTATTACCTCAGATTATGTTCATTAAAAAAAAAGGAAGTCCCCATAATTATAGTTTACTCTTTCTTTTTCTTTTTTTCTTTTTGATCCTGCAAATGACCGAACTTTCCGACATACCTACTCCAGGAAAACTAAGACCGTCCAGGGCATACCCACATCGTTCCGCTGAATCCACCATATGCCTACCACATTATGCAGATCTAGAGCTTAGAGGGCACATGAAATCACACATCCTTTAATTCATTTTGATATTTTCTTTTTATCCACCTCTTCCGTTCCCCGCAGGTCTCCTTCTTTTTCAGTTGGTTTGGTCTTGTATTGAGAATGAGCATTATATCTAACAATTCCTGAAATTTTAAAAGCTGAGGTATTTTCACAATTTGAAATAAAAAAATAGACACGTTCAGATTACCTCAAAATTTAGGTACCTCCTCTATAACTTAGCAACTTAGTCTCCTTGAAAATTACAGAACAAAGTGCTAAAGAAAAAAAAAAAGTAAAAAAAAAATGTAGAAGCAGCTTGTAGTTCATAGTAACAAATTCTAAAGCAATCCCACAAAAATAAAATAAAATAAATAAAATATTGCTTTCTAGAGTTCTCAAGTCCGTTTGCCAAGCCTGTTGTCCCTGACATAACTAATTCCCAGAGCATTATGTGCCAAGTAGATCAACATTATATTGACGAGATCAGGGGCATGTGTTGTACAAAAATCATGCTCGGTGGATTGTTTTCTTATGTGCCTTCGTGCTTGAGTGTTTGGTTATTCAAAGGGTCTTTCAAGAAGGCTCTTATTTAGAATATGGCTGCGTATGTCATCTAGCCTAAAATGACAACTAATTTATCAACTAACTGGCAGCCTTCATGACAAGTGAATTTCTAATTTTATGCAAGCAGGACCTATTATTAAGAAAATTAACCTGTAGTCTTCTCCACAGAGACAAGATGTGTAATATGTACCGTTTTCTAACAATAACAATAACAACCAAGTTAAGTTCCGTTATAACGGAGTCTTAAGAAGGTAAATGTTTGTAGCTACGTCTGAATGAGACTATTTCTGAATGTGTAGTGTTTTATTGATAAAAAATTCATGACAAAATTAATATCATGAGTTGCCTATGGCGTGGCCCTTTTGTGCCTTTAAATTGCGAATGATTGATCTTGCTTCAAAATTCCAAATGTGCTCAATTCATCTTTGAGAAGCCAAGGTAAATGAGGTCATGGCATACTGTTCTTCAATGGGTAGATTTTTCGTATTACCTCGAGTTCGTTGTGCTGATATCTGTTAGTGTAACTCCAGCAAACTATGATGATCTCTCTAGTGTAGAGGAAGGCTGTTAGAGCTGACCTCATTTGCTGCACTTTTCAATACCTAGATTTACCAGTGGCTCACATTTGGTCCTATTGAATATATTTACACTCTTTTCGCCCCTTATAGACCTAGATGGATGCTTGCCTATCTTCAGCTAAGCCAAAGGCTAACAACAACACACACATACCAAGTACTACTAGAAGCAAGTATCTCATATTCAAATTACTATGTAACCTCCCCTAATTAAAAGGCCATAAACAGCCTTTGGATAACAACTGGGCCCAATTAGAAAAAAAAAATAGTGATAAAGGGGACTTAGTCCTACACCATTAGATTAGAAAGAGAGTGTTGGATCAGCTATGGATCAGACATTTAAAGGACATTACAAATAGTATCAGAGTCCACTCCGATCGTACGTGTGGAGCAGCTTTGTTATGTTTGTACGTCTTTGTAATTTGATAGCTGTGAAACAGTACACCATTATGGCACTCTTAGGGCTTAAGAGTCGTGAAATATACACCCATGAGATTTCACACCCAACTCTGGAGAGCTTGGAATTGTTCCGGTATGCCCATATGAAAACGTTGCATTATAAGATAGACAAAAATGTAACATCCACTACTTAAACCTTAAAAATTTGGATAAAAAATTAGGCCAAGCCAAATATAAAAGAAAATAGTGATGGAGGGGACTTAGTTCCACGCATCTAAATTTAAAAGTATAAGATTGAGGCTCATATGCTACAACAATATGGATTCACCCTTTTTCGAAAATCCTATAGGTGCGGGACGTTATGAATTATATAACTATGAAGTATCCTAATTTCCACTGCAAAGTTGAAATAGTGTCTTATTGATTTTAATGAAGTTCTTTCTCATCTGATTAGAAGTTAGTTTCAGAGCTATCCTAAGATGATGTATCTATGAATATGAAAATTTATCCATGTTGTGTCTGCAAGATGATACATGAAGTAAGGTCTGATAGTCCGCATTAGATCGGAATCACGATTAAAAAGTAAAATTTTTTATCTAATATGCGTATCCAATCAGACGTGAAGTACTGGTGTCATGTTCAGCCACCACATTAGCAACTCCAACTGATTAGTGAATGTCAATTTAGCCTCTAACATTTAAATCTAATGGGAATTTAGTGCTTCCATTAATTCTGTCATTTGCTTTCCACTGAACTTTAATGTTATATATGTATGTATGTTACTTTAATAAGTCTCTATTTTAATCAATCAGTATCTATCCAATTGGTTAGTAGAGCAGAATGTTGGAAAAAAAAAATCAAAGATTTATTTATCATAAAGTATAGATCGGAGGTTCGAATCCCAGCAACATTTGGTTGGATATATTTATAGCACCCATTGCGGGTGGCTCTAGACCAGGATGGAAGCACGAATGTATGTATTAACAAAAGCAATAGACAACATATATGTTGCGGTGTTCCACGGCTCGACTGCGTGTCGGTGTCGCAGAGAAAACACTACATCATGCTCATAAATTTACTATTAAAATGGTCATTATCTCCGTACTTAGCGGCGGTAAAGTTTGATTAGGTTTATAAAATCATCAATGTCAAAAGATGTCTAGATTAGTTGGGATCGTCGTCATCATCAATGTAAATTAAATTTTAAAAATCATTAGTCACTTTTGACCTAAGCGGATCATTATGGCTTTCGTTTTATAAAATGAAGGTTTTGATTATTATTTCTCCAAGTACCGTCCGTGAGAATGTGAGAGTATTATTTTATCGATATTCTAGTAAGTTTTCAGATTTGTCTAAATTGAAAAGTTAAGATTTTTTTATTAGCAGAATATAAATCGGTGCCATCCGTAAATTAATTTGCTGTGATTGTCGCAAAAAAAAACGGACTGGTTAAATATTTTTTTTTAAAGATAATCTTTTTGTTTTGAAATTATCTTGATGGAATTTACGTCTCCGTACGGATCTCAAACACGCAAAAAAATTTCATTTCAGTTCTAACCGACGCTCTGAAATTCAAGTACATACCTTCCTAGAACTGAAACTCCTAGTATCGGGGACATGAGATTTTTCAAAAATTCTTACAAAAAATCTTACTCCATGTAATTTTGTATATGAATGGTGACGCTTCTTTATGTGCCTTTTATCCAGTTAAGCTTGACTTTTTTATGATAATCTTAAAAAAAAAAATAATTAGTCACTTTTACTGCAATATCCTAGTTAGTATTGAGATTGTGCACTGTGTATGGGGGGAAGGAACCGACTTTCTAAGTCACGGACGCGCGGCTCAAGCCGCTTCTTTTATGATGTAGTGTCTCCTTATTCTTTTGACCAGATAAACTCTTTAGGGCGCGAATTTTCTGATGCAAACGCAGGGTGGAAATTGGGATTTCCGGATTGTATCATTAATATAAATATGTAGATATGTATGAGATATTATATAAAATTTTTTGTCTATTTATTAACTTATTTTGAAATATTTTTTAAAAATATTATATTATAAAATTATAGATTTTGATATAATTTATAATTTTATAATTTAACGTTTTTCGAAAAAATTGAAAACATATGCTAAAAGAATAATTAAATATTTGATTATATTTTAACATATTATTTCATATTTTTTTGAAAAATTTAGAACTGTAAACTTGTAAAATTATATTAGAATTTAAAATTTTGTAGTTTAAATTATTTTTTAAGCATACTTAAAAATAGATTAAATAAATGAACAAAAAATTTATCTAATATTTTATGATCCGTAGTATCGGATCGGACCAAAGATAAGTATAGAATCAAAGTTGGAGCAAAGACTTGGGTAGGGCCGGGCTAGATGGATCTCGTACTTTTTTTTTTTTTGGGTCGTGACCATCATATGAGCCATAAAAATCCGGAATACTTCTTTTTTCATATACAGATTATATCATGTTAAATATTCTTCTGTGTGCTTCAAGGAGATACGGTTGCATTTGTCCACGCTAACTCATTGTAATTCCGTGTATGAATTACAATTGTGTTAAAATTCAAGTCTTTTCCTGTAAATAAACCTCATGGTTCTTTTTAGATATGTGATCGTTAAATTCAATTTTTATTATACATATCGATCGAGAATTAAATGGAATGGTAGGTTTTTCTTACTAGTACTTGTTGGGATTAGAAATTCTGATATATACTTCACGAGAGACAAATTGTAGTTATTTTTTAACATCTAATTTTATTAATCAATTAGGACAATATTATGAAATAAAACTGCACAATATGAACCTACTTGGAGGCTTGGAGCCATGGAGGAGAGATATAATAAATACAGAGCCATAAAACCAAACAAAGACCCTTTTTTATGCTCCTCCTTCCGCCTCTTCTTCATCCCCAAAACTTCTCTTCTCATTCACCATTACAATAATTTATAATTTAACCTACAAAAGATCTAGAAAAATCAAGAAAAAAGAGGGTAAAAGTGGGAAAGAGGAGGGAGAGGAGGGGGTTGTCTTGGCAAAAGGTTGCATTTGAAACCCCCTCTCTTCTGTCAACCTATAAATCCTTTCATCTGATCATCTGCATTTCCCTCCATTGATGCTTCTTCTCTCATTTAATACAACCAAGATTAAAACAGAGGCATGGGCGCTTGCTTCTCTTCAGAGACCAAAAACAAGAGAAACAGAGCAAGGCGAGGGGCGGCGAAGAACGGGCATCAACGGGAAGCGCTGAGGATTTACCCACGGCCGCGAAGATCGAAAGCGGTGATTTCCTGCGGTAGACGGACCAATTTTGGGTATGCAAGGGATTTTCACAGCAGGTATAGCATCGGGAAGTTGCTTGGCCATGGACAATTTGGATACACCTTTGTTGCTGTGGATAAAGAGAACGGTGAACGTGTTGCAGTGAAGCGGATTGATAAGAATAAGGTTTTCGCAATACGTATTTTTGTTTTAAATTTGTAACATTTCTTTCTTTTCTTTTTTGTTTGTGAAAATTATTAATGCAAATTTTGAACTGGTAAAGCATTGAGATAGATAGGAATTCAGTATAGGAAGAATAATTGCATATATTGTCTTGTACTGCTTATGTTTCCTTGCTGTATCTGACATATAAATGGGCTTCAGTGAACATTTTGTATTAGTGGATTATTTTTCACAGACTCCTGCTTCACATTTTAAATACTGGAAGATGATGAGTTTTTTTTTTTTTTTTTGCTACCTTGTCCAGAAAAGAATTCAAACCACTAATTGAGGGGCTGAACTAATTAATAGGTTAGATAATTAATTCCTAACTTCATGCTCGGAACTTATAGTTTCATATACTTAGACTAACTTGACATGTGCTGAGTATGTGTTCAAGCACCTTTTATATCATAAACAAGATGAAACATGCAGTAGAATGTAAGGAAGCTTCTAAGTGTTTTATGTCATAATCTTAGTAGATTTCAATATATATCTCTGACAAACCATCACATGCTTCTGGATATGTGATCATTCTTTTGCATAAACATTTAGTCTAAAGATTTTAATAATGAAATTCATATATTATGGAAAAGAATATCAAGTGAATCATACTTTTCTTATTCTTCTTTTTTGTTTTTGTTTTTTATCAGATGATGCATCCCATTGCTGTTGAGGACGTGAAGCGAGAAGTTAAAATACTGCAAGCTCTTAAAGGACATGAGAACATCGTGGAATTTTACAATGCATTTGAAGATGATTCCTATGTGTATATCGTGATGGAGTAAGCTTGTCGGCCTTATGTATATATTTTTTCCAACTTTTTCGCATAAGCTAACCGGCCATCTACTACATGATCTATGATACATGTTTTCGTGAAAACTGCTTAGTATGGTAGATTGTTATCCCAAGCTTCATGCTTAGTGTTTTCTTTTAAGACATTATTTTTAAGTATTTGCATTTTTTAGCATCTATGCAGGATATGCGAAATTGTTTTCTCAATGTTATCTCTTTTGTCTTTTGTAGAATCTCTTGTTGTTTTAAGGGTTTTTTAATAGATTTCCTTTATACCCTGCATTAAATATGAGGCTCACGTAATTCAGCTAAGAAAAATTCATGTGTTGCGTTGTGACATCTATCTAAGTGCATTTATAATGATCACCATGAGCACCTTAGGTTGTGCTCTTTCTTTTTCTTTCTTTCTTGAAGATAATGAGGAGAACCAGCCCCTAAGCCAACCATTTGGATGGTTCGGGCACACCTAAATCCCGACCTGGGGCAGCCCCTTATATTACCAATTTAGAACTGGTTGTCTATGTCCCCTTGACCCATAGGCTGCCTACCAAGATATTCATAAATTTCGGCCTCCCATTGCAGGAAGCTGGCATTGAGCCCAGCACGCCACCCATCCTTAGGGGTGCTTATGCTGGTTGACTTACTGATGAGGATGTTGGGCTCTTTCTTTGAATTCTTACATTTAAAATCGAATGTGTAGCTTCTTGGAGATTGAGATGGCAGCGTCTAACTTCTTATTCTTTTCTTGATCAGATTATGCGAAGGAGGTGAACTCCTGGATCGAATTCTTGCTAAGTAAGATAGCATAATCTTTCTGCACCTGAAATGTCTGTATTTTTTCTTTCTTTCTGTTAATACATTCTCGCTCCAAGTTTGTTTTGTTCTGTAAATGCAAATACTCAATATATGCTTGATTTGGTTGGCTTGAACTGCAGAACGTAAGTATTTTCCCATTCTTTTTTGTTAATGATATGCTTATTGCGATGTACTTGAAGCAGCATACGGCTGCTTCTCTAAGTAAATAAACTTTTTATTTCAAGATTATCAAACCTAAAACTGGTTAATCTTGAAGCAGAAAGGATAGCCGTTACAGTGAGAAAGATGCTGCAGTGGTAGTAAGGCAGATGTTGAAAGTTGCGGCAGAGTGTCATTTACATGGTTTAGTACATCGTGATGTGAAACCTGAGGTAAAAATCCGAAGAATTTTGTATTAAGATTCTTATAAAGACTCAAAGATAAAAAGATACAGAGTATATTTTCTTTACAGAACTTCCTTTTCAAATCAATAAAGGAGGAGTCACCTCTCAAGGCCACCGATTTTGGCCTATCAGATTTCATAAAGCCAGGTTTCTTTTAAAGACTTCACATTTGGGTTTTTTTTTTCCTTATTATTTTTACTTTGACGTGAGAGCTGCTTGAAGTAATTGTGAACTCAGATGCTTCTGTATGGATCATTATAAGAGAATGACCTATTAAAGTGATACTGCAGGGAAGAGATTCCGGGATATTGTTGGCAGTGCATATTATGTTGCTCCAGAGGTACTGATACGAAAATCTGGGCCTGAATCAGATGTCTGGAGCATAGGTGTTATAACTTACATCTTGCTTTGTGGAAGGCGTCCCTTTTGGGATAAAACTGAGGATGGAATATTCAGAGAGGTCTAGTTCTTTTTTAATTTTTCCTAGGAAATTTCGTATAATATTTTTACACTATTTCATTTGAGATTTTATTGCAATAAATCCTTTTTGCTGTTATTCCTTAGAATGGTGTCTTGCTTTCTGATCTATTTCTATAGCATAAGTAATAACTCTTTGTAATCACAGTGCAAGAAGTGGAATGAAATAGGCGGAATATGTTGGCATTTGGTTTGTTTGATGTTCTTGAGTTCTCTACTGTTTTTACTACTAAAGATTTATGATAGCTTTATTAGAATGATTTTCTGGATACCAATTACATCATTTGCGGGTTATGTGATAGATCCTTAAATTATAGTAAAATTTAATTACTTGTTTTGCCAACTTTGTACTTTTTCTGCTGATCTGTAGGTCTTGAGGAATAAGCCAGATTTTCAAAGGAAGCCATGGCCAACCGTCAGTGATAGTGCCAAAGATTTTGTAAAGAAGTTATTGGTGAAAAACCCTCGAGCCAGACTTACTGCAGCTCAAGCTTTGTGTAAGTATTGTTTTGACTTCTGTAGATCTTCCGTACATATTTGTGCCACTGCTATCCTTATACATGTTGTAATGCAAAATCATGCTTAGATGTTCATAAAAGGAGAATTAATGTGAAATACTTTATTTGTATTTTTATGAAAATCAATAGATTTCTTTGTAAAGGCTGCGATGTTTTTTCTGTAAAATGAAGCTCATCATTAATAACATAAAATATGGTGCATATTTTACAGCACACCCCTGGGTCAGAGAAGGTGGAGATGCATCAGAAATCCCCCTAGATATATCAGTTCTATCCAACATGCGCCAATTCGTGAAGTACAGTCGCTTTAAACAGTTTGCACTCAGGGTAATACTTTGAGTTTTGTTGTTAGATGAAACATGTGGTTTGTTTTTTTAAGGCTGGGTTGACCTTGTTAGTGTTTCATGAAATCATGCAGGCCTTAGCAAGCACGCTTAATGAGGAAGAGTTAGCTGACTTGCGTGACCAGTTTGCTGCAATAGATGCAGACAAAAGTGGCTCAATCAGCCTCGAGGAAATGAAACATGTAGGTCTTCATATTGTCGGCAATATGAATTGTACTTCCGTAAATGTGGTTTTCTCTATGTGGTTGTTTACTTATCTGAGACCTTAATGTGATTGAGTTCTAGTTATGCAAATGTCTGTTAGTTACTCTATTCTACTCTTTCTTTTCACTTTTCAGGCTCTTGCAAAGGATCGTCCGTGGAGATCAAAGGAGCCTCGTGTTCAAGAAATTCTTCAGGCAGTAAGTAATAGTAACGTAATATTTTTTAATGAAATTATGCAAATATTCTTCATAAGGCTTCTTGGATGAAAAATTTTTCTATGTATTTATGCGGATGCATATCACCAGACATGATTACTAATGTGCACTATGAGGTAAAGCTTCAATCTTAAGAAACTCAACCCGGTTGATATACTATGCAATATTTGCTGGCATTCTACCTTATTCACCAACTTCATTAAAAGGATCCTCGGAGTTCATGCGGTCATGGATTCTGGATTCACTGAGAATTTGTTTGATTGTTCCAAAATTCGAGTTTTGGTGCATCTTCATTCATTTTGTGAGACAAACTAAGGTTGGAAATACCCACACCATAATTGTTCATCCATGGACGTAGCATTCAAGTATCTAACCTTTATGTTGGAACTGTAGTGCCCAATTACATCATCAAGGAGCTCAATGTCGTATGAATGTGACTTTTTTGTCCCTCTCATCACCGTCAACAAAAATTACTACTTAGAGAAAAAAACAATAAAAGAAACGTTAGAACAACCGAACGATGTTATTGCTCTCTAGCCATTCGAAGGTAGGATATATATACGTAATCTAACAGTTACGTAAGTATTTTATATCAGTTTTGTGATATTTTATGAAATCATGACTTATCATCTCTGTCAACAAAAAAAAAATAGTAAAGAGTTTCCTCCTCCAGATCGACATCAACACGGATGGAATGGTAGATTTTCCTGAGTTTGTGGCTGCTACATTACATGTACATCAACTCGAGGAACATGATTCTGAGAAGTGGAATTCCCTTTCCCAAGCTGCTTTCGAGAAGTTTGATTTGGATAGAGATGGCTACATTACACCTGATGAACTCAGAACGGTACAAACTTTCTCTTTTTTTACATCAGTCAGACAGCACTTAGCATAACACTTGTTATTCATATTTGTTGAAACTCACTCTTCCAGATTCCGCTGGACTTCTTAAAATAAGCTAAAACGATCTTTTGAGTGTAAGTCTGAGCTCCCATTATTTCTCCTAAAAGTCTACCGAAAATTAACCAAGTTCACAATTTGTTAAGTCAAACGGTCCATATTTTAGTGGTACATTGTTGAATTCATGCATGATTTGGGGACAAATTTTATCTCTTTTTAGAAATTCAGAGAAATGGTACTACTTATATTTGCTAGTGTAGAATGCTGGCTGTGAGATGCCTTATTTCTGGATGCAGCACACAGGATTGAAAGGCTCTATAGCTCCACTTTTGGAGGAGGCGGACATCGACAAAGACGGGAAGATTAGCTTGGCAGAGTTCCGGAGACTTCTAAGAACCGCAAGCATGAACTCACCTAGTGCTTGTCGCCCGTCTCCTGCTAGGATTCCTCGAAGCATTAACTAGCAGATGTGCAAAGGCGAGCAAATATATGATCTCGAATGTGGAAAGCTCAGATCCTTTACCAGCACCTTCTTCAGATTTGGATATTCCTACTGCAATTCGAAAGAATTCCATCATGGTATACCGTCGTGATTCTACTTCTCATACCATCTGCAATTTGGTTACCTGTGGCTTACTTTCATGCACATATCATTGTTTTATTGCTTCACATTCTCTTTATGTGCCTATATGATCCAAAAGTAAAGTTGGAACCTTCTAAGCTTTCGTTGAAATTCAACTGCTAAAGAGAACTATCATATCATAATTTGAAGCAACTTGGATCCTACCGTTCCTGGCTAGCAGTATGATTTTACTAGTAGATTTTTTTTTTTTTTTTTTTTTTTTTTTTTTCAAATGGTATCATGGGAAATTTTACACGTTACTTGGCTCACTATTTGTACAACTATCGTAATGAATAAATTTGTAGATAGCAGGTTAAATATTTCAATAAACAAGTTTCAGTCTGGACACGTCTGTCGTACCTTGTTACCTTTCATTCATGTTTCATCTAAAATATAGCTGGAAACTATTTAATATTCACTCATTCTTTAATAGATGACAGGAAAACTGAATGGTAGGCTGGGTATCCCATCGAATTAGTACCTTTCTAAAATCTGGCTGCGTTGGTTACCATGCATCTGCTCTCTGCCCGTCAAGATTTGTCCGAACGAAGTCGCAAACTTTTAGTAGTGCTATGTGGTTGTAGGACTAATCAGGGGTGTAATTGAGGCTGAATAAGGCAGAATATCTGGCATTTTATTCATTTTCTCTTCTTTTCAGTCTGATTTGTTGTTGACAGATTTTCAGCTTTGCTAAAATTCACTATTTTTTTTTTTTTTTGAGATACCAATATTTGCCGTCATAATCCGTACCCAATCTGTCGGAAAATGGGATAATTCTAGGGACGATCTTCAGACGAAGTTATCCGTCGCATATGTGCATATCGGCTATCTAAATATTTAGTTTACATTGGTAGAGCGGAAAGTCAAATTCGAATAAGAGATTGCTGAGGCCCATCCTGCCAGATCTTGATTCCTTTGCAATAATGAACTCTATATTGTTAGGTATAGTAGCATGTTGCAGCTCAAGTTTATGCACGTATGGCCTTCACTCTTCAATGGAGGAAATTTTAACTAGTGCCTACATTAGACATATTATCAGGGCAACACCAATTAAATTTTGATATGTGGTGTAACTAGTGTTGACTAGGCCGACAAATTTTTTGAATTTCATAAATCACTTAAGAACTTTGAACTAAGATAAAACGTAGGAAATGAAAATTGTACTAATGTTAAAAATTTTCAAAGGAATTTTTAGTTTTAATGGTTGATTCAGTCAGCATCATAATCAATATAGTCAATACCATATGTTAATATTTAATCGATACTATTATGATATATAGGAACATGTCAAGTACACATGGGCGGATACAATACATACCAAGTGGGGTCAAATGACCCCACTTGATTTTGTGTGTGTGTGTGTATATATATATATATATATATATATATATATATATATATATATATATATATATATATATATATATATATATATGTGTGTGTGTGTATGTGTTTTATGTATTATATAGTGATTTTTTTTATTATTCAAAATGTAAAAATATAAAATTATTTTGAATTTGTGTATGAAAATTATCTAGAACATCTCAAATACTTACGAAAATCTCAAAACATTCACGAATATTTCAGAATATCCTAAATTCCATATAATACTCACAAACATCTCAAAATACTCCAAAACACTTATAAATATCCCATAATATTTATAAATACTATAGAACTTTCTGTAATACATATAAGTACTTACAAACACCGTAAAACATCTACGAACACCTAAAATTTTATTTTTTTTTAATGAAATTTGATTTTTTTTTTTCATATTTTTTTGTATTTATTAAGATTAAATGCAGTGTTTAAATTTATATTTTGGAGTATTTTTAGACGTTCGTAGATATTTTGAACTATTTTATATTGTAATTCAGAATTAAAATACTTATAATTTTTTTAAAATTGATATAATATTTAAATAGTTAGCACTCTTATTATTATAGTACCACAAAATATTATTAATTTTTTCTGACCCCACTTAACATAATTTCTGGATCCGCCACTGCAAGTACATACACCAAAATAGAGGGGGCTGATATGTAAAAAGGCCAAAATAATTACTCCTCAATGAGCTCAGTAACACAATGACACCCTCATTTGCAGCTGCAGAACAGAGCATTCAGTTTTAGTTCCTTGGACATTGACTTTTACCAACCCTCTCTTATGGCAGGGATGGTGAAAGCACTTCTATAACCTTTTTATTTGTGATGTTTAAGTTTTATGTCAAGTAGAAACAGACCCATCAGTCAAGAATTTAGACACTAATTATGAATTTCTCAACAAGCAAATATTATAAGATTAAAAAAAAAAAACTTTATCATGGAGATAGAAAGTGGGGGCTGAAGGTGCTAACATGCATAACATACAAACACAGTTTAAAACCTCATGGATCCGTGAGTCCTTTTTTTCTTTGGTTCCTTTCTTGTAATACATATATATTTTTTAGGTAACAAGATTTGATTTTTTTTTTGTTATGACGTAAATTGGATTATATCAGTAAACATAACCTTCTAATCACAGTATGTTAGATTATCGTTAAGGAGTAAAATTCTATATATATTATCTCCGATAAGCGGTTGAATACAATGCCATTATGTGCTACTGAGAACTGTGAATCTTCAGTTGCTGGGAATGGATATCTTTTGTTGCAGTTGCAGGATCTCCGGTGAGTCATGATTACCAGATGGAAAATGAAACAAATGCAAAGTCCCTTTACTTGGTACCCATCTCTAGGGCTGTGCCTACGGCGCTACACTGATCTCTCTCTCTCTCTCTCTCTCTCTCTCTCTCTCTCTCTCTAAATGCTCTACTTATGTATGTGTGAGAGAGGTGTTATGTTTGCATGAAAGCAAAAAGGAAGATCTGATGATGTTGGTGTCAATATTAGTGAAATTATCTTTGAAAACTGCATAGGGTGCTTTAAAGATAAACTTGCCAAAAACAGGCAACTTTTTTAATGAACAGATAGTACGAGAGTTTTCTAAAAAAATACCTACATATTTGCCTTTGCTTTTGAATCGATTTATTGAATAAATTTATGTTTTTTTTATAATTACTAATTAAACCAACATAAATAGATATAATTCTAATAGATCTATACAATCCACACTGTTTCAATCTATATACATATGATACTAGCTACCCACTCAAATAATAGCACTAATGGTATGTCTAATTGTAGCGAAGATGTTCCATCGTCATTTGGATCAATGTTACCTACATGTGGAATTTCTATAACCCTGAAGTTAATATGATACATGCAACGTTCTAGTGCCAAAACCGACAAAAAAAAACTCAAGATAAAAGTACGAAATGTAAGTGAGATATGTCAATTTTTTACTAAAAACAACAGCCGATGTCTGTTTAAAAACAATTAGCAAAGAATATTAAAAGTAATATGTTATTGATAAAAAATAGTAGTACATGTCACTTAAGAGACACGTTTAATCATACTAAAAGTGCGACAACCAATTGCAATAAAAATTAATAGTAAGTGCCGGTAGTTTTAACAATTATATATTTTTCCAAAAACAATTAGATTAGTATTCGTTAGACTAGCTATTGACGCTCAATTACCTTTTAGTGAGCATAAGAAATTTAATCAATTTATATAAATTATACCATCTCATTTCAAACCATTTTCTAGAACAATTCGTTAGGATAACTTACAAACTTTATATTTCTATAACATAAATTTTAGTTACAAAATATCTAACATTTTTCGTGCAGCATACTGTCCGGGCCGGCCAGCGGCTTACTTTGGCACGTTATCCGCAGGCAGTAGTGTGGGACAGCCCGGGCCGCACCTTTGTATCTCTAAGAACTATTACTTGCAGTGATGATTCTTGCAGAAATGGCACTGCATTGCAAAAGGAGACTTAGTAAAACTTTTCCATAAAAGGCATACCTGCATGGTCCGTGCCCTGTTTAGTGGACAAATGAGGGCCCTAGGGCCTACGCTTTATGTGAGTACGTAAGCTATGCCTACCAGGTCCGACGCTAACCCTAACTAGATGGGGGTCTGTGGTGTGGTGGGGACCTAAACCAACATGATAAACAGTCACGCAAGAAATTGGTGAAAATATATAGTATTAACACATTGCCACAAGTTGAAGACTTTGACACAATTTGTACTTAGAATTTGAACTTGCAGCTAATTAATTTCTTACCATAAATATATACATATAATAAGGGAAAAAATTGTTATTTCTTATTATATATTAACATATATTTAGAATTTATTTTATATATAGATATAAAATTAACGCGATCAACCTTAATTAATGGTAAATTAATTCAGCTTGATCGAGCTCGTACTCGAACAAAGTCTTTTGTGTTCGAAGATAGATGTGGCTAAGAAAAGTTTGCAAACAGTCAGACATGCGCAAAAATTTTTTACGTAAAAACTTTCAACTTGAGCGGAGATAAAATTATGGATTGTACGTAACTACTGAATAAATATGCACTAAGAGTTAATGGTAAAAGTACAATAGTTTCTCAATGTTCAAACTCCTTGAGTAGTTTTGATAGCTTTTACTGTCTCTCAGTGTTTTCTCTCACCCAAAAAAGAGATCCCCTCTGTACACTGGCAACCATGCCAATTATTTTATAGGCCTAGTTAAGTCGTCAGGAAGAGTAGGCAAAATCGGATCGTGGAGATCCGTAATATTCAGTCACAATGCACATCTTACTCGCCACGTGCCGCCAACTCGACCACTTTACATCGATTCTTCCGCTTGGTGCAATAGTTCTTCCAACTGTCTAATCGAACTGACCTCGACTAGGTCGATGATCCGAGACATCGGATTCAGCGGCGAACACCGGCTTCATGTGACCTGGCACGTGTTATGTCAGATCTGGTGCTATATCACAGCTAATCTTATATTTTGGGCATTTCCATTAGTCTGGTACAGCTTTAGATCTAGAATCCTAAAATTGTTTTAATACAAAGAATTTTAGTTGTTAATGTGTGATAAACGTACAATATTAGAAATAAATTACTGTTCTTATACTTTAAATATTCTCTTAGTTTCGGTATTGTCATTCTCATATACTCACTCATATATTCTTTTAATTCCAATTTTCCAAATATGAAAAAGAAGCACTAAATAATGCGTTCATTAGAATCCTAACTCATGAGAACTAGTCAATGGTCCAATGATAGCAAGGTAGACGTATTCCCAAGAAGCTCTTGGGCTCTTTCTGATATATTTATGTATTAATATATATATATATATATATATATATATATATATATATATATGAATATAAAAAGATTAGAGTTTTTATGTGTTTTATAACGTTTGAATTAATTTTTTTTAAAAAATATCTCAAAAGGTGTTTTATGACTCTGATATTTTTACTGGTAAAAAAAATTGGAGCCTCCAAATATTTATTTAGAAAAAAAAATTAAAAAAAAAATTATATATTCATAGAATTTTTTTTTAAATTATTTATCTTTAGAAATAAGTTTTTGTATTCAAATATTTTTAAGAAATATTTGTATGTACGTATTTTATATGTTTTTATAAAAAAACATGGCTTATGGTTTGCAAAGCAGAGGCTTTTGCACAAAACCCCTACATGCTACCCCTGTCGGTTTTGTACTACTGCTGTTTACATTGAAGTATGGGCGAAAAAGAAACTTATTACGTTTGCGCCAAAAGAAACGCAGCACACCATAAAATCAAGAATAATACCAAAATCAACAATATATGTTTCAAAGAGAAAGAAGGGATAGAGCTGGTCATCATACCATACAAAAAATCTCACAGTCGCCTTTTTTAGTAGCTGAATCATGCTTAACTCTACACAGTTTTTCAGCAAAATCTCTCTACTATCTTTTCCTTGTTGGACATTTCTCTCTCTCTCTCTCTCTCTCTCTCTCTCTCTCTCTCTCTCTCTCTCTCTCTCTCTCTCTCTCTCACACACACACACACACACACACACAATGGCGATGCATACATCACATGTGATGATTTTGTTTGCAATGCATGCCTTATTATCCAAGTAAACTGCACTCTGAAACCCTAACTTTCTAAAACCCTGTTTTGTCCCCTTTCCTTTCTAAGCTCCTATCTGTCACTCTCATACATCACTCCCTCTCCCTCTCTCACATATCCCTCCAGACCCTCTCTTCAGTACTCTTTCTCTTCTTTAATACCTCTTCAAGCAGCTTCATTATTTCACTCACACAACTGCAACTACTACTACCTCTTCAAATATTGTTGGTCTGATCAGTACTAGCGAGCTAGCTTTAATGGAGATCAGCAACCATGAAGAAAGAGGAAGCAGCGGGAACAAGGGAGCGGCAGCGGCGGCGTTCATGCGCCCGTCGAGCTCAAGGTGGATTCCGACGGCCGAGCAGATAAGAATACTGAGAGATTTGTACTACAATGGAGGGCTCCGATCGCCGACCACCGAGCAGATCCAGCGCATCTCCTCGAAGCTCCGCCAGTTCGGGAAGATCGAAGGGAAGAATGTTTTCTACTGGTTCCAGAACCACAAAGCTCGCGAGCGACAGAAGAAGCGCATCATCAATGAACTATCCAACCAAAACAACACAGCTTCTGCCAAAAACTCCACTACTAAAAACTTTGCATCTGGTGCAATATATATAAACCCGTACTTATTATTAATTTTCTATCTGATTTTCTAAAGTTTGATTAATGTTGATAATAATTTTTGGTGAAGACGGTTTAGGTGCTAGTTCCTCATGTCTGTATGGTGTTGAGAAGATGGGAAGCAGTGGTTATGGTAGTGGAAGTACTGTGCTCATGGAGAGGAGTTTTAGAGTAAGTTTAACTAGTGTTGTTTAATTTAAGCTCAAATCAAATTTAGATGATCTATTGCATTTTATTTTCTTTTTAATTTTTGAAGTCTTTTATCCGTAATAATATCAGGAATCAGGAACGAACATAATTTTCCTGCAAAATACTAATTTGCAGTAAAAGATATCTGCCTTTTATTGAAGAAGTTAACAAAGTACTTTTTGACTATAATGCTGAAAGAGAAGAAGTTTCAAAGACATGCAAAGAGGAGCAGTTGGAAATTCCAGCACTTTTTGACTGTCTTGAGTCTCCAAGGGAAATAGCTAGCACTGGGGAAAGGAGACCCCAACAATATGAACCTTTTTATCTTTTTAGATCTTATGTCTCATATTGTAGAAGTACTTTAAAATCACATTTTTCTTTATTATTATTTGTTTTATTGTGAACAGGAAGACTTCGTTGTAGGAGGAGCAGGAGATCATCAGGTGCAATCCATGGAGGGAAGCATGGGTTGGATGGGGGGACTGCTGCAAGATCCTGCACCGTCGCCATGGATGGCCATGTATCAAAGCTCCTCACAGTATCATGAACAAGCTCCTTACAAGCAAATGGAAACACTCCAACTCTTCCCCATCCACCCCCAAGATAATCACCATGAAGAAGATGAAGAAGAAGGTCAACAAGAAGAACTCAGGGATCATCAAGAGATATTAACCAATTATCTCTACTTCTCCACCACCACCACCACAACCAGCAGCGGCCATCACTACGCAGCTGCCAGCGCCGGCGCCGCCTCTCTCGAACTCAGTCTCAACTCCTGCTGCTATGCTCCTAGGGGTTCAACCTAGCTAATACTATGCATATTGCATGTCACATACTTTAAATTACTTCTCTGAGAAAAGTTTAACAATGTAGTAGTAGTTCAGTTGTACTTTCAGAATTGCTAACTTAATTGGTAGCTTTATGATCTCTGGACACGGGTTTTTCAGTTTTTGGTGGGTCATATAACGAAAAAGAAATTATTTTTTTATTTTATTTTATTTTATTTTTATTTTTTTTTGCAAAATCTGACTTATGTATTCATTTCATTAGGGTACATTAGTGTAGCAGCCTTGAGAGTGGTGAAGATTCTTCATTTCTCTTCCAAGTCGTAACTCATCTAGCTTCTTCAATATGTTATAATGCTCTCAGCCATGGTATAGCATCTAGCTGAACAGTACTGCATACTTTTGACCAACTCTCTCATCATTCACTCATTCTAAATAGCCCAGACCTAATTAGATTCAATCCAGCCATTCACTTCCATATCCTTCGTACCATGATTTAAGCAGTTAGTGTTTTCTTTTAGCTTAAGGTATAATTATATTTTTCTTGTCAAAATAGCTTTTGTGATCGATCCTAAGGATATAAATCTTCTTCATGCTTGCCACAACGCATTGCGATACCCTTTTGGTCAATTTTCAACTAAGATTTTGGATCATGTAGAATTCTTTTGAGGAAACAGACTAGGGTTTTGGGGGCTCAAACTCTGTCATTTTGCACCAGCATCTATGGCTTGCTCGCTTGCAGTAAGGGCTTTGGCTAGTCATCTAGTGCTTTTTCTTAACCCGATAGACACACATTGGGAGGTTTCCTACTTAGTCAAAAGATAATTTTTATTTATTCATCTCATCAAGATTCACGAACATGTGTGAACACTGGGCTTATATAATTGGCAAACTTATTATTATATTTTATGTCCCTCACAAATTTCATACAACTTTTGCCTGACTTTCTCTTCATGATGGATTTGGGGCCCATTGTGATGATATACTACAGATACTGCATGCAGAAAGCTAGTAGGATTCTAGGACGACTCCATGTGTTTGCACCACTTCCAATGGGTTTCTCTTGTAAGAGTATGGAATGACTGAAATCATAATTTAGTTTTTCGCAAAAAATTTGCGGCTGTAATGGAGTTCTTCTTTCTTTATGCGCTTTCCCTCCTTTGTTAACTCTCCAGAAAAGTAGAAAATTCTAGCTAAAGCATAGGTTGAAAAATAGGATGAGAGAGCAGAATCAAATTGTTGATTCGTGAAAACCCTAACCCTAGTGAGGGTTTTGAGGAAGACGATGGAAAACTGTTGATTAGGGCACCTTTTTCTGTGAATCTATGTACTGCTATGGCGCCCGTTTAGACACGCAGAGGCGTAACAGGAAGATCACGTAAAGACGAACATAGACATCTATGCTTTGCTTTTGAGCTATATCTTATAGTAGGGGAATTAGGAAGGACGATTGCAGAATATTGTCATATTGAGTAGCCTACTTTTCATTTATTGGTGGGTAAATAAGAGCCATTCTCAATTTTGAGTTATTTGGTTCCTAAGCATAAATTATAAGGAGTAATGCTAGAGATCACCCTCACTCTCCTAAGGATGGGAGTGAGTGCAATAAAATTTGATGCTAGGGTGCGATACAAAGGTTGAATGATGGTGATGCTGAGTAATGTGAGAAATGGTGTACGTGAATGAGTGTGCTTTTTAGTATTGTTTTAAATGGTAAGTGGCTAGCTAACAAATTGGTTAGCATGACTAAGTGCAGGGAGGAGACTATAACTTGCTCCTTATAAAGGAAAGGTCAGAGGTTGATATAACACTAGTCGGAAGGAACTTTATCTTACCGCTCACTGTTTTATGTTAAGATGGTAAATAGAAATCGAACATAGCGATCAACACCAAAAAAAAAAAAAAAAGAATCTGAGTGGAACATAAATTTCTGAGCTCATAGATATGTAGAAAAGTAGATGCCGGGGTGACAATTTGGTCCTCGTAGATATGCTTGTTTCAAAATCACGGCAATGGATCTGTTAATCATGCAGATTTTATACCTACGAATTAGTTAATTTGGTGTGGTATAAAGAAACAACATATAGTTACCACAAAAGGCCATCAAAACCACATATAGGCTAAGTGAATCCGCTAACCAATCCAATACTTCAAGAAGGAAAAAGCCCATAAAAGCCTGGGCCAAATAATAGATGCTTAAATTAATAACACAAAAGCAGAAGGGCAAAATCGTCATCTAACCTGCTGTAAAGATAACGAATGAATTTTCAACCAAGCTAATGAAAGAGAGCTAACATCGTCAGTTCATCCCTCCTGGTTTTCTCATCTTCCTTGAACCTCAAACTATCATCTTTCCTACTTACGAAACCACCACCAAAACCATTGCCTCCGATCCGCGCAGCCACCGACGACAAGAAAAGTACTGGCAGCCTGGAAACGAGCCAAAACAATACGAGCGTCACCACCGCAAAGTCCGCCCCAACTCCTCTTAAAATCAAATACAGACCACAGTCTAGAAAACAAGCAAGAGACAGCAGCGCCGGCGGCCGCAGAGCTCCGCCGCCGACGCCGCCTCCTAAGGAGTGGGAATCGATGACGTTGGCGGAGAAGGCGGTGGAGCTTTACGTGGGAAAGAAAGGACTCCTGTGGCTCATCATAAACCAATTCAAAGTATACATATAGAGTTGCATATGTGCTCAATCTTGAGCATTCACTTCTGTACGTAGCCATGCATGACATGTATGGTATCAGAGTCTCCAGGAATTTTGAGGCAATTTATTTTTATACATCAGATGTGAAATAGTGAAAAAAAATAGATAGAAATTTCGATGATTACTAACATCCAAGCTGTATTAGTATGAATGGCACCTTAGACCATCGTTGAAGGTTGAATTTATAGATGGAGCGAGTTATTTGCTTAATATAGCACGATGGCATATCTTTCAAAGGATGAGAGTATAATATTAGATATGCTATGTGAAACCGCGGATTTAATCCAATGGGGCTTGATTAGTGGCATCACTTACACAATTTATTACGTTATATGAAGGATTGGTAAAGATTATCCCTTATCATGGTACTAATGTGGATTCTAATCCTACCGAAAGCAGTATAAAAATATCCTCCGCTAGTAGTAAATATGGATGCATCGCCTCCTTCCTAGAGCGTGAAAAAGACCTCGACGAGTTAGCGGGATGGGAAGTAACCTTGTCATCATACATTAGGGGAAGGATTGAATGTTCCACATTTGCACATTAATGTTCTATTATAATCCGAAATAGTCGACTATCCATCAATTTGGACGGCGTAAATAGGATTGTCTTTTTTTTCCCTTTTTTTTATTTTTTCTTTTCTTTTTTTTCCGCTCTTTTTCTTTTTCTTATTCTTTTCTTCTATTTTTTAACCAGATCCATGCAGATCTTGATCTGACGGCAGAGATGGTGGCCGGAGGTTGGACGAGACGTCAACAGCAACACAGTACAACGACTAAGATCGGGCGGAGTGAGAATAGCACGACGACACCGACACACGCGAGATCAGATGACGAGAGGACTGAATCGGACAAGGTAGGCGCCACACGATAAAGGAATGTGTCAAAATAGACTATGATGCGGCGCGAAGACGGACGGTCCAATGAGACGTAAGTGTGATGACGGCAGAGAAACATGCCACATGGCAGAGGAGAGAGACGATAACGACAGTCTGTAGGAATGCGATGCTCGGAATAGAGGAGCAAAGAAAGGATAGTGACAGGGCAGGAGATTGGCGCCGCCGGACGGAGCCGCGAAGATGGTGGCGCCGCCAGATGGAGCCGCGAAGATGGTGGTGGCGGCGCCGGCAGAACTTTATCCTTTGGAGATGGCAGCAGCGCCAACGAATTTATTAACTCGAAAACCTAGATAACAACAGGTGCCTCTGATATCATGTAAAAGTTAGAATAGAAAGTAGATTTTTGACTTAATACAAAATAATGATAATACGATTCTTATACATACTCAAGATACCTACCAGACTTGGCCCATACATAATATGGAATAATTCATAACTCTCAACAAGTATGATCAGCACTGTTCTAGTTAAAAAATTCGAGTTGTAAGTAAGCACAATTTATAGGCCGAATTACCAGAGATCGCTCGCATTTCCAAATGCTGAACGCGGGCAGCATTACTTTTCTCCATCCGCAAAGGGGCTTGAGAGTCACCGTACTGCTACTTTTAAATCCGGTAGTATGGTTTGCAACTATCTTTCTTGGAACAGAAATACTACGTTCTGATAGATGGAGAAGCAGCATAGCTAGCAACTCTCGGCATTATAAGAGGGCGACAGCAGATCAGAACGAACGATAATTCTAGAATATAGATTCCCATGCTGATCCATATGAACATCGTCCGCCTCCAGTTCCATAATATCCTCTTCAGGAAAGGAAGCTCAGACTCAATTTTGATAGATGCTGCATATATCTCGGGTATGCCAGCATTAGGCTTGTACTCGGCCCTCTGTTCAAGAACGATTCTGATGCAAGCGGTATGCATACTTGCATCCTTAGAACTTGTCATTCTCAGTTTGAGGGTTTGCGATTCCGAGCTATAACCGGTTAGTACTGTGCCACTCTTAAGGAAGGTCTCTATAAGACGAATATGAGGGCTTTTATAGCGTAGCATGCAGGGTTGGCTTCTAGAAGAAATGACATTTCCATTCACGTCCAGAAATTCAGCCCTGACCTTAATATGAAGAAAAAAGAAAGAGAAAAAGATCATAACCACATTTCAGAGAGAAAAAAAAAAAAAACTGCATACCTGCAAAAGGAATATTTAATCTTGTATGTTCTAAGACATCACTATATTCAGATCAACGACAACAACCCAATAAAAGCCCCACCTGAGCGAGGTATGGGAACAATAGGATGTACGCAGCCATCCTCCAACTCTGTCTGGAGAGTAAAGTAGTGTTTATTGGTGTTATTCAAGGTGATTTGCCACCTAGACTACTAAACAGTAATACTTATCTGCTGACTCAGAATCAACAATACGGACACAATTCATATAAATGGGAGCTCCCTGCCTAGATTTAGAAATCTAAATATGCTTCCACACAAAACAACATTGATGTAAAATTGTAAATGCTCTATGCAGAGGTAGCAGTTGTATACCTGGGTTACAACACTCAAGCATAACATTAAAGCATAACTAGTTGGCACTAAATCTAATTGCCAAATGCAGTTCAAATAATTCGTTATACGGAATTTGTATAACGAATCTCTAATATCTAGAAAACCCTCTACGCAATTCACTTATCAGTTTGCATAGAGCAGGAAATACGAGGGGCTTGCGTGAACATTTTTAAATAATAGTGACCCTGAAAATCATTAATGCAATCTCACTAACCAGGTATATATAGTTACCCTGAAAGTCTGAAGCAATGATCATGCACGCATGTAGTTTCATGTACCGACCAATGCCATCTTATTAAAATGACGAAATCAAACGCAAGGGCTGTACACATTTACAAAGCAAAAGAGTCCAAGATTGTTATCAGAGAAACCATATGGACGAAAATTCCAGCTTAATATGGTCCGACTTAACCAATGAGAGTAGTTAACAACATCATAATTTATCACTCAATTGTTTAAAAAGCAGTAATAATCTATACCTGAAAAACTCCAAGCTTCCAATTATAATCAGACTCAGGCAAGGTCAGAGAAACAATCAACTGCAACCTATGATTCGGAGGAACAACACCCCAAGTCCCATCCTTGATAACTCCAAATCTACCGCTACAATCTGTGACGTGCGGTGCGAGCCGTACGACCGCATCGGGGCTAGGCTTTGTATAATCAAAGCTCAATTCTCCATTAACCTTGAGTGGCTCTTCTATAACACTCTTCATTGCAATGCTCCCACTCACGAAGGCGGATACCAGCAACCCAACGAGCACAATTCCGACATAAATTGCCCAAAAACAACCCCTTAGAATTCTCAGAGCTAGCATTCCTACACCTTCTTGGCCGCGGAACCATTTGTGTATGTAAGGTGTAATAAATTTCTCTACGATAAGTTTGGGGATCCAGAAAATCCAATCTATTGTGGTGAAAAGACCTTGTTTTAGAGTTCCAAACGGGTCGCTGGCGACCGATAACGCTAAACGGAGCAGGACAAAAGGGATTTTTAAGCACGTGATAAATATATTCAGCTGGAAGAACACTGCTTTTACAATGAGCGCGGCGGTGGCGACGAGAAAGCCAGGATGTGAATGATGCTGACGTGTCGGGGGAAGAGTGTTGATGGACGGCTGAGACTCTTCGGAGGTAAGAGTTGAGATGGAGGAGTCGGCGACGAAAGTTTTGCTGCTGCTGCTGCGGCGGCGGTCAATGGAGGACCGCCGGCGACGGAGGACGGAGTGGGGAGACACGACGGAGGAGGTGTCCTCTGGTAGCGGTGGCGGCGGCGGCGGCGGCGGAGGTTTTTCTGGCAAGGAGAAGGTATCGGAGGCGTCGAAGAAGACGTCTTCGTCGTCGAAATCGTGATTGGAGGAATCCATTAATGGAGATTGCGTGAGCGAAGGGAATTGGGTTCGAAGCAGAGAAAGCAGCGAGCAGGCGGGCATCTGGAAAGGAATCGTGTCAACACGTGGCAGATCTTGCATTACAACTTGCTAGCTTTCGATTCGTCAGAATAACTTTCCGCTGTATTACTTGTATAGCAGGAAGCGGACATAACAGTTCCAAGCACGTTTTCGATTCGTTATAAAGAATGTACGCTGTTTACTCAGTATAGGAGGAAACGGACATAACAGTTCCATGCACACATGACATGAGCAGCCAACCAGGCCGAACTTGGGCCCTGTCGGAGCCCAACTGTCAAGACTCGAGTTTATGTGTGTGTATGTATATATAGGGGAAGTAGTTTTATATATATATATATGCTATTTTCAGCTCGATCTGAGAATAGCTTTTCGTAAACTAGCATTTCAGCAGTTGATTGTTTTGAACTAACGGCTGAGATTTAATTTTAATACTTATTTCGTTAAGTGTAAAATTAAATCTCAGCTGTTAGATCAAGAATATCAACAGTTCAGCTCACTTTGAAAAAAAAATTTAAAAAGAAACTCCAAGAGTATGATTTTGAACTTCCAAAGACGGAATTCTTGGATTGTCTACTAGGAAACTGATATAGATAACATGAGAAATAAATTGCAGAAATTCTGCATTGCAAAATCATTCCTGATTTCAAGCCTGCAATTCAAGAAAAATGCTATCGACGTGATCAAATCGCTGCATTGCATAAAAAAGGATTACCCAATGCCACGGGAGCTCCAGCTTTTGTACACGTAGATTTAGAAAGAGCGAGCAAACTTTTGCCTAACATATACTATTATATCTTATTTTTGTAGGAGCTGATTCTTACGCCTCGAATCTATAGTTCTTTGGTCGCTAGTCAATAGCATTTATCACTTTTTGCCACGTTCTCACTCAAAAGGCTACACTCCACACATTCTCTGATACGCACTACCTATCCTTTTAGAAGAATTAAGCAATGTTTTCACTAAGGTGTTAGAATTTGATAATACTAAACGAGTACAGATCTTCTGCACCAATTCGATACACCGAGTTATGTACAGAGTGCCGATTTTTCAACATATGATGCTTAACCGTGAAACTCTCATCTCCAAGTTGCTAATAAGAACATTAAGCTGGAATGGGACGTCAATCATACTTTTGAATGGCTTTTGCTCGTGCAGGTTGGTAATTTTCTTAAATTATTATAAATGTATTTGGCTACCAAACTAGACATAAAGTTAGTTTTCTATGTTGAAGGTTACTTACTATAAAGTACAGATATACCAAAATTTTATTCCAATACAATATACTTACAATATCCGATATGGATAAGCCACGGGTACCGTCAGACACGTGACAGACATTTTAGAAAAGTATTTAAAAATTAAAAGATTTTTGACACGCATGTGGATTTTTTTTTTTTTTTTTTTTTGAGAAATAAAATGCTATATATAACTAGCAATTATATAATAGTAAATAATATAATATAATTATATACTCAAATATTATATTTTTATTTTGTTTATGGAATTACACTCTTATTATTTAAATTGTAAATCAAGTAAAATATTATATAGTATATAATTTTTGTTATTGAATTTTATTGTATTATCAAATATTCAAATATTTAAAGTAAGTTATTATTTGTGATATAGCCGCGTTCTGGGCCGCCACGTGTCATGACGCTCACGCAGTCTGATTAGGAGAACGAGCCGGGCCCCGAAGTGAAGGCTCACGATATAGACAAATATGTACCCGGGATAGACATTGAAACCCCTCGCTGGAACCTCTGTCGGCAACGGTTATCTCCCGACATATGTTTCGGTAGCGACTGGTCGACATCAGCAGATCATGAGAAGTTGGACCGCCGCGTTCACGCGCATAGAAGTCTTTACGGGAAATCGAACCGACGCACTCTTTATGACTCCCAATAAAGACTCATTAAATTCGATAGTTAATTAGCTGCGGTTATTAACTATTAAATGAGGAAGCTCAAGGGTCGTGTAGCCTGGGAAAGTGTCTTCCGCGGCCGCCATAAAAGGCAACGGACAACTCTGAAAGAGGGGTTGGCTGATAGAGATACTGACATACTATACTGCAAAGCGAGACGAGAGTGGAGAGAGATTTGTATTCCCTTTAACTTATAGTAAAATCCTTGATTCGTTGGCATTACGTGACAGCCCGTAGTTTTACCTTGATTTTAAGGATTTTCACGTTAAAAGAGTCTGTGTCTTGTGTGATCTGGATCATTTCTAACAACTATAATCTGCTTAGAATCCTAGTCATCATTGTTTTTGAACACTCTATTGATCGGTCGAGAACCAGTTCGATCAATTTGTTTATTATCGTATTCGAATTCTATTTTTAAAAAAACTATCGTATTTTGTGTCTGTGCCGTATCGTGCTTCCGTCTTGTCCGTGACCGCACTTCTTAAGTTATCAATGTCATAAACATGGATTCCATTGTAACTAGAGATACCAGGTTATCTCATTTACGTTTGCGGAAGCTTGACCGTGGCTTCCACTCATGCTCACATTCTTTAGCGTCTTGGGTGATGCCTGCGATGTGGAGGATAACTGCTCGAGCCTACCTCATTTGCTGCACTCCTTTAAGACTCATATTAATACGGGCGGGCTAATATTTGGTGTTAGCGAGTGTATTTAGATTCCTTGATGTCTCAATAGTGCGAGCGAATGGTTGCCTATTTTGGACCAACTCCAAACTCTAACATGTCCGAACTTGTGCCAATATAATAAATTACGATTAAAAAAAACAATTAATGAAGTTAGAATTTAATGTTGTGACTAAATTTCATGTAGCGAACGAGTACTTTTCCCTTAAACTATAGGATTTTCCTTTGCAAAATCCTTTGAAAATTTATGAAATTTGTTAATTAAAAAGTAGACATTATATAGTCACGATAGAAGATATTTCGAAAATAGTTTAAGATATATAATTAATGTAATTTCTAAAATAAAATAAATTGGCTGATAATATAATATTTTCAGACTATCTTTTTTTTTGTTCTTAGACAAAGATATTGACCAATGCAAAAGGGGGAAATTGGGGGAAAAAAAAAGAAAAAAAGAGTAGAGATACCATTCTTGCTTCTGAAAGAAAAACCATTAATATCCAAAATGCAAATGACTGATATTAATAAAACCTTAACTAAAGAACTTAAAGAAGAACTAAAATTTAGTAGTATAAGCAAAATTTGTTCATAACATTATATAATATATATATATTTATATATATATATATATAAACATTGCAAAGGCAAATCTCATGGGCATATCGCATTATAACCTAGGAAACACGGACAAGCTGAACTTTTACCAAATAATGTCCAACACGGACAAATCCAAATACATATTGACATGCAAGAAAAATGTCCAAAAAATAAAAATAACAAAAAACTTTTGAACATCTTTGAATATGTCAGATAGGAATATCAATATATATGTCCGTATTTATTTTTTTTATATGTTAAATTTTTTTTTTAAAAAAAATATTATATAATATTAACAGTATAAAATATTATAATATTATGATTTACTTAAATATTATATTTTTTCTATTTTTATTGATTTTGTTAGACTCATGCTATTTATCTCAATAATATAAAATATTATAATATATATAAATATTTATATTTTAAATTATATACATTTTGTATTATTATGTCCAAACTATACACATGTATTATTTTTTAAAAAGTTGTTAAATTCCATATTCGTCCTATATCTTATCCGTGTGGCCGTGTCCATATCTATAATTCATAGATTTAACAATTGAAATGGTTATCTTTTATTAATAATGTAAAAATAATATTTGTATAGAGTATTTGAGATCAGACGACGCCTGCTATATATACTACTAATAATATTTTTTTTTAATTTATACGTCCGTCAAACCACTGGCATTATGTTAAAGAGTTCTAAAATGCGTGCCTCAGCAAAATCTGAACAGATCCATCTGTTAAATAAAAACTAATTTTGTTTCAAAAATACTTTTCATAATTTTCCGAAATATTTTAACTCATGAAATACAATTAATAATACTATATTAATCGTTTGAAATACTAAACTAATTATTTGTGAACTCTTAAGTTTCCATCAATGATACTTACGTAGATAGAATCGCTCTTATTAAGTATGTTTGGGGGGCTTGAAATTAAAATTCAAATGATTTATGATCTAGTAAGATTTAAACTACATTTTTGGGAGTTTGAAACCTATTTTGTTTATATGACGAATAGAAAATACTATTGATATATAGTTTTATTTAAACTTTAAATATTATATATTGAACCCTTGTTAACCTTCAAAAATAATGTTTTTTTGGCATTTGACAAATTTTATTTAAGTTTGTGTTATTCAACTATTTATTACAATCCAATATCATGTGGTTTGACCTTCTGTTTAACGGAAATTATTACAACCCATATAGGCTAAAGCCTTTGGGTGGCAATGGCCCATTGGGACCTTCCCGCTTGCAAAACTAAAGGCCCAAAAGCGGTCCCAAGGAGTCGAAGAAAACCGCCGTCCGCTTTGTTTCCACGTGTCGAACGCTCAGACATCAGCATCCTAAAACAATGCTAAATTTAAAGATAAAAACTAATAACCCTCGCCTCAACCTCCCCACTTCTTTCCCTCTCAGCGGCAGCATCCTCCCCCCCCCCCTCTCTCTCTCTCTCTCTCTCTCTCTCTCTCTCTCTCTCTATCTCGCGTCCAATGAAAGAGAAAAAAGGAGAGTTCACGGAGTTAGAGCTCGAGGTTGCGCGCACGATCAGCGAGCTCACGGAGCTCGTGCGCGAATCCGACCGCCTCAAAGGCATCTTGCGCTGGGGCAAAAGGCGGCGGCGTTCCATCCCCTCCACCGACGACCTTCAACCTTTACCGCAGCCTAAAAAATGCAAGGCTGTGGCGGGTAGACGCAGTAGTCCTACCACGCCGCTGTCTTTCTCTCCCAGTGCGGGCGAGGATTACTCCAACGACCCGCCACCGCCGCCTTCGCCGACCAAGAAAGCTAACCGCCGTGAAGAGGTAACAAGAAACTAGTTCTGCGATGAATTCTTGGGATTGTTTTGTTTCTTGATATTTATCTATGAATCGCAAAATTTGCCTGAAGCAGATCCTAGTTGAACACTTACAGAAGTTCGAAGGATTATCCGCAGACAATGAAATCCTCAAACGAGTTAGTTTTTCGATTTTTAATATATATTCATATTTTTTAACTTTGATCTTTCACTGTGAAGCTAAAATTAACCTTACGTAATTTCTTTTTTTTTAAGTCGGTGGAGAAGGAGAGAGGAGAGCTGGAGAAGTTGAGATTAGTCAATCAACGGCTGCGAAAAATAAAATCACAGGTAATAATATTATAATTTACTAGCTCTTAAAAAGGATGGTGTGCTGGATTTAGGGTGAAATACTTTGTGAAATTTCCTTTTTTTTGCATTGGATGGGCGACAGAATTCGGAATTTTACAGGTGGGCAAACTATCAAAATGTGACGATATTATTATAAAAATATATCATAATATAATTAGGTAACAAATAACTAGGTGTGATTTAATTTTAATGACCGTGGTAAACATTTAATTACAGATGGAGATAACGAGACCGAGCGGCTGCGAACTCATAGGAGTAGGGCCCATCGTACCTCAGCCGCAAATGGCCGGGACCACAGCGGCGGAGGTAGCTCGGGGAGAGGACATTTCTGCGGTGGTGCCTACGGCGGCGAGTTTACGGTTGCCACTGCCGGACTTGAACGCCGCCTTGGAGGAGGAAGCGGAGGTACCGGAACGGAGCGTGATGATGACGAAAGCCGCCATTTGTGCTCAGGCGAGAAAGTACAGAAGAGAAAAGCAACGGGAGAAGAAAAACAACTATTACCGGATTTCTCGTTCTGCGAGTTATCCGGCGGCGGCGAGAAAAAAGCGCCAGCAAGTCCAGACGAGACGCGATGACAAGCTGTCGTCGTCTCTTGAACGATAATATGTTAATTTGTTTTTCTCTTCTTTTTTTTTAGAAAAAGAAAAAAGAAATTTTGTAGATGTTTGTGGGCAAAATGGTAAAAAGTGGAAACATGGTGGTATTTGTGGGGACTGGGAAGAGAGTTTTATCACCTGTGATTGGGTTTGATTGAAGTAGAAGAAAGGTGTAAAAAATTACTGTTGCCGTTTTTGCAGTATTGAGCTACTAAATTTGTTACAAGTACGCCCTCCTCACTTGATTAAACCCCTCGCTCTTTCTCCCGCTCTTTTGTTTATTTTGTTTACTTATTACAAATGAAACGATATTAGCTAACTTACTGGAATTGTAGATACTCGATGCCCTAAGCATATTATTTTACTGCGAGTACATGTTTCGGATTACTTGGAACTTACGCAGAAGCAAATCGTTATTCCCACTCGTGCTCATAGTTGTCTTGCAGCAATAAGCTTCCGCGATCCTCCGGCGTGGTTACTAGGTTCGGCGTCACTCGCTGCACTCTCTAAAATTCAAATTCACCGGTGGTATATTCTTAGATACTATCGAGTGTATTTATACAACTTAGCTCCTGAACAACAAGTGGGTGTTTGTCTATATTTAACCAAGCATGAAGGGTAGCATAATCTGATCACACAAAGCGGAATATGCAATGCGATGGCTATTAAGACCAGCTTGCCAGTGATAAAGAACTGGGAGAAACATAACCTACTTATGTTTCTACTTTTCCTAAACAGAATTAGCAACTATTAATCGATCCATTATCCGAACCAAATAACTGTATAAATTAATGAGCAAAATGGATCACTGTTTCTCATTTTAGTGGCCAAATTTTCCAACCGTGCTTCCTGCAACGTACTTAATATATATGTTAGGAAGCACGAATACATCAAAATAGTATTTCGTATAGTATCCGACACAGATATATTGTAGACACGGCCGAATACGTCAAAAAGTATCCAAAAATTAAATAAAGTTCGTACACGTATATCCGACACGTCAGATAAAAATATCCAACACGTGTGTCCCAATTTTTATTTTTAATTTTATTTTTTTTAAAAAAATTATTTTTATATAAAAGTAGAAATATTGAATAGTACTATAAGTACATTACAATAAGTAATATGATATATTTATATAATCAAATATTATATTTTTTGATAAAAATAGACTTATTGTTTGTTTATTTAAAGGAGATAAAATATTATGTTATTTATAATTTTTTATTAGATATTAATATATTATTAAATGCTCAAATACTTAGCATTCGTATTTTTACTGTAGTGCTCGACCTGTATTTATATCATATTTTTTAAAAAATTATTATATTTTATATCCGTACTATATTATACATCTATATTCATATGCTTATATGTACTTTCCAAACCCGTCTGCTACCAAATCCTAATTTTACAGTTAATGGAAGAAATATATCCCACATAGATTTCCCAAATTACATTTGCAACCATCGTTTCATGAAATCTACATAATGCACCCCTAGATTAGGAGTCTTTATCTTGTCCGTACCTTCCAACGGGTCCGGACAGAACCGCAAAAAAAAAAAAGATCCAGACTGAGGACTGAAAATCTGACTGGAGTCTAATTGGTCCGACCTAATCTGGACCGGCTAAAAATGACATCGGACCAGCCGATTCGATCAAAAATATTTATTTTTACAGAAAAAAATCAGTAACCAACAATGAATTTGAATTGAGCGGTATGGTCCGAACCATATATGAACACCCCTATCTCGGGTTGTAATCTAAACCCTGAAATTGAAATTCATAAGTGCCTTGCATCGCCTATGGACACAAAGTTTGACCCGACATTACAAGTCGGAAGATAAACTGCAAGTAGAGAGAGGTTGGGGAGGGGGACGGGGGAGGGGTTGGCATATAGGGTCATATCTAAATCGCTCGTGATCCTACGTTTGTAAGGACAGAAATTTTCTGTCCCTATTTATGTCCCCAATTTATATCCCTACTTTTCAAATAAATACATATATATATATATATATATATTCGAAAAAACTCAATATAGAAATTATAAATTTTAATAAAATTTATTTTATATTAAAAGTTCATCTAAAAAATATTTTTAAATAGTTGTTTGAGAGTTTCAAAATTTTGACAGATTTAAAAATAATTATAAAAATCTATTAATACGTTAAGACTTTGTGGCCGTAGAATACCTATTTAAAAGCTTTTCTGAAAAAAAATTTAATATAAAAATTATATTTTATCAAAATTTAAACTTTTATATTAAATTTTATATATATATATATATATATATATATATATATATATATATATATATATATATATATATATATATATATATTAGAATGTGGAGGCAGAAATTAAAGACAGAGTGGTTGCAAAGAATTTTTTCCCGTTCATACGGCTGTATCTTAGACGCGACATCACAGTCCATAGGAATTCCGATCTCCGCACATTTGAATTCCTCCACATAGATCCTCATGGTGGGTTTTAGATTTCAATCTCATATGGCCATATGGGTTATAATTAATAATACAATAAACAATTATTATTAATTTTAAACTATTTTGATAATAATAAATATTATTTTAATTATAGTAATAATTATACCTTTAATTGTAGTAGCACTTATAATCAGTTTGTATAATTGTAACTAACGAAGAGTATATGACCAAACAAACACCAGGATAAATCTATTCGTAATAGCGCAACTCTCAAACAAGTGTTAATCTGACACCAGACTGATATTTAACGTAATTTTTTAAAAAAAAATCATATAACATAAATAAATAGAAAATACGTTCTATTTAAAAATTATAATCTTAAACAAAATATAAGAATTATAAGAAACAATAATCACAAGATCAATAATAACTAAATATTATAAATTCAAATCAACGTTTTAGATTTATCCAATTTTATTTAAAGTTATTTAGACAGTTTTATAAAATCTAGTTAAACTAGGCGAAAAGACGAGCTCGAATTTTAATTATCTCTAAGCTATTTACATTATATGAAAGGGCATAAAACTAAATTACCTAAATAAATTTTTAACATATGATAATTGATAACTATTTAAGAATTTTAAAATTATCACATGACATAAAATCTTAGTTTATTACGTATTATCTATAGTATAGAGATATCAATGTAGTTTGATTCGAATTCCAGTCTCAAAAAAACAGGTAATTCGCTACTTGTAGGAATGAGGTTTCTTAATCCTCAGTTGCTGCGACTATAACTACTTGTAATGACATCCGAGTTTTCCTGTTGAGACTTCATTACAACGTAGGAAACTTTTCCATTGCTGGAGAAATTCATGCATGCAACAGCGATATCATATCAGTACATATCAATCATATTCGGATAAAAGATAATTATTTGTTTTTAAAAAAATTAATATAGAATTATAGATTTGATAAAATCTATCATATATACAACTTTTACTTTTAATTTTTTTTAAAATAAAATAAATCTAAATAGATATTTTTAGGTTTCACAGATTCTAAAACGAATTTAAAAAATTATTTTGAAATCCACTTTAAATGTTAAAATTTTAAGTCCTAAAATATCTATTTAAAAATATTTTTAAAAAATTTGAAATATAAAAATTAAATCTCATCTAACATTTATAACTTTTATGTTAAAAATCTTTCAAAAAATTGATCGTAAACTTGTTTTTAATCCAAGTATGGAAAATATATGCTGAAGTGGTGTCAGCATTACATAAAATATTTCTCCTATCGGCTACACCCATCATTCATCCCCGCTATACTGTATCCTGGCATGAGCAATAGTTGCTGGTGCTGTTTTGGTTACTGTTTGTGCGATAGATTATTTGCACGCCAGCAGGGGGACACAGGTTGGGCGGTTATATACAGCGCCAGATCGCAGGTTCAGATCCTCATTGGAGGATTTAACCTCAGCGACTCTTCTCTCTGAATTTTCTGCACACCTCATATATCTATAACTAACACTTCAGCCTAATACTTACATTGCGGCTCAGCAATGCAGTGTGCTTATTCGTATCATACGGAGTTATACGAGATAGACTAGGTGGGAAACTCAGCTCGTCGTCTCAAAATAATATATATATATATATATATATATATAGATAGATATAGGATAAACCTTTTGGAATCTTAATTGTTTAACTTACAACAAATAACGGAATAACTGAGAAGAATGGGCATACCTGATATGTAGAGACCGTCCCACTACATCTGAAGACGCATACAAAGTACCTGCAGAGAGCTGGCTTATCTGGGATTTACAACGACTATCCGGATGGGCTGCGGAATGCAAATTTTACAAGGCTCTTCCCATTTTACACCAAATAGTGGCCTTTGGGAAGAGATTTGATAGTTCATATTTTCAAACTGAATCAAACTAGAAACCCGCTCAGATGCCTCCAATTGAATTGATTGTATTTAAGTAGTTTCATGTATAAAAAAAAAAAAAATGTCTCAACCAGCCTGCTAACAATTTTAATCCCCTCCAATAAAAAAACCAAAAAAAAAAAGAAGACGTCCAAGACTAAAAAGGAGGATAAATGCTCTATTGCTAAACAAACCATCATTGATTTGTACAACAATCGAAACAACAATGCATAGCAAGACTGATTTTGAAGAAACAAGGAAAAAAAGAAAGATCTGTACTTGCACCAAGTGTTTGTTATTCCTGTCTATTCCCAGACGTAGAAGCATCTACATTGCAAATCGGGCACACCTGTAGAAGACAAGTTCATTTGACATTAGCTTCACTAAATCTATCAAAACAAACAAATCTAAATTTAAAAGACACCTTTTAAAAATAGCAAGAGGTGTTTGGGTTTGGAATATGCAATCTACATTTCATTTGATTTTGAGATATTTGTTCTACATAATTACTACGGTTACAACGAACTTTCAAAGGTCAGGTAGTCGGCCATACCACGTAAGTTAAAAATGGAAATGACCAACAGCAAGCATTGGTCACTTGAAAACCTGAAATATAAGGCTATTGAAGCATTTTGAAAGTGAAATAGGCATTATTCACCAAAGACGTATTCATTTCTTCAATACATCAGTAAACTATGAAAGAGTCCAGCAAATTCCAAATTTGACATCAGGCTCACAAGAGGATGAGATACATGGGTAAATGTATACTATATATAATTTATTTTTTGTAAGAACTTCCTTATTTTTTTGGAAATTTTGCTGGGATATAAGTTAACCTAGAGGGTACACACAGGCAAAGACATGTATTAGATAAGAAAATCGATAGTCATATGCATAGTAAACAATTCAAAGTGCGATAGATACAAAATGAAAAAAAAAAGAGATAGATATATTTTTCAAAAAAAAAAAAAAAAAAAAAAAAAAAAAAAAAAAATTCAAAGTGCTATGTGATTTAACTTCTTGACAGGACAAAGAAATGACAGAATTTAAGACCATGTTGAGCATTACAAGTAGGGGATCATTAAGTTAAAATGGTAGCTAAAAGGAAACGATTAAGCACTAGCTTTTATTAAGAGAATAAACAAGAAAGCATAAAATTTGGTCAATACGAATTATCTTGTTTTTCATTCTTAGTGATGAGCACCATTGTCCTAATAGTATTTGATGGGTCTTATACAACCGACAACTCCTGATTTTTCCTTTTTCCTTTTTTTTGTGAGAGAAAATGAAATAGTTATTAATAAGATGGTAAGGAATACACAAATGAAGCACACCAAGCTGACATGAAAACTGATACTCTGACAAAGCACCACGCTAAGCGAAACGCAGAAGAAGGCCTAAGATACAAAGGTTCTTTCATGACTATATTTTAGGCATTGGTCATACTGGATCCCGCATTTCTGTTTGCTGAAGGGGTTATATACCATTGTGGTAAAGATCAAAAAATGAATTACTGAACCACAACAATAAGAAGAAATACCTTATTTATTTGAAGCCACTTATTTATACACTCAGGATGGTAGATATGCTTGCAAGAAAGTAGAACCAAAGAATCATTATCCTCAAAATCAACGCGACAGATAACACATCTGCAAGACATATTATGAGTCATGACATAAGCTAAACCAAATAATAAAGAAACCGAAGACATGGGAAGAACAGCTTACTGATCTGAGTCACCATCCTGCACACTCTGTGCCTTGTAAGTAACTGAAGGCAGTGAGGCAATTTTATCAGCAGAAAGCCCTCTACTCTCAGTTCCAACAACCTCACCCAATGCTATTAGCTCCTGATAAAAGAGTAATTCAACATTGCGATCATCATGTACTCTGAAATGAACACAACAACCGTGGATTGCAACTTACCTCATAAGATAGTTGATCTGGATCAACCTCTTCCCATTCATCCTATTGTGGTTTAAAGAATAAATGGGGTGAGAAAGCTTTGATGTTTGCATTTGTAATCATCTTTCAATAAAAAAGGCAAGTTTCCCAGAGCAATCATATAACTATATGAGTCGTCTTAACTCATATGCAAGTCAGTTCCTGTGCAGGAAACAGCTGTGGAGGAGTCTCACGTACTGAAACATGGCATATGATACTAGAAAGATTTTGCACATAAACCAAAATAGAAACTTCTAATAACAATTGTCATGTACCTACTAATATTAGCTGCCTTATTTCTTTATTCATCATTTGTTGCAGCTACACGCTCTCCCGATCAAGATTCTAGAGTACCCTCCCAAGCCAACGACAGCATTCTAGCATTCCGTAAATCACACTTGAGGGACCAACTTCCAGCAACATGTTCAACCAAAAATCACACTTATCCTTTATCTTCCTAGGTATCTCTTAGCATGCCCATACTTCGGGCAAGTATATTGCTTCCATAAACTAAATCCTTTACTTTTTACACATATTTGGCCTCTATGTATGACCATAGGTCCATAACCGTCAGCGCAGGCAACCATCCTTAATAATTAATTCAGATGCTCTGTTGAGAATGACTGAAATGTCACTCTGAATTATGCAATTAAAAAAACAAGATCCTTCTTCCTAGTTCCTAGCCAACAATAATTAATCAAATGGCCCATTCTTTATACTTTAAATCTATAATGAAAAAACCATTAGAACCAGAAATCGAATATTAAAAGACACGCATTTTCAGGCATTCATTATTATGGTCCCAAAAGAAGTTTACTACAAGATTCAACACTTTTCATTAGCAACGAAGGATGCTAAGCGAAATGGTATAAGGAATGCTAGCTAAGACATTGCATGAGAAACCTCTAGTAAACTTTCAGTAAAATCCTCATATAAGCTGCCACTTGATATGCACCTTTTCATTAGACAGAACAAGTGGTAATAGACTTAAAAAGAGGATATTCAGGAAGACCAAAAGCCATGCGACTTATATCCCTACCGATCGACGCTACTAGTGAGTTGTTGGATGCAAACTTATATCCCAAAAGACAAAAGTCAGTATGTCTCCCTTTGACTCTTGAGCAGGAAAATTTTTCACATCAAAAAAACTGAATCTACAAGTATGAAATAACTTAGATATGTACCAAATATTAACCGTTTAGAAGTTAATTAATTAGCACTAACACATACAAAACAAATACAACAAAAAACAATTAATTTTTTGATAATCTTGTATAACTATATGTCATTGTAATACAGGTAAGAAAAAACAATGCGAAAGAAAAGCAGATATCTTTCCAACAATTATAACAATTAGGCATATGAAGTTGAACGACCACCTGAGTATCATCATGGGCGTCATCCTCATGATTCTCTGCTCCCCCTGCAAACACCAAAATACGTCTACCATCAATAACACAGTCCCGAACTCATTAAACCAACAAATCGTAAACACAGAATGAAAGCATCGCTCACAATCATGCAATCCAGTCATGGCCATTAACTGAGCAGCCACCTCCCGCTCCTCCGCCTCCAGCAGAGCCCTAGCAAATGCCTCATCGTCTTCGTAATCTGCCCCGTGTACATCAAGATCATCGCCATCATCGTGGTCGTTGTCATCTTCTTCTTCGTGGTTTTCACTATCTTCCTCGCCATATAATTCATTCTCACTTTGATTGTCCGTATCGTGATTATGATCATTATGAAATTCAAATTCACCATGCTGTCCATCCACCGCGGTGGCATCTCCACTGTTCATCTCATCATCATCGAACTCTTCGTCATCATAATCGTCATGATCATAACCGTAGCTCCCCTCGTCGGAGTTCGCAAAATCGTATTCCCCCAATCCTCTGCCGTCGCCCATTGACAGCATCATGTACGCTCGCTCCTGCATCGCCAATTGCACATCTGAACCGTCAAATCAGAGCAGCACAATTCCGAAGCATGGAAGAAGAAGAAGAAGAAGAGAGAGTACCTGTTCTTGAAGAGCTCGGGCGAGAGCGCGGTCGGCTTCTTCCTGGCTGAGGCTAGTGAACGGCGTTCTTCTGGTCGGCGGAGCAGCGGCGCCAGCATCAGGATCTGTAGTTCGCGTAGAATTAGGGCTATCGGGAGCGGCGGCGGTGACAGGCTGGTCGGCGGCGCCGCTTTGCTGGGAGTTCTCCATTAAGATTGAGAAAGAGAGGGAGAGAGGAGTCGTGTTAGAGTGACGTGAGGAGAAATGCAAACGTGAAGAGCAATTTTTTAAAGGGGCACGTTTATATGCATTCTACAAATTGATTAAATCTGTTATCGGCTACCGCTCAAAGCATTTTATTTATAAATATTATGTAAACAATTTGACTACAAGTATGTAACACCGATAATTATCTTGTATTCAATTTTTTCGGAACAAATATGTTTAATTCTAAAAATATAAATTTATAGATCATATTAATATTTATTATTTATATTCAAAATTTAAATATTTATATTATTAATTAAAATAATTCATAAATATGTTTTGAAAACAAAAGCAAATTTGTAATAATTTTGCTAATTGCAGAAATTGATATTATGTTTTTCCATTTTCAAAACCCTATTTATCGATATAGAAAACTGTTAAGAAATATAACATGGTTCGTTGTAGTGTTAATATCGAAGAATACTTCGATATATTATTGCCGATAATCGATATTATAAGTTTCGATACACTAATACAGTATTTAGCTGATATATTGATATATGGGCAATACCGTCCGATAATTATTAATCAAAAAATAGTTGATACTGAGTTGAAAGCCAAATAAAAATCCTGACTGTGCTACGATTCATTATGCCTAAATATCAACCGAGGCAATTTTTATTTAACTGGATAATTAGCTTTGTTAATTTACTTACATGTATAGACCAATACAATCCGAGTCTTCATGCTACTATACTGAAATATAAATATTCATAATTAATAATTCTAAATATTCCATATTTTAATTGTAAGTTAATTTACAAAATTATTGTCCTTTAAAAAAAAAAAGAACATTGAAATTCTTATGCGACGCTGTTGTCACCAAAATTTGGGTTTAACTTTATGCAACGCCGATTAGCTATACGTACTTGCTCGAGGAATTATTACTATTATAATTATTTTTTAAACTATAACAGCAAAGTTCAAATTTTTATCATACATCTCGATCTTGAATAGGGTTATTATTCTGCTGATAGGAATTAGTTAATCGTTTTGCATGAATGGATCGTTAACGTCCATAGATTTGTTTGTTACAATTATTACATAAAAATAGACCGATTACTGCAGTCTACAGAATTTTTATATGATAACTAAAAAATAGAAAAGAACGTTAAGATCATTGTAATGGCCGAACGATACTCGTGGGCCTAACCGCAGACGGCAAGAAGTTGTTGTCAGAGATCTGATTATGCAAAACGTAGCATCATTTCTTTCTTTTTTTTTTTTTTAATTTTTTTTTTTTTTTGTATATGAGACCAGAAAGCGGTTGCTTTGAGCAAACGATATACCAAGTCAAGGGAACATGTTAGCAAGAATACAGAAAAAAGTTCTCCCATTTCACAAGAAAAACAAAAGCTCGTGGTTTAAAGCCCAAGCAGAAAGAAAAAGATTAGGAAAAGAATCCAATATATTAAATTATTTGAGCTAAATATTGAGTGAAAAATCAGAATGAATGGAGATAAACTGGAAGGATCAGAGAGCAAAAAGATTATCTTTGAAAAATTATTAAAAGTTACCAATGAAAATACAAATATAACATAGAATGTTATAAATTAAAAATGCAGTTAATCTAGACCAAAGTATATGTAGCTGGGATCAAAACAAATTCGACTAATCCAATCTCATAAAACAATCAGCATTTTCTCCTAATAAAGAAAAAAAAATAAGGAAATATTTTTTTGGATGGAGTAAAAAAGATTTTTAAAAAAACAAAAAAAAGGAAATATTTTAGGACGGGTCTTTGAGAGTTGAAAATCATCACTCCAACACCTCTTTTTACATCGTGCTACATCTTATTTAACATTAGCCAAATCAACAATAATATCAGGTGACTGAATGCCTTTATATACTACATTAAAAAAAAACACTAAAAAAGAAGGGAAGAATGGATATATCCAGATTTTCTATTAAGTTATTTCAGCATACAGCAGACACTAAATGCTATCCAAGTTCAGCTCAGACGACCCCAGCCGGAAGACGCAGCACAAGTTGCCCACCAACAAGACTACAGGAAGCGAAGTTGCAAAATTACCATCCAGTTTGAAAATCATAAAACAATGGATGCATCTAAGTGAGAGAATGTGTTAGCTACGTTACGTTACCTCTTCACGTAATAATAACAAAAATCCGCAAGGATGAAGGTCTGGACGATTTCGGAGAGAAGAACCATAGAAGGCCACAAACCATAACCTAATGCTGTCAGCAAGCGCCCACGTGTATCCAAAACCTGAAATAAAAGAAAAAGGAAACGATTTGAGAACTGCTAAAAAAAATGACAAACAAGCAAAAACAATTAGCCCTCCGTTCTTCTTAACTGGATGCATACATTTGAGACTTAATCTACGCACAGGTGATTTGCAATTTGCAATCGCCTGATATCAGACGCAGCTGCACTACAAGATCGCGCTCAAGGGTGAACAAAAGAAAGAAAATCCAAAATGATTATCAAACAACAGGACAACAACAAAAACATCAATGTCTTTTGTCAACTAGCTGGGGTTGGCTTTTTTCGATCCTGTACCACAATGCTCTATACAAAAACATTCCAGAGGACATAATTACTTTTGAATTTTCCTAATGTTTTTCACCTATCCCAAAACGCACGCCCACATCATAATAATGAAGGGAACCTGGTTACCTCACCAAGTCAAAACGATTTGATACGTTGATTTTGAATTAACAAACTGATCGACTGGTGTACTTATTTAGTTTTCAAGATAGTAGCCAGTTTTCTGATGTCATGCAATAAACATTATTTGTGTGGGATTAATGTATTCACATTTCAAGTCCATAAGTAATTAAGTCCAAGTTCAAATCCAATATATGCATGTTGTCTAAGATGTAATCACTTGGTCAATTTTGTCTGTCATCCACTTGGAGGTCTGACAATTCATGGTTTTCATCCTGAGTATTTGTTAGTTAGCATTTTTCAAGCAGTACAAAAACAGGAAAACCCTCGCGTCAGAACTGAACATCTCACCGACAACCCTCGAGTTGAGGGCAACAATAAAAAGAAAACTAATAAATTCCTTCTACCAAATGCTAGTTGCAAAAAGAAATACCGCGCGACAAGCTCAACAAGAAACACATGATTAACAGACTTTAAAAGATTCAATAGTGCAACAAAAGATTAAGGGATTTCTGTGAAGAAGGTTGGTTGAAGCTTGCATCTTCGTAATGTATGTTTCAGAATCACATCCGTCAACATCAAATCCTTAACTACAAAAACTAGCAAATCAATATCCCTTCCAAGAAAGAAAATCCTCCTTTACTTTCCTTCTATTACCTTACCTTGAGACAAGACAAATTAACTCAAACAAAAAATTCATTAGGTGCAACAGTCGGAAATAACAAAAACAGCCGGAGAAAAATATTCACAGAGACAGCTAATTCTAAGATCTTACTATTACTGCCAAGCAAGTAAAGAGTGTGATGTATCTGCCATGAAGATCTACATATACATGATTTTAAAACACATGTAATTTAAGAATCAAACCTGAAGGACCCAGTGTGCACAGCTCAAAAACCTTGCAACCCCCAATGCAAATACATAATGAGCAGTAAATGGTTCAACAATCTGCAAAAAGGAAGAGAAAGGGGAAATTACTGGGTTATTAAAGAATAACTTATAGGCAGTAAATTTCTTATTATTCAAACAGTAAGCTGCACCTTAGTGTTTTGCATCAAGCGCAGCTGAGGTAACACTGAAACAGCTTCCAAATAAACACAGAAAGCCCAGAAGATTCTGTTGACAATGTTATGTGAAGTTGAAGGATGAATTAGAAAAGCTACTAAAGCACAAGGCGCCACCTACATTCAATAAAGGAAAAGAAATGAGTATTAAGGATGGCAAAATGCAAATTCTGAGAAGAATAGTTCAGCTTGTATAATATCCTCCAGTACAAAGCTTTGCACAGACTTACTATGAAATATGAACATAGACCTAACGCTGCAGACACAGGCTAAGCAGCTTAGTAAGAGCCGTGATTCTGTCCTGTACACCTCAACGACTATATACAGAAGTCATGGCAATATCATCTATTTCAAGCCACATACAAGATACCCGTTTCGGAATTAATAAATAATTGGAAAGAAAAGAAGCTATACTGTGTTAATTAATAAGAACACAAAATGTGTGGACCTAAACATATGACAGTTACACATGAAATAACTTCAACATTGGCATATCAACATCTCATAGTTTATATGGTGAGCTATGCAACCTCAAACATGTAGCTAATCCAGAAACATGTAGTAATTAGATTTACTAACAATTAAATGGAAGACACATTCTTAAAACACCTATGCCATTGATCTGTGATATCATTTGTTAAGAATATAGGTTTTAACTTTTGATGGTTCAAGTAGACAACTCGAAAGATATTTGCTAACCAAGACGTAATAGTGAAGTAGTGAAGTTATAGGATTAATTCATTACAGATGTAAACTAGTCACTGGTGCCCCTTTCGAGAAATGCTTTACAGCTTGTGTTATTAGGATGCAGAAAAAGCTAATGACCTTGACAACATGATCTACAGGAGACAACTTATCCACGCAGCTGCTAGAACATGGACACCACGAGCCGTAGCAAGTTGCACAGGATCAGAAACATTACCACATAGTATATTGCAAGATTGTCCTTGTCCTCCATGTAACTAGACTTCAACTTAAGTCGAATCATGTAAATAACCCAAAGGGTAGTTGCAAGGGCAGCCAAATCCAAAAGCGTGTGTATGTCATATTCCATCACAAAACTGCAGTACAATCTAACGGCTAGGAACAAAGCAGTTAACTCTTGGGACCTGAGTGAAAGTCCTGACACAGATAAAAGAATGCATGAGACACGACAGTAGGATTAAGAGGCATAACTAGCAATCCTACCATACAGTAAATGGCTGATCATTTGTACTCATGCTGAAAATGAAAAAAAAAAAAAGGTAATACCATGCCTCTGTCATTATAGCGACACTAAGCGCAGTTAGACAAACAGCATGAATGTGTGTGTGAAGAAGCTCATTCTAAACTACATACAAACTAAAAACTAATTCTTTATATTTCAGCAAACCTCTTGAGTCTTTGAATGATTTGAAGATAACAGCTTGAATGGACATCTTAAGCCTTCATATAGTGTACAGATATTATCAAAGTCTGTAGACCTAGTTATACCAAAAAGGCAAAGAAAATAGAAGAAAAAAAAGAAGAGTTCTTCATAAGAGTAGTTCATTCTTAGGATGAAACAGTTAAGCAATGCGGTGTGCCAGCTCCGGAATAATCAGAACTTGTGTCCTCCAATCTAACTTCTCTTCTCCAGCAACAAACAGGGATTACAACAATTTTCGAACTTCTTCTAAAAGATAGGAAAGGACTTGCACCCTCAGGGTTACAGCTACGAACCCACGAGCACTCTTTAGCTGGGGCCAGCGGACCCAGCTCAACCACAGAGCAGAAATTCAACACTTCCACCAAGCATCCGGTTCCAGGCATACACAGCATAGCTGGGGAGGAACTTAGGAACAGACACTCAACAGTTCAACCCACCATCCGTCGCGGATCCAATATAGAAGCAGGGTAGTCAATTGACTACCCTGCTATTGAGATGGAATAAATACCAGACGTCCGCGGTAGTTTTCGTTTGGGCAAACGTGTCACAACGGTAACAAAGGCAGACAGTGGTAGCAGGTCGTGAGTTCAACCCACATGGAAGACAGTTTTTTTTTTTGGAAAGGGGGGGGGGGGGGGGGGGGGGGGGGGGGGGGGGGGAGGTGTGGGGGAATTTGCAAATCAGCCCCTCTATTCTTTAAACCTTGCGAATCAACCCGCGTTTTACCTACTATCTTTGACACCTCAAAACACTTATTTAAAAGTATATTTTGGAAAAAACTTTTCATATGAAAATTGTAGATTTTGATGAGATATATAATTTTGATGTTGAAATTTTTCCAAAAGATACTTCTAAGTAATGTTATAAGGCTCCAAAGTTCAGCGAGTTTGATTTTAAAACTCACTAAGACTTTAAGCCTTAAAATATTTATTAAATACTATTTGAAAAATTGTTGAACATAAAAATTATAGATCTCATCAAAATCTACAAGTTTCATGTTGAAAGTTTCTCCAAAAAATACTTATGTAGTGGTAAAAATGGCTCCAACATGAATACTGAGAGAAAATTTTTTGCAAGCTCAGAAAGAAAAAAAAAATCTATGGGCTTATTTCTACGAGTATAGAGAATCTAGAGGCTGATATTTAGTTATTCTATTTTTTCTTAGGCACGGACGTAAGTTTATGATTGTTTCAATATATGTATTCTGACTACCCTGTCGCAAATTCTAGGATCCGCCAGTGGTCGCAAGTTACTCCAGCATGCAAGATAATGCAACCCCAGTAAATACTTTGAAAATGGGCAGATGGAAACCAAAGCTGGAATGCCACATTCACTGACCCGCGCTCAACCAGTTGACCTAATAAGTGAGTGACAACAATTCTACAATTGGAAGCTACAACTTCGTATAAAAGAATAGATGAGAATCTATTCCTGAAGAACAAACATAAATCGCCAATCCCTTCGATCAACTTTAACAGAGACATAACGAAACTCAATCCATCATCTCCGATCAATCGATAATAGATTGAAGCATCAACCCATAGAAATCCAGATCAAAGCAGAAGAAAACATAATTACCAGCGCAAGTGCGTTCCTTAATGAGCTTGTAGATGAGGACGACGATTCCAACGGCGTGCACGGCCTCGGCGGCGACGAAGAGATTATCGTGATCGTGAACGAGGAATCGGAGAACCACGAGAGCCACCATGCCCATCACTACCGCGAGAAAAGCCTTCACCTTGGGCGGCTGCCGCTTCGTCCACGACACAACCGCCCCCACCGGCCGCTTTGCGCGGCGGATTCTCTCGCGATCCATCAGTGTTCAGCCTCCAGATCAGTGATAAACCCTACAGATTGGATGCCAACGAAGAATACGAAGAAGAAGAAGAAGAAGAGAGAGAGAGAGAGAGAGAGAGAGAGAGTTGTCCGAGTGGAGAGGTTCGCCGGTTTGGAGATTTACGGAGGGGGAACGCAGCTGGATGCAACGTAAAGGCAAAAAAGTGTATATTTTTGTATTTAGTTTTGGTTATTTTTTTAATTAGTTTTGGTTACTTTTATATTTTTATATAAAATGATAAAAAAAATTAATTTTTTATTTTAAAATACGTGAAAATATGTGAATACCTATGAATATATACAAACACCTATAAACACCCGTAAATGCGAACACCTGTAAAAATCTATTAATACTAACAAACACATACGAACACCTACAAATAATACGAACATTCATAAATATTTACGAACACATGTGAAAAACCTACGAACGTCCACAAATATTCCGTATGATATCTACGAACAACTACGAGTATTATACGAACTAAGATTTTAAATTTCGGGCGGCATGCAACATGCCTCTCAGAACATCACCAGAAACGATACCGGGCAGGCCAATTCAGTCTTTTTTTGTAAAAAAAAAAGTAGTTCATCTTGCTCGCGAAAAGATAAACAATCGTGACGTTCTGCGCGTGACCACTTAGTTTTATTTTTAAAGTAATAATATTAAAAATAACTAAAATATATAATAATATATATAAATAATATTTTATTATTGGTACAGTCGACACGATACAGTCGGCACGTCTCGAATTTGAAATTTATCAAAATTTGGCACGAAGCGGCATTTAAAATCTTAACACGAACGCCTAAAATATACAAAAATTACAGTATTCGGAGGTGTTCATGGTCTTCGCGTCGCAGGTGCTCGTGATGTTCGCGTGTTTTCACAGTAAAAGTTGAGGACATTTTTAATCATTTTATATTGTAATAGGTACAAAATTGTCAAAACTAATTAGGAACACAAAAAATAAAAAATAATTAACGAGCATAAAACTTAAAATACCCCAAAAACAACATAATAACGCGGAATTATTATCGGTGAATTATAGGCTATGGCCTAGGGGGTTGTTGTCCAAAAAATATCTGCTTTGCAATTTGCAAAATCCTGTGAACATCCAATTTTATAAAATTTATTTACAGAATTCCTTGAAAATACATATATAAATATTTTTAAAAAATAATTAAATATTATAAATTAAAATTTAGTGTTATCTATAATTTTTATATTCAATTTTTTTTAAAAATAAATATTTCTAAGTATCTATGTTTTAAGTCTCTATAGTCTATATGTCTATACTAAGAAAATATTTGAAAGCTTTACAAATATATATTTAAAATATTATTTTTTTTAATATTTTTAATTCAAAAAATATGAAGTATATTCAAATCTATTTCTTAAATATAATTTTGTTCTTAAAAAAAAACTTTATATATATATATATATAATTTAGATTGATTTAATAATAATCATAAAATATAAAATTTATCTGGAAGGATCCTTTAGAGTAGCCTTTTCATAATAAGGATCCATGAATCTCATTCAGCACTGCTAATTATCAGAGCTTTCGGATAAATAGCATTTTTGTTCCCAATTTTTTGTACCTGGTAGTATTTTTCTCAGATGGAATAACAACTTTTGTGAATTATTCCAAATCAGACAGTATCTTTTTTCTCAGAAAAAAAAAAAAGAAGCCAAAGAAACGCTCATAGAAGGGGTGAAGTGTACCATCTGAAATTCTGGTGGATATTTGTTTTGAGAATTAGCTTCAATAAATCTTTCAAATGACATATATAAGGCTCACTCTTGGGGACACTGCACTTTAAGAAAAGATATTACGATGGGGATATCACAATGAACTGAGGACCGAAAAAAATAAAAGAAAAAAAGAAAAAGAAATAGAGGGATGGATGATTAGGCAACTTTCAATAGGAGAAAAAGGAGGGTTTATTTTGTAAACTCATGTCTTACTTTCAATGATAATTTATTTCTTATCACTTTTCTGTGCGGTTTCTCTAGATGGTTGATTTTCTTAGAATATCTTTAGTTTGGTATCACAGGTGCAAGTTTTTTTTTTTTTTGGAACGTTAGTACAAGTTTGTGAACTCAGAAAACATAGGGCATGGGATTAGGAACTAACTCAGCAAAATATATCCCATGGGTCGACCCCTATATACATATAAGGAGTTATTTTTTTGGGAAAAAAATTAACGTAAAAGTTGTAAATTTTTGTAAGATATACGTCGATCATGTGGAATTCGCAAAAAATAATCGGCATGACCATCACCTATCTTATAAGCCCTATAGTCTCGACTCAACCCAGTCGTCTCGGCTCGGCGCAATCAGATTTCACTAGCCTGTACTTTCTAGCTAGGATGTATGAACGGCTCTCGCCACAACGCCGGCCTCGTAAGACTCTGGCTTAGTCTTGTCTGTTTGATTGCCCCATCTAAGACTCAGTCTTGTCTGTTTGATTGCCCCATCTAGGTGCGGAAGCTATCTCTGAAAAAACATCCCTGATCCGACTGCCGGGTTGCTATCAGCCTTGCTTTATGTTTTCTAGTGCTTGTGTGTCACGCTTCTCCAGTCAAAGCCTCAGCCTGACAGGGTTTGGCTCAGCGGCATCAGCCCATCTCAACTCGTCCTACCTGATATTCTGCAATCTTATCCTGCAAGATGCTTGGCAGGCGCGAACTATAGAGCATCATATCTTTTTTTTTCTAATTCTAGTAATTATATTAATTGATTATTTTTTAACTAAAATTTTCAACTATGTATATTATTTAGTTATTTTAAATTATTTAGTCCCACACTTATCGCAAATTAAATGTTAGTAACTTCATATTGTAACGCCAGTCAGCAGGACTCATTTTTTGCTGAAAGAAAAAAAACTTGAGGTATAGATTTGTACATAGGTAATAAACATAATAATTAACCAAACTAACAAATTGGCTCCAAATTATCCGTCTAATAGTAGGATCAATACCACGTCACTTAGCTCACCATTTTTCAAACTCTGCTAATCCCTTGCTCATTCTTTATATTCAAAATTATAAATTGCAGTTAACTCCACTATATATTCAAAATCATAAAAAGAAATCCCTGAAGGGACTATATGACTAATTTTCTAAATTAACGAAAGTGAACTCCATAATTTTCAATAAGAAAAATAATTAAAAAAAAAGAACGACAAATTGTAAGTTAAAAAGCATGGCTATAATTTTAAGACAATGGCCCAACTAGTCAGGTCAGTTTGACTCAAAAGAAAAAAGAAATAGAAAAAAAAAAACTAAGGGTTTTATGTAACTTGGTAAGTATTGAGTTTTCATTATTAATAATTATTAATAAACATAATAATTAACCAAACTAACAAATTGGCTCCAAATTATCCGTCTAATAGTAGGATCAATACCACGTCACTCAGCTCACCATTTTTCAAACTCTGCTAATCACTTGCTCATTCTTTATACTCAAATACATAAATTGCACTTAACTCCACTATATATTCCAAATCATAAGAAGAAGTCCCACTGAAGGGACTAAATGACTAATTTTCAAATTTAACGAAAGGGAACTCCAGATATTTCAATAAGAAAAAGAATTAAAAGAAAATTAAGAATGACAAATTGTAAGTTAAAAGCTAGTCAGGTCAGTTTGACGCCCAAAAAAAAAAAAACAAAAAAAAAAAAAGACACAGAACCAAGGGTTTTATGTAACTTGGTAAGTATTGAGTTTTCACATTCTTAATAAAGTCTCAACCACATAAAATTGAGATATTTCAGAAGCTTACAGTAAAATGAAGTAGCACTATGCACCCAAGTCCTGAAAATTCCACAAAAGTAAAACAAGCATTCACATGATGTAGGGAGCGTGATCCGAAACTGATAAAGATTGATTGAGGAAGTTTGCTCCATTAGAACAAAACAGATAACACATTTCCAAGATGTTGTTTTCACCTCTTCTCCTCCTACACTGTCCAACTCTGTAACTGGTCGATGTATTATCCTTAGGCAAAACTATGTTAGAAATTTTGTGCATGCAGGAAGACTGATGTAGTTTTCATCTGCCGGTGTGAACTACATGAGCAGTTTTTATTTGTTTAAATTGTTTTGAACCAACATGATATGTTTCCGATTCACTGTTGCTGAGGCGTATTGTCATTGCAGTATTTCTTGAAGTTCTGAGACTCATCAACCAGGAAGTCACTGAAAAAGCAACTAATAAGAATTATTGTAACAGAGCTCAAGTTAACTCGACCTGATAACATGAGGATCTTACAAGATGCGGTCGGCCATCTGAACTGCAGTCCATCTAGGGCTCCATGGACAATCATTTATAGGAGGTGACAAGATAGGTGAACCTTTGTTGCTGAAGTGCTGCATAACATTACAGTAAATTTTGTAAGAATGGCTGGTATTTGAGGGAAAAACCTATTTTATAATTTCCAACTATGCATTATGTTGAGCTAAGAGCGAAAAGGGTTTGAATCCATTGTCTCAATTCCTATGTCCAAAAAAAAAAAACCCATTCTAAACTTGAAATTTCTACTCAACTATGAGTTAGAAATTTCTACTCTACGTCTGGAGAAAGGAAAGAAGTGCTTACCTGAGAGCTCTGCAAGGTCAGCAGAGGTTGCTGTTTAGGGAACTGAGTTGGGATTGAAAAATGAACCTGCACAAAAAGGAAGCAACTAAGGAGGAAGCTACCAAGTTGTGGTATTATTGAGTTAAAAGCGGATCCAGTTGGCCAAGAGTCATCCAACACAGAAAGAACAAATGAATGCAAATGCACAGACATACACAGAGAGACAGAGAGAGAGAGAGACAGAGAGAGCAATCAGGACGGACTGGGGGTTGGATGTGATCATTCCAAGCCCAAGGCCAGCAGAATCAGCCGTGTAATGTCACAATATTACTATGAAAAGCAGTAATATTTTAGAAATGTGAATTTCTCCTTAGCAGAACTGAAAATAGGAATGATGTACAATACCAGAAAAGTGAATACGCCCGACGCAGAGAGGAATGTGGCTTTCCTGCAAAAGATCTGATGGATATGGAATCAAACACTGTAAGCAAGCAATTTAAAGCAGGATAGTAACATAAACCATATATACAGGATCAGCTTCTACTGGTCTTCCAAATACTATGGCTAAAGCCTCTATGAAAGATCTGCGGGCATCAACTGACACAACAGCTTCTCGGACCTACATAAAGGATTTCAAGAAAAAATATAAACATCGAGAAATGCAGCTCTAGCCTATTGTATGCAATCATAATTTCAATGTAAATAAAGCTATAGAGGTGCTAGATAAAGAGCATACATATGTGAAATGGTAGGACAACAGGAGTCAATTATATGAAATCACAACATAGGTAAATGGATCCAAAGACAGGGTAGAACACCTTTCTAGAGCGTACTAAAGGAAAGTAAATAAAAGACTTCTCAAAGTGCACTTGGTGAAGAATGCTTACTCTAAAAAGAACAACGAAGTTTTGTTCTCTTCATTATCATGTATCAAATACAGGCTGTACAGCCTTATATTTCCTTTTGCATCAAATTTCATAATAAGGAATGATATTCTCACTAAATACAAAGTCATTATCAAAGAGCTGTTTTGCAAGTAGTTGAAGCACCAGTTATGGGTGCGAAGGAGCTGGGTTCGGTACCAGCACCCTCAATCCGTTTCTTTAATTTAAAAAGAAAAAAAAAAAAAAAAAAAAGAAGAAGTAAAGGTTTCTAGGTTTGTGGCATTCTACAAACTTTTTTACTGGAGAATCACAATGTTTCTTCCACCAAACAGAAAGCAACAATAATTTCTAAATGTTCTGAGTTTGCGCTTGGATATTAAGTTTCTATCTGAAATTAATATCACTAGCATATCTCTTAATTGTATGTCTTTACTTGCAGGATCCTACATAGGCATGACTTTATCACAGGAATAAACCGCAAATTCCCACTCCAAAAATTGAAACAATGCTCAACGAATGAAGAATGCTCATCCTCTTGTCTCATATCTTAATAAAAGTTGATTGCATTTGCAATGTGATCAACTTGAATAACTTGGCATCTTATAGTAGTGACCATATACTTATAGAAGCTCTGGGATAGGCTGATCAGGCATAGTCACTAGAGAGCTTGGTGTCCAATGAATCACAGACCAATTAATATAGGTTTTTGTGCTTAATTGGATAACATAGGTATGTCCAAGGCTCCAAATACGTAAATACAGATCATGTAGACCAGTTCATGCACCATTAGCCATTGGAGAAGTCATTAACAAAGTTCAACTGACAATGATCTTAGACAGTTTAATTGTTAGTAAATTGTTTCTTTACAATTGATTATAATTGGTTGGATCACCGGATGGTCATGCAACAAGTTATTCATAGGAAGCAGAGAGTTCTGGGAAATAAAGTTCATGAATTCTCTCTATTTTATTTACCATGTCTACATTCTTTTCTTCCATCAATCCTTTGGCTACTGCCACTCTCCCATTTCGATTCATGGCTGCAGCTCTCTCCTCTTCCCCTCTCTTTCCACCTTTACGTTACTCAACGCTCTACTCATTCTTCAGGTCATGGAGGACGCACCGCCTTTTCTATTTATATATCTAGACGCGCCCCTTAATTCTTATGCCACCTGGTGCCATCAATCCCACTTTTCTGTAGCCACACAACCACCCTTCTCTTCTCACTTTCGGTGTTTGTGTTATGAACCGGTTAAGTCGGCTTCGTCGGCGGCCCGGACGCGGCGAAGATAAACACAGGCGGCCCGGTGGTGGCTCTACAATCTTATTTTACCAACTAAATAATAATTATTCTTCTTCCATACTTTTCCAATAAAGGTTACAAGCTATATATATAGAGGCTATTCCTCCGTATTCCTTTCATACACATTCTATTAATAAAAATCTCCTAATATAAATACTTCCTATTACAAATATTCCTACTAAAGATATTCCTATTACAAATATGCCTATTAAAAGTATTCCTAATATAACCTTGACTAATCTGAACTTGATCCGTGATCCGTGTCCTCATGCGACTCGAACCCCTTTAATTCCGTACATAACATTCCACCCCTCTTGGAAAGCAACCTTGTCCTCAAGGTTGCAGTACTGAAGCGCCGAGAAAACTGATTTCGTCCGAACCACACAAATAAGTATGTTGATTGAACTCGCAGCGGGTTTAACCTGTGAAAATAAGGACGTGAAATTTTCATAATAACATATAGCCAATGCAGTACTTGTCCAATCATCAAGGAAGGATTATCTCCAGTAACGTCAATAGGTTCCTCAAAATATCCATTGTCGCACAACTCAAAAAATAAGGCTAATCGATAAGTAAAGAGAAGCGAGGTGCAGTGATTGCTTGCTCTTTTCAGCTCTCCTTGAATATCGTATTTGAGACCGTCAATAAATATTTCGATAACTTGTTGTTCGGACTCAAATTTATTGTCAGCCTTATGTTTCGTAAACTCAATCCAATATTGCGCCACTGAAGTAACCTGCCGAAGAGGGCGAAGATTGCGAAGGCGCCAACTGTTTCTGTTCAGATTAGTAAAGGGGTTATGTACGGAATTAAAGGGGTTCGAGTCGCATGAGGACACGGATCACGGATCAAGTTCAGATTAGTAAAGGTTATATTAGGAATACTTTTAATAGGCATATTTGTAATAGGAATATCTTTAGTAGGAATATTTGTAATAGAAGTATTTATATTAGGAGATTTTTATTAATAGTATGTGTATGAAAGGAATATGGAGGAATAGCCTCTATATATATAGCTTGTAACTTTTATTGGAAAAGTATGGAAGAAGAATAATTATTATTTAGTTGGTAAAATTAGATTGTAGAGCCGCCACCGGGCCGCCGGTGTTTATCTTCGCCGCGTCCGGGCCGCCGACGTGAGCCGATCCGAGTCGGTTCATAACAAATTGGTATCAGAGCCAACGATCCACCCTCGCCGAAATTGCCGCCGATTCACTCACCACCGCCAGAAAAAAAAAAAAAAAAAAAAAAAAATTGCTATGTCCCACTACTGGAACACATCAGAACCAGAGCCCTATGTTCCTCCATTGTTCCACAATTATTCTCCGCCGCCTCCACCACCTACTCCGTATGTACCATGGTTCATACAGTCACCACTGCAATACCATCAACAGCCACCACAACCATCATTTTGGCCCCCTATACATCACCGCAACATTACCAGCAGCCAGCTTGGTCTCCTAATTCATCACCTTACGCTCAGGTGCCACCCCAGGAAAGTTACTATCCACCACAATACTATGAAGTTCCTCGGGTGCCGCAACCGCAACCACCTTCTGCGCCAACACCTATTATATCAGCAGACGACGCTCAGAAATTCATGGATAAATTTGACGAAATGTGAAAGATTTAAACAACAAATGGATGACCTCACAAACAATTGGCGCCTTAATGAACTTCGCAATCTTCGACAGATTTCGTCAGTGGCACAATATTGGGTTGCATTTTCAAGAGAAAATCCGATATTCGCTTCGAGTCCGAACAACAAGTCATCGATATATTTGTTGACGGTCTCCCGAATAATATACAGGAGGAATTGCAGCAAGTTGATACTCAGTGTACTACGCTACTATCTACGTATCGATTAGCATTATCTGTCGAGCTGCAGCAAAGTGGATATTTTGGAGACCATACAGATTATCAGAGTGATTACCAGAAGCTTTCAATCAAGAATTTCCTACAGTTGCTAGTACGACACTTCAGTGGTTGTATATTATTATGCAGGCATTCATCCCTTATTTTTATCGGCCACGACCACTAGCTCTTTATTCAACGTATTTATTTTTGTGGTATGGTCGACATCATTATTCTGGACTAACTGAGCATGACAACCTTGAGGACAAGGTTGTTTTCAAGAGGGGTGGAATGTTATATGTAGGTCAGCAGGGTTCGAGCTGCAAGACGACACGGATCACGGATCAAGTTCAGATTAGTCAAAGTTATATTAGGAATACTTTTAATAGGCATATTTGTAAAAGGAATATCTTTAGTAGGAATATTTGTAATAATAAATATTTATATTAGGAGATTTTTATTAATAGAATGTGTGAAAGGAATATGGAGGAATAGCCTCTATAAATATAGCTTGTAACATTTATTGGAAAAGTATGGAAGAAATATAGTAATTTTAGTTACAATAGTTTGTAGAGCCGCCACCGGGCCGCCGGTGTCTTATTTTCGCCGTGTCCGGGCCGCCGACGTGAGCCGATCCGAATCGGTTCATAACAGTTTGTTTCTGCTGCTTCCACTAGTTCAGTAACATTTTTTTGATAAAAGTACATGAACAACACTTGGGAGGTTTTTGAAGAAAAACAAGAAAGGAGCAGCTCATGAATAAAATCTAATTCTTCATAGAGAAGTTACAGTATATTCGTTATATACAACAGATGCTGACAGATGCTAGAGGAAGATCACAAGTTCTATAGGTTAAACCGCGAAATCAACTGTCTACACTTAAATGAATATCTTAAAAATGAACCTTGAAGGTGATAACATTAAACTAACCTGCATTCTTACATTCCCTTCTAAAGCAGGAAGATATTCTGCCATGCACCTTCAAAACAAGAAAACAACAATAAAAAAAGCAAAAAAGTACAGAAATAATCAGGGCAATATTCTTGCTTTAAAGTATGGCCTTACTAAGTAAGTCCAAACAGTGTAGATAACTGATTATCGCATAACTTACATGTTATCAGGCCATGCAGGAAGTTTAACGTCTTCAATTGAGAATAAGGCCTTCAAGTCCGAAGTAGAGACCAACTTTAACCATGGAGCAGGTGCAGAGGAATAGCTTTTAACAACAGGAAAGGTCACCTATATGATTGAAACATATGAGAAAGGGAAAACAAACTATAGAAGCTTGTGGTGCAAACCTTGTAAAGGCTAATCAAAGTAATCAACAGCACAAGAGATGGTTATAGTACTTTTGAAAGCAGCATCTTCATCTAGACAAGTCTTAATTAACCTATATTTCAGCACAAATTTGAACTTTGTTGGAAGGACTATAAGCAGAAGATGCTATATGGGCTATCCTCAAAACATTTCAGAGAATTGTGTCACCCCAAGGTTAACTGTAATTAGCTATCTAGCAAACATTTCCACTATATAAACGGAAGACCATGCAATGACATGATTAAATTGCTAGATCTAACATTTCTATTTGTACGCAAGCCACATGTCTTATGCTTCTACCGCATACTTCAATTGCGAGCCCATAACGAATATACAGCTAAATATTGCATAATCTGACATCTATTTTGGGTTGAGGAATCCAAGTAGCATAAATTCTGGAACCTCCATATTATCCCAAATAAGCGTCTTAGAAATAACCAGAACAAGCATTACTGTCTACAACTACATAAGTACTGTTCTATATAACATGCTCTGAACAGAACTTCCTAAGGCAGCTTCAGGAACAAATTTGTCATGCATACTAGACTATAACTTCTGCTTTTCCATAGCAAGAAAAGATCAAGAACCACCTGTAAACAAATTTGTGGATGCGACAGTGGCCACGCTGTCATTAACTCGTCAAGATCCTTTTCCAGTAAAGGTACAGCAAACTTCACCTCCTGAGCCTATACTAGAAATTTGATTTCATAACAAGAAACTTTCCAAGAATACAGCCTTAGTATTGAAACAATTGAAAGATTAACAAAGAGACTCACTCTGTCAGGTGCAGAAATCAGGCCAACTTCAATTCCCTGTTTCATCAAATACCAGAGTTACTTAGTCATTTCACCAAGACCAAAAGTGATCAAACAGAAACTTTCCATATTAAGAAGTTATTCCAAGGACAACCTTCAGTTAGGATATGATTATTCTATTTTTGTTTTGATTTTCTGTTATCCTATATGTAACTTTTTTTTGTTCTTTCCAAGATTTGTGTGCAATGACTAAGAGGAAGGTCATTACACAGTTCAGTTTTTATGCAAGGACTTCCAAAATATTTACACCGGCCATATGATGAAATTCCGAATCCAATGACTCAACATGGTAATGGAGTCATAAAAACAAAACCAATATTACGTATATAACATAAACTTTCCATCTTTACTTCTTAGGGAAGTAGAAATTTGTCTATAAAAGGAAATTGAGTTATTAATCTATAAATGGACAAGTTATAGTTCTGTATTTATGTTTTTTGATTTGTTTTCTATTTTGTTCTCTTATGGTTCTTTTTCATTATCACATACGCATCCCTTTAAGTTATAATACTACTTCCCTTGTCTCCCATTAGTAATCTTTTTCTTATATACACCACATTCCAATGATCAAAGGCACAAGCTATAGTTTGAAATTCAGATTTGTTTCTTTTACCAAGTATGTATGTTATGCAAATAAGATAAAAATTTCACTTTTTACTAATTACCATATTGAACCCTAGGTACAAGATCTACACCCCTGATTCTTTGACCTTTTAAATTTTGAATATGGCACAACACACCACATGATCTTACGTCAAATAGGAGGAAGCATCTAAAACCCAAAGAACATGTTGTGACTTCCTGGATTGAAACCAGTAAACAGCAAGTGGGAGTAAAAGATTAAATAAAAATATTGATATGAAGCAATTAGCATGTTAACAGTGAATGTGAAACTGATAAGTGATAAAGATCCCAATGCTATCGTCATAAAGAGTTATGTTTTAACTCCTTACCAACTCACTTACAGCTCTCTCAACAATCACCATCAATGTTTGTCAATATTAAGGAAGAAACATTACCATCCCCCTTAAGAAGGAAAAAAGGGACCATTGACAATAGATTATTAATTGATAGCTATGTCACCAGTTGATACTGACATAGGAAAGAGACGGTGAAGTAATCTACAAATGCCCGTTGAACGCTAACATTGGACATTCAATACTAGTAACTAAAGGTATTTAGCAGCAGACTGCTAAAACAAATTTCAAGGGTTTCCAGCATTTCCGCTGTATAAAAACGGTTTGTGCCATTTTAAAGGGTTGAAGTCAAAAAAAAAAAAAATGTTGTTGATCAATTTCAAAACAAAAGACTTTTCGTGTGTTTTTTTTCTTTTTTTTTTTCGTTGAGCTATCTTTCTTTCTACAGCTCTAATGTTTGTATCATGCTTTAACTTGAAGAAGTTATATTTTTGTATGTATATTGATTGACTCGATACAAAGTGATTTCAGTTCTAGGAGTAGTATGAACTATAGATGAGTATAAAACTTTCTAGAACAGTACTAGTTCGCCATGTGCATACCAAGTTCTTAGCTTCCGATCTACTACATGGATAACAAGAGATTTTTTAGTTGGAATAGACCAACTTCACATCAAGTGAAAGATAAGAGATTACATCAAAGATTTGGTTTAAGCCATATTAAAGGGTTGAAGTCGAAATTTTTATGATCAATTTTTAAAACAAAGGACATTTTCTAGAGAGAGAGAAAGAGAGAATCAAAACATAATTATTTGGTAAAATACTAGTAAGTTGGTGGCCTGATCTTTTACCCTTCAGATTGGGACATTAGTTCTACTTTCAGCTATCTCTCTTTCTATAGCTTTAATGATTGCATAATGCTTTAAATTTAGTTATGTATATAGTTATATGATTGATATGATACAGAGAGATTTACAGCTCCAATGGGTATTACGAATTATAGATGACTAAAATGAGTTTAAAAACTTCTAGTATAGTACTAGTTTGCTGAGTGCATACTGACTTTCTAATTAGTTGCGTATATACTGTATGGATTACACCATAAATCTATCATGTGCAAAATAACAATGTCATTAGTGATGCTGTGTTGCTAAGAATATCAACATCTCTATGGACTAGAAGGATGGTATTATTGTGCAAGGGGTATCATGTTTATACAACCCCTAAATAAAAAAAAAAAACAGTCCCTGCAATATTTTCAAGCATCTATACACCTTTAGCAAGGTGATGCAAACTGTAATCTTGCTTGACGCTATTCTGTAGACATCAGCTATACCATGCCGTAACTGATGACAGGTGCAATAGTATTTAATGGAAACAAGGTCCAGCCATGACAACCCTTTTGCAAGTTTGAAGCAATATTGTACTTAATTGATACTGCAATACCATTTGCGCATCTCCATTCTCTCTTTTCATTCTTTATCTAACAACTTACCAATCTAATTTGAAAAGTGAACGAACTTTAGGTTAAAATATGTTCCAATCTTCCTTATGATACATCCCTTGCATACGAAGTTACATATTGGTCATTACAATTATGAAAAGAAACTACTTATCTACAGGCTACGCACATCATCATTATTTCAACATAGACCAAGCATTATGTAGTGTGATCCTAACAATTTCTGGATCACTCGTGGGCATTTGAAGCAACAAGAATTAAACCGCTATGAAAAAAGAAAGCATCAATGCATGATGTTACCTTCCTAGAGAGCATTGTATTTATCTCAAACTTCATTCTCTCATCGTCAAGCTCACTGACTTGCTTCTTCTGAAACTCCAAGTAAAGCTCCCTGAAATATACCAAAAGCCACAATGCAAAATGCATTAAATATAAATAAAAGCATATCTCAAGAAACATTACGATTGGTGCGACACCTTAGTTCAAGGATAAGATCCAACAAGTTGGAAGGACCCTTTGGATTCCAATCGAGCAAGCAGCTCTTTCTGGATCCATCGATAACAGAAAGCAGAGGGTTGAACTTGCTGTCCTCCTGTGCAAAGATAATGTCTGGCGGGAACAGTGGATTGTATGCATTGTAAATCACCTCCCCTGCAGCATAAATAAATCACCATCAGATTTAAAATACCAAAAAGAATCAAAGTAATATATATGAGCCCCTCCAAAGGTCACTCCAGGGTCCTCTTCAGTCTCCTCTATCTCCTAATACCCATCCTGAGTACAAGTGACTGTTAGAACACCGAGTTACCCTAGGATCGATCATTGCTACCGCTGATTACTTACACTTGACATAGTCGAGGCAAAAGGGAACGAGGAGGGTAAACCGGTCAGAGAATCGACCGTCCTTGCAACCCGATCGTATCTGCTCGACCTGTGAATTTTTAAAAAAAAAAAAAGATAAAGAAGAAGGATGTTGTAGCTGAGAGAGAAAGAGAGAGGGAGATGAATCAGGGTTTGGTTTACCTTGAAGGGGAGAGTAGAACGGGAGAGAAGATAGTTGAGCTGGTTCGCGACGAGAGGAGCTAGCGTTGGCGAGACGGCGGCGGGCATCGCCGTCGACGGAGTGTGGTACGGCGTGCCTGGGAGTGGTGCCTATTCCTTTCGCACGGTTTTGAATAAGAAAAATTGAGAGAGATGGCTTTCGTACCGAAACGCTTTGTCCGTGTCCAAACCTGCCGTCCGTCGAACACGGCAGTCGTCTTTTAGTTCGTGAGTCCGTGTTTTGACGGACCCTGTTCCCATCCGCTGTCCAAACACTTCTGCGCCCCCCTCTCTCCGTACTTACCGTCCATCATAAATAGTATCTATTTAATATATTATTTAAATTTTTACTGGTATTTTTTTTAAAAAAAAATTTAAACTATAAAATTTTAAATTTTAAAATTATTTATAATTTTTTAGTTAAATATTTTTTTAAAAATAAATCAACTAATATGTCAAAATCTTAATCATTACTTTAGTACATTATTTGATATGTTTTTTTAAATTGTTCAACTACAAAATTGTAAATGATATCAAAATCTATAATTTACTTGTTACCGTAACTTTTTGTATAATATCACGTTTACGAGACATTATATAAAATTTACGATAACTCATTTGATCTATTTTTAAATATTTTTACAAAAAATTGTAAATTACAAAGCTATAGATTTTAATGTAATTTATAACTTGTTTGCAATACAAGACATCCATTGAGATAGCAGTTAATATTTCTAGGAAGCTGCGAACTCCTTCGATCGTATGAATGTGTATTGCTGAAGGCTAGTCGTATTCTTTCAGAAGGTCTAGGTCATCAAACAACCTTAGCAGACTAGCTGGAACCCTTTGTATAGACTTGGCCAAAAAAAAAATACAGAAAATATGTATATCACACATAATTTAACACACCGTCATTATTCCTGATGATCCACATCTTGTCTAAAATATCGTCAAGTTTCGGATTGCGGCCTTTGAAGAGGAATTTTATGATGGAGATGTCGTTGGTGTTTACATGATCCTCCAACGAGATCCTCTGACCCGTATTAGATAATCCTAAAAGAATAAAGACATGGAGTAAATTCTAACCTAGTACCAACGAAAACGAACGTCGAACCCTCCACACATCCACGGCAAATTTTGCTTACTCTAGGACGCCCTCCAACTTGGTAGATAATATTTCTTCAACACTAAACTTTGTTGCTCGTCCTCCGTTGTAAGTTCTCGTAAAGGTTCTAAGAAAAATACCTCGTCTTTACTGGATGAGCGAGAGCCATTTTTGGCAGCAGTGAGCGACGGTTACGACGGCAGCGCCGGAGCCAATTTTAAGACATAGGGAAAGAGCGAGAGAGCTAAGGAGAGAAAGCGAGTGGGTTTATCTTGAGAGTCGCACGTGAAATCAGCAGTGTTTGAAATATCGTCTTAAAATAACGGTAAATTGTTAAAAATATTTTAGTCATTTTATATCGTAAAGTGAAATGGTTTGCCTAAATACCTATTAAGGAGGTGCTGTCCCCTAAATATCTATTAAGGGGTGCATGATATTTGCCCTTTAAAAAAAAAAAAAAAAATCAAAAGCAAGTTTATTTTTGGTGGGTTCCTCGGTACCGGATGATGTGAGATATTTCAACAAGTGACTCGGACGTGCGATACGTTGAGCAACAACACGCATATGCTAGTATCTACGAAAAAAAAAAAGGAACAGCACGCGTGCGCCGAGCACCCTTTCGTGCGCGTGCGAACTCAGCCACAAACAGTCGCAGCAAAACTCAAATTTCCAATATCCCGTCCTTCTCTTAACACGTGTTCTATCCCGACGGTCCAGATCCCACTTCCCTTAATATCTCCTCCTTTTCTTAGATATATAAACCCCTCCAAAGTCGAAGCCCCATTTCCCAAATCAATTTGACAAACCACTGATCAATTTCATAGTCGCTGTTGCTATGGCTTCAAACCCTAAAGTGTTCTTCGACATGTCGATCGGCGGCGCTCCGGCGGGCCAGATCGTGATGGAGCTCTTCGCCGACGTCGTTCCGCAGACGGCGGAGAACTTCCGCGCTCTATGCACAGGCGAGAAGGGCGTCGGCCGCTCCGGCAAGCCTCTGCACTACAAGGGCTCCAAATTCCACCGCGTGATCCCCGATTTCATGTGCCAGGGCGGCGATTTCACTGCCGGTAACGGTACAGGAGGCGAATCGATCTACGGCGCTAAGTTCAAGGACGAGAACTTCGTCAAGAAGCACACCGGCCCCGGAATCCTCTCCATGGCCAACGCTGGTCGCAACACAAACGGGTCGCAGTTCTTCATCTGCACATCGAAGACTGAGTGGCTCGATGACAAGCACGTTGTTTTTGGTCAAGTTGTGGAGGGGATGGATGTGGTGAAGAAAATCGAGAAAGTTGGATCCGGCAGTGGGTCGACCAGCAAGCCTGTTAAGATTGAAGATTGCGGCCAGCTGAGTTAGATTATGCATCGTATGCATCGATCTAATCTTCCTTTCGTAATCGATTGAATCGGATTGGTCTATCCGATTCGATTCGTCGACCGTTGATTTTAGATTATCATCTTCTTCCTTCTCTATGGTCTCGATGTTTAGGATCTAGTGTTTTTGTGTCCTTTACAATAATCGATTGAATCGGATCGGTCTATCCGATTTGATTCGTCGACCGTTGATTTTAGATTATCGTCTTCTTCCTTCTCCATCGTCTCGATATTATGATCTAGTGTTTGTGTTGTTAGCTTGAGACTCTTAAGCTTGGTATAATTAAAATAAGTTAGCTTTATCTAATATCTTTGTTGTTCCTCTTTCTCAGATTTGTGTGCTTTGATGTTCAAAATGCTTGATTATTGTGTTTTAGATTGTAATTAATTTATCAAAGTTTAAATAAGAATTGATATCAGAGAATTGGTTGTTTATTCCTGTGAAGAAAAAAGGATCAAAGAAGGGGCCGTTGAGGACAGATGGGATCGTCTGTGGCTGAGCCACAGACGATCCCTCTGTGGCTGCGATCTGGGCCGTTAATCGGCCCAGCACGTATCACGAGATTTTTTATTTAAACTTTCGTCGACTTATTTGACCTAATTTTATACATTTTTATGAAAAGTTATGAACTACAAAGTTGTAGATTTTGATGTGATCTACAATTTTGTAGTTCAAAGTTTTTTAAAAAATTATGATCATCAATTTGACACATTGTTTGATATTTTTTTAAAAAATTTTGAACTACAAAATTGTAGATCACATCAAAATCTATAATTTTGTAGTTCATAACTTTTCATAAAAATGTATAGAATTAGGTCAAATAAGTTGACGAAAGTTTAAATAAAAAATCTCGTGATACGTGCTGGACCGATTAACGGCCCAGATCGCAGCCACAGGGGATCGCCTGTGCTTTTTAGCACAGACGATCCCATCTCCGTTGAGGATGCTTGATTTTGGCGGCTAGTGCCCTCTAATTTGTTAAATTCGTAGATCAATAAGCTGGTCAGGTTGGACTTGGTTTGCTAAACATGCATAGGTGCTATTTGTAGTTTTATTTGTTATAATCATCCTATAAAAATGAATCGATAAATGGTAGAATTTTTTCACTATAAGTTTTTAAACAAAAACCAAGTAGGTTCAGGTGAAATTTTTTATTAAGATATAAAAACAATGTTATATATTATTATATTATTCTGAGCCTGATTATATATCATGTAAGCTGGATAATATATGACACTAACAAAGATATTGTTTATGAACCTAATTATACTTACGTGAATCGGTACAAAGGTTTGACTGTAAAAGTAGGATAACGCTATTCAAAGATTTATGTGTTACAATTGTCGCACAAAATAGATCGAGTACAAGCATAGATTTTTTTATTTTTTGTTAATATCAAAAAAAAAGGAAGGAAGAAAATGATTGATTATTTGAAAGTTGCTTGTTAATCATAGTTTGCTTGTCCCGCTGATGGACGCCGACGCAGTCGCATAGAGTGGCAACTGGCAAGTTAGCTGCTGTTGGTCGTAGCAGTTTTTTCTTCATTTTTTTTCTTTTCTTTTTTTTCTTTTTCTTTTTTTTTTTTGTTTTTGTTGCGACCATCAAAACCGAATCATTAAAACGTATTTAATAAAAAATTAAAATTAATTCTTGTTCAAGAGTAACAAATTAGTAGTTTTAATTATATATGTATTTTGAAATGTACAGAAGTTCTTGTCCGTTGTTGCAAGTTTTCCGTGCACAATCTTAAGCAAAGACAATGTTGGTTTTGTTACTAATCATGGAACCTCGTTTTTGGGCAAAGGAAGCATCTCTCCCTCTGGTGTTTGTGCTTACTTTTTCCTGGATATTTTTTGTGCTTATCCTTCCCACATCCTCCTATTTATCCTACCTTTCTTTATTTTATCTTTACCTAATCTTTAGTTTTTACTAAAGAAGTTTGTGTCTTGTGAAACTAATATTAAACATCCTGACATGTGGGCGGAGTGGTTAGAACGCTCAAATGCCGGTGCCTGTCTAGTTGGGCTACATGCGGCTTTTTTAAAGGAGAAAGTTGAGTGCTGCTGATATATTTGGTTTGTATCTCATGATGAATTGACATTCCTTAAGGTGATGTTTGGTTAGATATTCGAATAGAAATGAAAATCAAAATGGAAATTGACAATGCGCTTATCATGTTTGGTTCAACAAAAAATAGGATTGATAATCGATATCCCTACATATTACCATGAAGATACTTAGGAACCAAAAAACTCATAACTATTGGAAACATATTTCTATGTAATGTTTGGTTAACGGTTCAAATAAGAATTAGAATTGCATTAAGAATACACTGGAATATGAACAGTGATACTTTATCATGCTTGGTTCAATAAGGAATAGAAATATATATATATATATATATATATATATATATATATATATATATATATATATTACCATTAGAGTACTCGGGAGTCAAAAAATGCATAACTATCGAATCATATTCATAATGTAATGAAATCATTTCCAACCATGATGGTTATAACACAAAACAAATACCGTCAATTTGAATGATTGTATTTCCGGTGATTATTTAATTAACAAGACACTATCCTATTGGAATGGTAGTAATTTTTAATTTTAACATTTATAACATTGAATAATTCTCATTCCGATGGTTATAATTTACCAAACACCACCTAAACGGTGAAGCTAAGACTGGAGTAATTTGATTATTTACGTAGCTACCTATCTAGCTATCCACTAATATGGTTGTTAAGCCATATTTGTTATCTTCAAAAGAAGTATTGATCCCTTCTTGGGGAATATGTATGATCGTAGACCCAATGCATTGGAGTTTGCTTAAACTTGATGATACTGCTATTATAGCTTTCTTAAAGTTGGACCAAATACTATGTAATATTAGATCATCACATGATTTTCTCAAAAAAATTGGACCAAATACTATGCGACATTATACTAAATCTTTATATATACTTTTTTTTCTCCAAATCAGCTCCTATTTTTATTGTACACTACCATGTCATTCAAACCATGAGATTAGTTGGACCCTAAAAATCAAGGGCAGATTTTTACGAGAAATACGAAGCAGGCTGATTTACAACACCTTATCAAACTTTTTTTTTTTAGATATTGACCATAATTATCAAACAAGGACTACTCTTTTTGATAAATCCCATATTAGCCCTAAATTCTTCCTACTCATTCAAACCAACCTTTAGATTTTATAATTACTGTTTAAACTTTAAAAAAAAAAATCACTCTCGATATTCATGCCGAAACTATTTTGACCATTGTAATATTTTTTTAAAAAAAAATTAATAAAAATTAATAAAAATTAATAAAATTTACAACTTTTATGTATAATATTTTTTCAAAAAATACTTTCAAATATATATTTTGATACTTTAAAATTTTATTGGATTTTAAAACCAACTCATTAACCCGATGAACTTTAGAGCCTCAAAATAACTATTTAAAATATTTTTTAAAAAAATCACATAAAATTTATAGATCTCATAAAAAACTATAAATTTTTATGTTAAGTATTTTCAAATAATACTTCTAGATAAGTATTTTAGGTATCAAAATTAACAAATTAAAATGAGTGGTTTATTCGTCAACTTTGAAACTTATAGGGGCTGATATAGAAGTCTCCCATTATTTTCTAGAGCTAGTGTTACATCATTCTTAATCAAAATCTTGAAGCGCTATTTTTTTCAAATCAGGCTGGCATATTTCATAACACGTACAGAGAAACCGAAGCGCCACGAGATACTACAAAAAATCATCACCAGACAATCTTGGATTGCCATTCTGCTACATTTTACCCTTTTTCTCCGGCAATCTTGTCACTATGAACTCCTGTAATGAACTCAAGATTGGGCTAATTGGGCTATATGATCCAAGCAAATGACACAAGATTTGCGCTACGGAATTTGTTTGTCAGTTAACGTACAAATTAAACATGGCAACTGGAGTCACCAGTTTGACTATTCTGAGTTTGACTATCTAAGCTCATCATACCGTCATCATCGTTGTTGTTTGCTGGAGAATGGATGTTTTTGCAAGCATTTGTTGATGTAGGAGCCAAAGGAACTATAAAATAAAGCATAAGTTTATGCTACATAAAGCAATTATACAATCTAAACACAAGTTTGTGATGCATGTAGCGATTATACAATGCATAAAAGATTTTAGAGTTTCTGCAGGGAGCAAATGCTGATGAAACTTTGGAAATCTTCAGCAGTTCTATTAAACCATGGTCGCTAATAATTGACTATTAGAAAAATGAACTTTAATGAAGATGAGCACAAAAATATAATGCTTAGAGAGATTAGTAAAGCGGTGTCTACTTACAGATTGATAGAAGAGTCATGTGAATACATTAAGTTACAGTATAGAAGCAAAAAGGGAGGTGGCTGGGTGTCGCAATGGTAGGTGGACTTTAGGAGGCCATGGGTTACTCCATTACATATTCCTCTAATACTCTCTATTGAATGGTCATATTTAATTCACTCAAATTTAATGATTTAGATTAAAAGAGACTAACAAAAGTAAGATAGTTTACTTTTTGGATAACTGATTTGTTGATTTTCTTACACCTTCTTTATGTAGTAAGTTAATAAACCTTTTTAATCTGAACCATCAGATTTGAGTAAATTAAATATGACCTTTCAATGGAAAGTATTGGAGGAATTTGTAATGAAGAGGATCTATACCTGCCTCAAGGAGCCTCACTGCACTTGGTTCGACTCTCCGCACCGCCAATTGCGCATTTGTGAATGCTGCGATGGCGAATACACGTATATGCACTATTCGCATGAGACAAGGCACTCTTGGAAATGAGAGTGTCCTCCTGGAGGAGCCAGGTAAGAGGCCTTATATGGGCAGTGCCCTAGCTTCAGATGGGGACAAATCATCCGAGGCCCTCAAAAAAATAAGAAAAAGAAGTGGAGGTACTATTATTATTTGAGGCCTTTGCGGAGGTCATGAATTTCTCTTTGATTCTTTTGTTATATTTTTTCTTTCTTTTAGAGATGTACCTAGCTCACTCTTGTTTTCTTGGTCAATTTGTTTTTGAAGAGAGCACTGTAGTGGGTAACAACGTTGTTCGAACTAATTATGCACCTCAAAGATTTAAAGGAACTCTAAAGCAGCAACAGTTGTTCATAAAGAAAGAAAAGTTAAATTATGTGGATCTAAAACAGTTCTATTTTCAGTTAGAAGTCATTTTAATCTTCCAAATCACTATGAACTAAAGTTTGGGACTTGCATAGTGCAAGAGTTTGTGTTCCCGTTATAACCAATTAAAACTCGGAGTTAAGTACTTTTTAACAACTTCTGCAAAACCTAAGCTATGTGGTTGTAAGATCCAAATATCCAAACTATCAAAGTAGAGAAGCTGTGATGAGATTCAAGTTGCTTGGAAATTACCTGGAGGTGGACAAGATTCCTGTTCTCTAGCAATGTGCAGTAAAATGGTCCCAGAAAGAACTGTAATGAATCCACAAAGCTCAGATGTGATGCTGCTGCCACTTTGACCAGACCAATCCTGAAAACACCTAAAATGGACCTAATTAGCACTCCTTCTCTGTTTAATAAAATGATAAGGGACCACAAAACAGATTTTGCTTTCAATTTACCTTGTACATTATGACATTCGCTCCTATCGTCAAAGTAGTGAACATAACATAATAAATTGGCGAAACAATTGCTGTACTGAATGTGTCCAAAGCCTGAGGTGAAAAATAAATTTAGACAAAACCAATACACTTTTCTCTAAATTCAATAGTTATGAGCTCAAGTGATGCAAACAATACATCTTTGTACAAGAAAAAAGAAGCATGATTCTAATGCTAGTTTGATAATTAGTAATGCTTGCCAAGGTAGAATCTTCTACAATGGGCTGCAGCATGGAGTTTTCCCTCGCCTCTACATATGATTGTTACAGGAATCGCCAGCATTGTTTTTATAGAACTCCTCAAATCTTATCCTTTGTGGAACTATTATAAAATCAAAGCCTCTCAGTCTAGGAGGCTGAGCAGAACAGTTTTATCCTTATTTGGAAAGGAGCAACGAATATGTTCCAATCTATAAGTTGCAAGATTCCTCAACTCTTTGTTTTGGACTTGATGTACTACTAAAACTCACATACCATACAGGTAATAAAGGCCACTTAACTCTTCAGAATTTAATCACATAACAGTATTGTGCTATAATTTGGCAGAAAATAGTAAGGGTTTCTGTGCCGAGCCGAGCCGAGTTTCGGCAAACTTAGATCCTGGCACATGCCGACCGATAGTGCATGCTGACCGTACCGATATATATTTATTTGTTATTTTTAAAACATAAAAATAAATTTAAATTTAAATTTAAAAACTCAAATATAAAATTTTTTGACACGTGCCATGCCGACAACTGCTGGAACAGGAACGTGCCGCCTAACACGGGTTGTGCCGACCGGCACCAAAAACCATGGAAAATAGTGCATTTAACATATAAGGAAAACCAATAGATCTGTTTGAGGCCCCGATGTGGTCATACCAATAAGACATTTGAAATGATGGCCAAGTATGCGTTACACTGTAATTGCATGTCATTAGAAGATTGAACAGAAATTGCTTTTTCATATTCACCTTTGCCAGCAAGATAACCAAGAGAACTATAATGACAAGGTATTATGCTGCTAAACCTTGATAACGGGAGGGTACAAATGATAAGGTTCTAATTACGGATTTGTACAAATTGTTGAGAATTCAATTTCACAATCATGTATATAGCAGACTAATTGCAATGATGAAAAAAAGATTAAAAGACAACTTAACACATTAAGAAACAAGTGTTAGAATATTTGCTTTAAATGTCATTCAAAGTGTGCTGACCTTGTTAAGGTAATTTAGTTGAGTGATCACACAGGCAACCGCAACAATGATGAACAGCCATGTTTCCAGATAACCTGACTGATTTATTCCGTCTAATGTAAGTTTTAATGCAATTCCAATGGCTTTTATGCTAACAACCTGTGAGACATATAGACACCATAAGGGTTTCTTTAGTGAATATGCAGCAAATTTAAGGATGGAACCTAAAAAATTAAGCATAACTACCGTCAATGAGCCAATTAAAGAACAAATTCCCAAGTAAACCAAGACATTTGTTCTTCCATATCGTGGTTCAAAATGGAACACCAAGGTAAGAGCAATTGAGATTGCAACCGTTGAGTATATCATAAACACTGCAGAACAGAAGAATATTTTTAAAATTTTAGAGCTATGATTTCAGGAAAAAAAAATGTTTTTTAATCTAATGGAATCCATAGCTGCAATATACCAGGTTGAGTGGCTAGTAACCAAAGTTCTTGTACAGAGTTTGGAGTGTTTTCCAGAGGTGCATGCAGTACAATGACCACTGAACCTACTATGCAGGATAGACATCCCAAGATACCTAACCTTTTTAGCCTTTCCCTGAGCAGAAAATGAGCTAGAATAGCACTGTCCATTTAAAAAAAAAAAGAAATAGTATAGAAATACTATATACTTGAAGATAAGTAGAATTTTCAAGTGATTTTACTGGTATACCTGACAATAATACTCAAAGAACCAAGTGGAGTAACAAGAATAGCAGGAGCAAAAACATAAGCCACAAAATTCATAATCTCCCCAACACACACTGTTGTCAAGAAACTTTAGCATCAATAAATATAAATGCTTTATTGATATTCTATAATGTTCAACTATAAAGAAACCAATGCCAGGTTCCAGAAAGCAACTTACTTGCTATCATTCCTGCCCACCAAAGTGGCTCTAGTAGATATGAGTGACCTCCATCCCCTGTCATAGAAAAGGCAAAGCATTAGTGGCAAAGCATAGTGAGTAACACACACACACACACAGAGTTTGGCTCGTTAATTAACGATTGACAATCGTTAATTAACGAGCCAATTGGAATAACGATTGACAAAAACCAAAACCAAGAGTCTGGCTCGTTAATTATTCCAAAAAAACCAAAACCAATCAAAGTAATATGTATGTATTGTCAATCGTCCAAGGATTTGGCAAGAACTATCTGAAACTCACCAGCCGCTGTACCATTGGCAGCGGAGCGCTTGAGGCCTTTCTTCTTGAGAATGAAGCTGGCGCCTATGAACACGCTGGATGAGACCGCCAGGACAAGCCCCTTGGAATTCTCCGAAACTCCCATCACTGCCGCCACCGCCGGCACCACTTCTCCCTCCTTCCTCGCTCCTGTGTATATATATTCCTGTCCAATAAATAGAAAATAACAAGAGAACTAAACGAGGAGAAAGAAATGGGAGCCGGCGGCGGCGACTTCGGATGATGATCGAGAGAAATCACCACGAGAGATTGCCGCCGGCGGGCGTTTTGGCGCCGCGCGGTCGGAGATGGTCCGCTCGAAGTTGCAAGAAATGCTTAAAATGGAAGAGAGGAGGTGCGGAGTTCCCGCGCGCGGGAACCGTGGCACCGCCGAGTTGGGCCTCTAAATGGGCCAGCCGACAAAGTGACAGATAATCCAAAGCCGTGCACAACCAATTCTCCACGGCTGCCTAGTTGTTTTGGTTTCAACATCATTTTTTTTGGTCCGCAGAATTCGATTTTAATTAGATATCTCTAAATTGAGCAACGATAGTCTCTTCCAGTCACGAGGAGTAGAACGCAGTCACCTTCTAGGATCTAGTCCTATTAATCAACTGAACTAATATTAGTTGGTTCGATTATCACTACTTTACTATTGCAAATACACGTATTTTGAATCAGTAACGCAGAAATAATTATTTAAAACACCACCTATCCTATAATTTTTGGATTTGTAGTATATACTATATCACTTCCATTGTGTTATTCTAAGATGAAACCAATTACACCAAGTATGATATTTGTTAAATTTTTACTATAGAATAAAATATTATCTATTTTGAAATAATGTTCGCCAGCCTCAGCCGACATGAAGTGGAATTGTGTAAGAAAAGAGTTACACGCCAAGATGCACTCAGTATATGACGTACCTCACTTGTCAGTTCATGACAAGTGAGTCGCAAGATCGAAACGAAAAGGAAGGCATCAATGACGGCATCATGGCATCTATGTAGTCGCAAGTTACGTCAGGCACCAAGTCTGATGAATAGTAGAATTATAGAAGTTACAATTCTAGATGCAGTACTTCAACTGAGTGCCGATCCCATGGGTCGTCGACCCCCCGCTAGCATATACATCCATTTTTTATAAAAATTTTCAATATTAAAGTTATAGATTTTTTTATAAAATATGAAACTTATATATGAATTTTTTTTTTTTAAAAAATACTTCTAAATAGATATTTTGGAATTTCAAAGCTTAACAGATTTTAATGTCACGCACCAAAATCCGTTAAGCTTTAAAACCCCAAAACATTTATTTAGAAGTATTTTTTGAAAAAAAATTGAATATGAAAGTTTCATATTTCATCAAGATCTATAATTTTTATTTTGAAAATTTTACAAAACACAAGCGCACATAGGTGTTTTAAGGGGTCGACTGCACCGTAATACGGTGAAGTCGACCCCATACGGTGCAGTCGACCCCATGGGATCAGTTTGGCACTGAGTAATGTAAATTCCCAGTTCTGCATGATATAGTGGACCTAATTTTAAACTCTTTTTTGTTGTATGTCTTTGCTGTGTTCTCCTTTTTCATTTTTCATTTTCTTTTGTCATTTTTTTTTGGTGGCTTTTCATCTCCAATAGCTGTGATATGAACAATGTATGATGAATTACCTTAAATTAGACTGTGCTATCTTGGTCTGAACTATCTTCTGAAGTAGTTGGATATCAGATAAAAAGAAAATTCAAAAAAAGAAAAAAAAGAAAGAACGATGTGTGGGTGTTGGGGTGAACTGGCAAAGGACTCTCCTACATTGTCTATGCCTATCTTGTTGGGATCCTAATTAGGCCCTAATATAGGGTTTTATTTTCTATGTAAAACGTAACAATAAAACATTATCAAAGGTTAAGAACATAGACTCTTCGTATACCACAATTCATTCCAACCACCGAGATTTATGTTGCTACAAAATTTGAGATGAATAAATATATGAGATGCACGTAGATATAAATCTTTGATGCTTATCAGAACAAGCTATTATGTATAATACTTTTTTCCTATGATTATCATGTCAAGAGAGAAAAAAAGTACAATTCGAAGTTAGAGAATATTTGAAGAGATAAAAAAAAACGCAATATTGTTTAGCGAGTAAATATCACTCATAAAGTTAAGGTCTGAGATTCGAACTGTGCAAGCCCTTCTTGTAGCGTAATGGGAACTGTATTTCTCTATTTATAGAGGATAACATGGACTATAAGCACTACTAGTGACGGGAGAAATTGGTGTTTGTGAAGTATGAGGATTTGTCGGCCGAGTCAAAGAGCACTACTAGTGAGGTACTAAGCATACTATGAATCCCTTATTGGAATACATAAGTTGGAGTTACGTAAGTTAGAGTTGTATGTAGATTCATCACATTTGAGAGAATTTGGAAGAAGTTCTAACTTTTTTTTTCCAAGCAAACCAAAAAGCAACACATGCGGACCAGCTCGACCGACACTGTGTTCACAAGTGAAGCAGGCGTGATTGGCCCAAACTGTATGGTTGGGGCCCAATCCCACTTGCAGTTAGCTAAATGGGTGAAATACGGCCAGACTGGCTCGGTCGCTTGTTTTTCAATAACTAAACTATTTTTTTAAAATTTAACTAAAAGATTGAAAAACTAAGTTATTAATAAATCCAAATGATTTTGATTAATAGATTGTGCAACATATGAAAAAAAAAAATGATTTTAAATTCGGATAATTGCTCTGCATCTCTACATATTGTTTCAACATCACTTAAATCCTCTCCAAGAATTTTTTTGCACTTTAGTCACTTTGGCACCTTCCGATGAGTTTTTAACACCTTCCGATGAGTTTATGACACCTCCGACATGCATCCAATACCTTACATTTTGACACCTTTTAGTAAGTTTTTGATACCTTATTATTAATTTTTAATACCATTCTGATAAACAATAATAGATTGACACATTTCTAATAACTTTTAACACATTCTTGATAACTTTTGACACCCTCCGCAGAAGAGCTTAACTGTAATTGAAACTTAGCCCAGGACCCAAATACAATAAAACTTACAATTTTCATTAACACTAAGCTTAATCTTGTTGCACTTCCTGAAGGATCCTCATCTTTAGTTTCTTATCCTTGGTCTCTTCTTCAACATAGACCCATCACTTCATACATATACATATTTTTAATTTACTTGGACCCAAATAATATCTTCTGTCATTCAACATTCATGAACTTGCATTGAAACAAGATTTAGATGCCACTTCTCCAAAAAAAAAAAAAAAAAAAAAAAAAAAAAAAGAAGCCACCATAGAAGTAGGTGAGTTAGATGACGAGCCGAAGAAAGTATAGGTTGGTGAGAGTAAATTTGTTAAGAACTTAATTATTTCGTTAATCTGCAATTATAAATAAATTTACTTAGTATTTATAACTTGTGGCCTTTTACGGATTTTGATTTTATAATACTTAATAATATTATTAAGTTAATAAATTATATATGAGGTAGAGTGGTCAGTTTTTGTGGCTTTTTTTTCGACTTAATAATACTTCAAATAAGTTGAAATCTATTATTGTTAGCATCATCTGGAACTTTTCTGGTTCCTAGTCTCCTAGATCTCCATTACTTCCTGCATTTCATCAAAAAGTGGTGCATACAGTTTTTATATATATATATATATATATATATATATGGGATAATACGGTGGTCACTAAATTGATAATAAATTTATTGGGATAACTACTAAACAGCCGCCCCCTCCAAAGAAAAAACACTTCTCTCCCCCGTGGAGCCGGCTCCCCTGGTAACGCACCAGGGTGTAGCAAACCGGACGGCATGGATCGTGCCACGTCAGTTAATACAGATCTCGAGACATTAGATAAAATTTTCGTTCGCTTATTTGACCTATTTTTATGTATTTTAGGAAAAATTTTGAAGTTATTTGACTTATTTGACCACATCAAAATCTATAAATTTGTAATTCAAAATTTTTCCTAAAAATGCATAAAAATAGGTCAAATAAGCGAACGAAAATTTTATCTAATATCTCGTAATCCGTATTAACTGACGTGGCACGATCCATACCGTCTATTTCCCTGCACCTGGTGCGTTAGCACCAGTGGAGCCGGCTCCCTCCCCCGTCCCCAAACAAACGTCACACCATCATCAAATCGGGCCCCATCCAAAAATCTTTTTTTTTTGTTATTTGTGGGACAAAATTACTATTTTTTAAGTTTTAAATTTCACACTTTAAATAACTATTTATAAATATTTTTTAAAAAGTATTTACAAAATATAAAAATTATGAACCTCATCAACATTTACAACTTTAATTTTAATATTTTTTCAAAAAATATTTTTAAATCTATAATTTGGGACTTCAAAGTTAAATTTGAAATTATTTGATTTTAACGAGTTTTTTGTTATATTTGACACTGCAAAATAATTATTTAAAAATATTTTTTTAAAAAAAAATTAATATAAAAATTATAAATCTACAATTTTCATATAAAAATTTTGTTATATTTCATGTCCTACAATTTTAATGTTACTTTTTTTTAAAAAAAAATACTTCAAAATAAATATTTTGTGTCGTTAAAATTATATTGTCTGCGAAAGAAATTTTCATCCATTCATTCAACAAAAGGGCTGATGTGAGGAAATTATTTTGGATGGGGCTGAAATGTGGGATTAAAATTTAAGGGAATTTATTTGCATGAAAAAAGGGGTTGGGATGTAATTTCCTATATTTATTTCTTCTACATCGTACAAGGATCATAAAGGGGTAGGTGATGATAAATTAAAGGGTAAATTAATTTAATGTCCCCCGCCCCTGGCGGAACGGCCGGGGTGCTCGTTTCCCACGTTTCGAATTTCTGGGGTGTCTGTAATGGGGATATACCCGCGATTGTGAGTTTACAGCGGTTGCGAAGAAGCTGGTGGCTGGATAACTCCTAATACTTAATATTTGGTCCGGAGATGGATATCAGACCGAAATTTTACTCTTCTGTATGCACTTTGATTCAAAATGGTTCTATAAATGTACGTAGAAAACTGTGGTCCGCGAGTTAACGAAGACCCAAAGAAAAGTTTCGCCTCGTTATCTCAAAAAAAAAAAAAAAGATAATTAAAGAGAAATTGTATAGCAGCTTCCTATTTTCAGGGGCCGATACAAATTAGCCTATAGAAACGAAAAAACACACGACGCGTTGTTATGTCGGACATTTTTTCGTTTTCGGAGGTTGGTATGTAGAAAATTTGGAAATTGAAGCTGATATACAATTTTCCAATAAATTAATGTTAGAACAAATATGCTTAAATTTGTTAATGTAGCCTTGAAAGGTTAGGGGTTGGAGAAATTACTGTTTAGTTTTTTATCCAAAATATTTTTGGGAAAATTGCGTTTCAGCCCCCCGTTTTTCATTTTTGACTTTTTAGCCCCCCGAAACGCGTTTTCCCGCCGACGTGGCGGCGCGCACGTGCCACCACGTGGCGTTTCGGGAGGCTGAAACGCGCGGCCCCAAACTTAGGGGGGGCTGAAACGCAATTTTCCTAATATTTTTTGCTATGCCGTCTCCATCTTAAATTTTTTATTGATAATTCATATTTTACTATTTTATTTTTTCATAGACAAAAATACCTTCAAAATATTCTGTTGCAACACTTGAATGTTATTTTTAATCGCTGTTGTGACACCCAAAATAAATATTTAGAAATATTTTTTTAGTAAAAAATTGTTAATAAAAATTGTAGGTTTTATATAACTTTTATGTTAACTTTTTTTATAAAATACTATTAACTATTTATTTTATGATGTTGAAATGTCAGAAATTTGAGAAACTGTCTTGTGATCTATATATATATATATTATATATATATATATATAACTATCTATCGAAATAGGTGATGTAATATGGCACCTTCTATAACTCATAATATGCCACATGGCACCTCCATCTATCTCACGACGTGACATGTGAAAAGTTAACTATAATTTCTAATTAATTATATAATTAATATGAATTTTAAGTTAATAATTATTTATATTAAAAATAAATTATGTAGAATTTGGAAGGTCAAAAATATGTTTTATTATGACATTGGTAAAAATTGTACTATATATATATATATGTGTGTGTGTGTGTATGTATAAAATTGGGTGATCAAAACTGTTGTCCGCCATATAGAATCTTAAATAATTTTAGGTATACTATTTGATACTTTATTTTTATTATAAAAAACATGCGTAGTATTTTATTAATTAATAAAACGAAATTATAAAAAATTAAGTATGATATAATAATGAAATTATGATACAAACAAAATAAATCTATATGCTATATAAAATTTACTTTTGCTCAAATAACATATAGCAAGTAAAATATAATATTTAAATAAAAATAAATATTACTTTCTATGATATTAAAAATATAAATTAATAAATTAATAAATTATTTTGAACATCATTTTTTATGTGAATGATTAATATCTGTATTTCGCATAGGTGCATAAAATAATAATAATATTTTAATAAAAATAATTAAATAAAAATTTAAATATATTAAATTAAAATTTAATATTATTATTTATATATATCACGAATAAATTGTGCATTGTAAAGGTTTAAAATTATTTTTTTTATTATATACCGCGTACATATATGATTGCCACGTGTTCTCCGGCAGCTCTAGAAGCCATAGAAAGTCGATGAGATAAAATGCTCACAGTTGGCCGGTCACCATCCCATATGCCTATAAATTTAATATATAAAAATATAAAATAATTAAATTTTTAATATTATTATTATTATTATTATTATATATATATATCTTAATAAACTATTCATCATACGAATTTAAAATTAATTTTTTATTATATACTGCATACGGATAGGCTATCTGTAGATACAATATAGATAATTCCATATCAGCCTCCTATTTTTGAAGGTCTTTCAGCATTTCGAAATAAGGGGCTGATATAGAATTACACCGATGCAATATGATTACGTGTTCTGCGGCAGTCTCTAGGTGCCGGACGCGGATCCGCTGCACCCCTCTCCCTGCGCCCATCGCTGCGGCCGCGATCTCGACCGTCCATCAAATTTAGCACTTATTTCGAGATATAGTATAAAATTTTCGGCAGCTTATTTGACTTAATTTTAAGCATTTTTGTGAGAAATTTTGAACTACAAAGTTATAGATTTTAATGTGATCTATAATTTTGTAGTTGAACATTTTCCAAAAAAATATCAAATAGTATACCGAAATGATGATCAAAAGTTTGATCATTATATTAACGTAATATTTGGCATTATTTTAAAAAATGTTCAACTACGAAACTATAGGTCAAATCAAAATTGTCAACTTTCTAGTTCAAAGTTTTTTATAAAAATAGTTAAAATTAGGTCAAATCAGTTGCTGTAAGTTTGTATAATATTTTGTATTTGTATAAATTTTCGGCAACTCATTTGATCTATTTGTAAGTATTTTTACAAAAAATTTAAACTACAAAATAATGTATTTTAATAAGATCTATAAATTTGTAGTTGAATATTTTTTTAAAATATGCTAAACAGTGTGCCGAAATAATAATTAAAACTTTGATTATTATTTCGGTATATTATTTGATATTTTTTCGGAAAATGTTCAACTATAAAATTGTAGATCACATTAAAATCTATAACTTTGTAGTTCAAAATTTCTCACAAAAATGCTTGAAATTAGGTCAAATAAGCTGCCGAAAATTTTATATTGTGTCTCGAGATAAGTGCTAAATTTGATGGACGGTCGAGATCGCGGCCGCAGCGATGGGCGCAGGGAGAGGGGTGCAGCGGATCCGCGTCCCTAGGTGCCATAGAAATTCGATGATATAAATGATCACAGTTGGCCGTTCACCATCCCACATGCCCCGTAAATACAATCACCATCCCGAATGCCACCATAAATACAATTCTAATATATATATATATATATATATATATATATATATATATAATCGGATGGTAAAAATTGTTATATTATATGATATTTTGAATAATTTTTTATATATCATATAGTATTTATTTTATTTTAAAAAAATATGTGATATTTTTTATAAGAATTTATAAAATAATATAATTTATTTAAAAAAATAAAAAGTCTATATAAAAAAATAAATATTTAATTAAAATAATAATTTATAAAAATAATCTAAATACATATATAAAAGTTAATATAAAAATAATTATATTATATATTATGCAACATTAATTTTTTAAAATAAAAATTTTATCATGTACAAAATTTCTTAATAATATACACACACTATTTAACTTCACTTTTCAAATAATTTTCTATATATTATTTGACATTTATTCTTACTCTAATAATATAGCACGAATAAAATATAGTATTTTAATAAAAATAAAAATTTAGATAAAATTAAAAATATAAAAAATATATTTATTAGTAATATTTATTATTATTTATATATAATTTATAACCGTGTATTATACGGTGTAAAACTTGTTCAAAATAAAGGTGGAATTATTTGTACAATGTACTGCGATTATTGTAGAATTCACAATTAATAAAATGTATTAAACTTATTATGTTCTCATGGATTACGTCATTCCACTTGTCTATTTGTGCATCTCTAGCAATATATAGGAGGTGTAGATGGACGAACTCTTATACTGAAGCAAGAGACTCGGTTTGCTTTACTCGCACTACTAATGTCTGTAACAGGCCGTAATTTTGCTGATTTCCCTGAAATTCCTGCAGAATGCTTCACATCAAAGACAGAGGAAGAGAAAGAAGAAGACCGGAAGGCCTATGGCAGATACGCAGACATAATCTCACATCTTCCTTTGGATGAAAGCTGGAATCGACGTAGGAAGTATCAAAACATGTGGTTCTACGAACCCTCTTTACCTTGCATAATGGCGATGCAGGAGCGCCTTCGCCTTCGAGACGACGACATACTCTTAGCATCTTACATGAAGTCCGGCAGCACCTGGCAGCGTGCAATCACCTTCGCAATCGTCAACCGCCGGCTCTCCAACTTGGAAGAACTTCTACGTAGCCGCCATGCCAACCACTGTGCCGTTTTCCTTGAGACCCTATTCTTGCAAGACGGGTTCCCAAACTTGGAAGCGATCCCCACCCCGAGACTCTTTGCTACTCACGTACCCTACTCTTTGATAGATTCGGTAAGAGACTCTCAAGTCAAGATTTTTTATATTTGTCGAGAGCCCAAGGACACGCTCGTTTCTATGTGGCACTTTCTAAATAAAGCATCCAAGGAGCCTGCCTCGTTTGACAAGGCCTTCCAGTTGTTCTGTTCGGGAATGTTTTCTTATGGCCCAATTTGGAATCACATGCTGGAGTATTGGTATGAGAGTCAGAGGAGGCCGGAGAAGGTGCTGTTTATGAAGTACGAGGATTTAATGGCGGATCCCGAGGGTAATGTACGACGGATAGCGGAGTTTATCGGTCATCCGTTCGAGGAGAACGAAGAGAAGGAGGGCATAGTGGAGAAGATTGTGAAACTCTGTAGCTTTGAGAAATTGAGTAGTTTGGAAGTGAACAAAGTTGGGAAGACGGCAGGAAACTTTGACAACTCTACATTCTTTAGGAAGGGTAAGGTTGGGGACTGGGAGAACCATTTTACCACAGAAATGGCAGAGACATTGGACGCCATTACTGATCAGAAGCTCCGCGGATCCGGTCTGAGCTTTAAGTAGTAGTGCAATATTAATTTCGTTGTTGCTTAAGATCGATGTAATAAATGTTTAAGAAGCTGTAGTTGGGGTCCTTTAAAATTCGTAACTCATGTTTTAATGTTGCTTAGTGGTGCAATAAACCCTCTGCATTAAATTAGTCTAACGCACTTGATTGGACGATTTGTACAATGCATTAAATTAATGACCTAATGTTGCTCGTGTAATAATATAATGTATATTTCTAGCTGTCATTTACTTGTAGACAGTGACGGATTAAATATAAAAGCAGGGTAGTTAATTGACTACCCTGCTTTCGAGACGGAATATAATATATATGTATGTATATGGAGATTTTAAACCTCCAAACTTTGAATAATGTAATAGTATCAAACAACTATTGGTTCTAGGCTCGAGCAGAGCAGCGATTCTCAATCCCAACGACTTTAAAATAATTCTGGTCCTATTCTGAAAAAATTCATAAATAAATAAGAATATTCAATATTTCTCAAATAAATGTCAAATAATCATAAAATCCTTTTTTTGAATTAATTGCATCCGAAATATAACGTCATCTCGAATTTCAATAAATCGAGTTTTTAATGTTGGGTTTTACGGTTTTAGCAATTATAGTTTTATTAAAAACGTGGGTATAATAGTTTTTACTAAAACTAAAATTTCGGGTTTTAGGAAATGTTGAACTTAGTAAAATTTGAAATTTGTGTCCAAACAAACAAGATTTTACTAAAATAGGTATTTCATAAAATTGATTTTGCTGAAACTTAATTACCAAACACCCTATTAGGATAGGTCGTTATTAAACCGCATCCATCGGTGGAGCGGCTGGAGCCATCTTTGATTCCCCAGCGGCTGAGGTTGCAATACGGTTAGGGTTGGCGGTAACAACTTCACAGGATGCCGTTGCAGGTATCGATGTTAATGGGCTTGTTGTTATGGGTTTTCTATTTTGAACCGTGAGGCTCATCCCCTATCATTTATAAAGAAATATTTTGAACCGATTTAGTAATTATTACAAAAGTAAAAACTTAGATGATATTAGTGAATAAAATAACCAACAGGAATGATAATCATTCTAATAATGGTGTTTGATTTATCTTTTTACCATTATTATCAGAAAATTTTTTCATTCAATTGAAAATGACAGTTATAAATTTTTTGATTTCTGATAAATTTAGTAATAAAATGTACAAATATCGATTCTCTTTTTTATTTTTTTTGTTAAACAAGTTTTGTCAATTTATATTCTGATTTTAGTACATTCACATTTCGAATCAAATTCATATTCGAACAGCAATCCCAACAACATATTATTGGAAAGAACAGTATAGAAAATTGACTATTATTTGAAAGAACAGCACAAAATTATGACTATTTTGTGATTAGGCAAAGAACAATGGGTGGCCCTACAACAGAAAGAGGGGGGGGGGGGGGGGGGGCGGCGGTGCGGGAGGCGGCAAATTTTACTCAAAGATTTTAGGAAGATTTGAATGGTCAAGCAGTCTGTCTACGCGGGCATTTGCTTACGCGCCTAAAGCGGCACCACAGAGACAGCAGGGGAGCATCACCGGATCATGTCCGCCCCGCCTGCCGGACGAAGCATGTCCGCCGGCGCCGTCACAACCACTGTTACTTCGCAACACCGGATCCCCGCATCGAACTCGCTGACCGCTGAGGACGTCGTCCAACTCGCTTGCTCTCCTCCAAATCCTTCCCGACTCTCCGCCCTCCTCTCCACTGCTCTCCGTCAACCCTCCGCCGCCTCTCTCCTCACTCTCTTCATCCCTCTCCTCCCTTCCTTAAACCCCGACGACATTCCCTCAATTCTTGATTCTCTCATCTCCTCTGACCTCTGTGAACTCGCTCCTCGCTTCGATCTCCTCCCACCCCTCCTATCTCTCGCTCTCCGCTCAAACTACTCTGTCGCCGCCCGCAATACGCTCCACGAAATCCTCGCTATCCCTAATTGGCCCAACTCCCTTGTCATCAAAATCACCTCTCTACTCCGCGAAATTCCTCCGCCGCTCGGGCGTCCATTTATTACCGAATTTCTCGAAAAAATCTTCGATGGGATGAAAAAAGCCGTGGATCTCCAGGACCTTCCGTCCTTCGTCTACCAGCTTCTTCTCTTGGCGTCTAAAGGCTCCCACCGTAGGGATGTAATGGCAGGGATACTGAAATTCTTCCAGGACGGAGTGAGGGGCCCACCGGCAATTGTGCGGCAGGTGGAAGGCACCGTGCTTATGCATCAACTTCGCAGTGAAGCAGGATCCGTCACTGGGCCAGGAGGTTCTGGCTATCGTTAGAGCTGATCTTAGCTCCATTAACGACTTTGCAGTTGCTATTTTGCTCTCGGTGGCACGTGTAAGACGGTTCAATGAGGCTGCCATTGGTGCGATTAAGACGGCTGTGATTGCTTCTCGTCAGAATTACAGGATCTCCAGGTGTTTATCTTTTATTAGATTAAATAATTTTGCTCCCACTGTTATGTGTTGGTGGATTGTGCATTCGCAGGGAGTATAAATGGCTGCCAACTAGTGTTACAGAGGAATGTTTTGAGACAGCGAAACGTGTGGAGAAAGCTTTATTGAAGACTGTAAGTACTCTTTATTTTATGCTTAACTTCTATGATCAGTTGTGTTATCGTGAAATTCAAGGTGAGTTAGGATCTCTGAAAATTTGTAGGTCACTGGGAGCATTTGCGGCAGAGAGCATGTAGTTCCTAGCATTGTTGAAGTGGGATTTGGTTTGCTAGAGTATACAGACAGTACGTGTGCTGGCCTCGACAGTTCTTCTGATGGGTTGATGACTGTAGAAGATCTTGGCATTCAGGTGCTGAAACATTTGTTTGAAGCCCATGAGATGGCGAGAAATGAAGTAAGTTGTAATCATTTGTTGCTAAATGTTAGGAGGTTCTCCACCCTCATGTTATATTCAAATTTTAACAGGTGTTTTCTGCAATGACATGCAGATAATTGAGCAATGTAAATTTCGAGTTCTTTCATCAAAGCCTCAAACAAGCGCACCTATCATCAAGTAAAAAGGCCATTTACTACGAATATTATCATACTTGTATTGCGAATTTTTATTTTAAGAAGAATGATAATTATTCCATGTACGAAGGTTGCTTGGTCATCTAGCACAGCGCTACCCTTACCCGATGCTTGAACATGTTGCTCGCTTAAAGGACTTGCTGGACTATTTCACTTTCATGCACGAGAAGACTTCAGTTGCTCTTCTAAATGCACTGCTGCCATTAATAAAATTCAGTAGGGATCTGCAGGTATTCTGATTCTGGTCCATAATAATGTACTGCATATGTTGCTTTGGCTCCCCATTATATTTTTGTTGTTGTTCAACAGCATTACATAATCTTAGTTCTTCGAAAAGCCATGTTCAAGAAAGAGGATATGGTTCGTCAGGCCTCAATAATTGCTACTATTGATCTTATATTAGCAGAGAGTAAATCGAGCAGAAGCAGCTTTGAGTCCCTGCAGGAATCTTCTAGTCAAGCCAGTTGTAGCCAACAAGGGGAGATTCCCTCCTGGAATGGTAGAGGTCTGTTTCTGGAACTTAACGGATTGCTCAGGAGGTGTCTCTCTCAGCAGGTGAATTAGAAAGTAGTTCTTCGTTGTTCCTTTTTTTATTTTAACAATCTCATGTATATTGGTTGCTATGCGCAGGCTACCACGAAAAAATTTTGTATGAAGGTCTGTTGAAACTTGTGATGTTAGATCCATCTTGCGCACCTCATGTCCTTGATTTCCTGTGGCGTCACTTCTCTAACTTCTATGACGAGGTATTCTTCTTATCATGATTTCTAGATGCTCTTGCATCTGAATAATTCATTTTAGAAGTCAACTTCCTCTACCGTATCTAACAATACCATCTCCTGAACGTCATTCTGGCAATTTGTAATGCACTATTAAGAATCACCTTCTTTTAACTTGATGGTCAAGAGCAATTGTCTTGTAGAATCATTGTTGCATTGGTTAAACATGTTTGACAGGATCAAAAGATTCCTTTCCATTTGGATGCTTGTGTTAAGTTGGAGGATGGAAAAGCTTGCATTGTTGAACCATTAGATTGTCTTCTATCTAGTGTGTCCTGGATTCTCCTTCAGCTACAGTGTAAATCAGACCGTCCAGTTGAGAATTCTTGGTCATGCTTTGGTTTCTCTCTTTCTCAAGATATTGAGGTATCACATTTTCCTTTTCCTTTATTTTTTTTTGAGAAATGAGGTATCATAGTTTTCAGTTGCAACTGGCAAAAAAGCACTCAACTCATTTTTGTTTTAACCACACAAGTACAGGGAGGAAGAAAATCTTCAAGGGAGTTATTTTCTGGTTCTTTATGCAAAATCAGGAGGGTAATGAGGACGTGCACTTTAGAAGGTTAGCTACTCTTAGCATGACTTTGTTAAAAGCTTGTATTCTTTTAAGAAAAAAGTTGCATTCTCAATAAATCATAGCTATGTACTTTGGAACCGATCAGGTGGTCCTCTCAAAGGTCAACATTCTGATTCCCAATTGCTTTACGAAGATAAGGCTGCTTTCCATAGTTTCATCTTGGCTGGAATTGTTGAGGCTTATGTTAATATCGTTGCATTGGAGTTAGAGAAATCGACAGACAAGGACAAGAATGTCCTTCTTAATGAAATCCTGGAATTTATTGATTCACATGATTCTTTGGAGAAAGTAATGACCATAGTCAAACAACGAACAGGAAGTCGGAAAGGGTTTTCCAAAACCAAAGGAAACATGGAGGAGATGTCTGACAAGCATGATAATGAGCGCAAAGAAAGCCCTCAGACTTCTGTACCCAAATTACCTAGAATGAGGAGACATTTTTTCGCAACCTCAAGTATCCAGCAGCTTCTGGTCACTGCTTCTAGGTTTTGTACTTCTGATAGTGCTAAGAATTGCACGGGGTTTGAGAATCACAGCCAATTCCCATCCAACAAGACATCTGATCCATGCTTAAAATTAATTAAGTTTGCCTTAAAAGCCTGCTTTAATCACTTACAATCTTTCTCCAACATAGGAACTGGTTCTGATATGGAGCCCTTGAAAACATTGATCTATGAAGATATTAAGCAGTTAGGAATGCCAATCATGCGGTTAATATATTTGATAAAATCCGATGAGCAGTTAGGGACCAAAAAGAAAGGCATGAAATGGAAGAAAAACCAAGAAGACAAAGAAGGGTTCTTATTTCTGGCATTGTCGTCCTTGAAAGAGCTACTTAGGGTAGTTTCAGAGAGGGTTGAATCAAATGAATTCATTGCATATCTGGTATCTTTGGCTGATCTGGACAATTCAGAAGCTAATTACTTGGGTATCTGTATTGAACAAGACTTGATGCTGGGCTCCAAAGAGGCTAATAGCGTGGATTTATTCTTTGAGAAAAGACTCCTTCCACTTCTATCTGACCTTCTTGCTCTCTCACTTTTCCGAGAATCTGAGGTAGTTTCTGAACTCAAACCTCTTGTTCTTGTCTAAGATATACATGTTTCTTAAGAAGATCTATATGCATATAGTTTATCCTCATGGGAGGTCGCCTTCGTTTATTTTCTTACGTTAGCATTCATATTGCTGCATAAGAAGTAAAACGGTGTGCTTTGTCATACATTCCAGTCAAGCAGTTGTAACTAAGGTGCAAAAAAAGATATCCTAAATAACATGCAAAATGAGATGAAACAACTTACCACTGATGATAACAGAAATATCTCCGAACACTTTCTGAAAGAAGAGGGGGAAATGGTTCATCTGCACTTGTCTCCCTACATGGTTTCAGCAAATAAGAAGACACGAATTGTACATACACATTCTTCGACTGCTTGAAAATACCTGGTCAAATTATCCAGATGTTTTCAAGCGTTAATTCAAATAACTGATAACCTTTTGTCTTGAAAGTGAGGTTGCACCTACTCTTTGGCACCCAGAGTCTATACTACTTTTAGTATGTAATTATTTGCACTCGAGGTACACTTGCAGTCTAGCGCTAGACCGGCCCTGAGGTAATGATGAGGTTGTTTCCAACTAATTTGGTCCAAGTACCTTTAAGTTTATGTGTGAAGTTGTTCGAATGAGTATTGTTATTAGTGTCTGAATGCTTGCCTATGCACTTGGGCACAGTGAGGATGCTGTCCCTTCTCCTTGAACTTGCTAGGTCGTCCAAGTTCAGCTGGACACCCATAGGCATTTCCTGAATGCCTAGATTATCCCCGTGGGGCCCTTGTTTTAGGTGCCAAGCTTAGAGTCTAGCTATGTAGAATGATGCAGAATGCCTCGCTATAGTTGTCAGGAATGAAGTTCGTATCTGTCTCGAAATGCATGAATGGTGGCGAAACCATCTTCAACTACTTTTGGTGAACTACTGATGCGTCTGGGTCGTTGGAAGTAAAATTTCTAAGCATTTATAATTACCTTGCCGTCTTGCCTGAGTCTACTGGTATCTTAATCAAAACAGTAGTTACATAAAAATCTGTGTGCATGCCTGCGTTTGTGTGTGTGTTTTCGGTTTTTATTATCTAATCTTAAGTCATATGAGTACAATGTTTGATATCTTGCTTTCTGATTCCATCTACTCTTTCTCGTGCTTTTTTAAAAGATGATTTTGGTTCCATCGAAATTTCTCATATCTGCAAGTATTATTGGTCTTATAAGAATTTGCTTCATTTGTTAGTTGTTTGAGAAATTAAATTGTAGAGAACACCTAATCTCCTAAGAAGAAGGAAAACTAGAAAATGCAATATTTTAATCAGCTACTGCAACTACTGTTTTACATTTTTTTTGTCAACTGGAATATGTAAAGGTGTTTTAACATATGCAGATCCTAATAGAACTGATATTGTCGCTTGGAAAGAAACTGCCCTATGAACAGAGGCATTCTTATGGAACCTGTGCAATGAGTATATGCAGGAGCATGACAATCAAAGATCGTAATGCAGCAAGAAGCGTGATATCTCTTGCCATTGGTCTAACATCTGCTCCAGATGATTTAATTTATGCATGTGAAATTGCTACAAGCCTACTGGAAGTAACAGGATCTGACGAGAAAGAACCAATAGAGATCTCTGAAGTGTTTCCCATCATAAACCACTCAACAAGCAGTGGTGTCGCCTCTCTCTTACTAACTTTGATAGAACCTGTTATAACTGATTTGGGTTGGGCTCTTTTAAAGTTAAAGTCTTATTTTGCCCAGAATTATCATGTTAGAAGCAGTAATCACGAAGAGGCATCACCTGCACTCCAACTAGAAGAATCAGTTTACGCCAGATCAGAAGCGCTAGTGCAAACATTATCATGTTTCATAGAAATGAATCTCAAAGGTAAAGCTCTTTTTTTGCTACATCTGTTCTTCTAACAGTAAATGTATTAAACTTGGCTTCTTTTCCTCACAGACTCCCAAGCTGAGCAGTTATTGAAAATCAACGTGAAGTTTTACAAGCTTTTGGTTCAGATGACAAAGCTTCGGATTGCTCCTAAAGGCTACAAACAACGTTTACCAAGCTTCCAGTTTCAGAAGCTGGCAGAAATAACATGCAAGAAACTCACTGGTCCGGTCTACAACTTTGTAAGCATATTGCAAAGGGTAAGTTATATCTTAGTTCATTTTCCCCTTGTTCTCCAGTTAGTTATAAACTTAGTCATTCTTATCTTTTTCTATGTGCCTAACTGTCGATTACAATATAGAACCAGCAAGAAAGTTCAAACAGAAAGAATGTTATGAGCAGGATCAAAAAGGAAAATAGATGTATCCCAGACCTTATTTATCAGATAGAAGATTATGAGAGATATCTGATTCAGTTAAGCAAACTTACAAAGGTCAATCTTTTGAGACATGCTAAGCGCAGCATCGCAAGAGATTTTAAGATATTGTTGGAAACTAAAAGGGTTAGTTCACAAGAAGAATCAGCACGAAAGGACTGCACCCAGGATGATTCTGGACCTTCTGATTGTGATTCCAATAAGGAAATTGAAGGCGAAGAAGAAAACGAGGGGGCTGTGAACTCAGAAGACAGTAGTGATGATGGTGATGTACCTGAAGATTCCGACAAGAGTGAGGATGAAGAGACTGTAATAAAAAGAAAAAGGGTTAAGACGAATAAAGTTGTGGAAGATTCTGACGAAGAAGCATGATGAAAAAACAAAAAAGACGTACCAAGCTGCAGCAGGTGAAGCGTTTTATTCATATGGGGGATTGTGGTGTACATATTACACCTTTTTTTAGGTGATGGATTTGAACTATTTCCAGAGCAATCCCTAAATGAAGGATCACTATCTGGATTTTTTCTTTTTTAAAAGCATTGCTTATATTAAGAAAAGTCCACATCAGCCTTGACTTACGTGCACCAAAAGAGATACATGTAGTGCGATACCCGCTACAAAATATTCAGTTTACCAACTGTAGAGTTCTGGAAAAATTCATTGCTCTACTTCATTCTTATGAGTCATTGAGGAATTCCATTCGCATTTATTGAATGCATTGGCTTTTTCATTTTCAGGGCAATTGGTCCTCTCAATATGAGTAATATACCTATAAGAATAACAATCATTTGAAGAGACTTCATAAGGTATATGATTGTCAAATGTCATTGTTACCAAGAATGATGGAAAGTTCTCTGATCATCATTCTGTTCTCATCGAAACACCATAACTAATCAACGAGCCACGGGAGAAGTGACTCGAGATGATCTTATTGCTTCAGTTATAATCTGAAGAATTTCTCCAGCATAGCTTGTAAGTGACTGCAAAATTTTTGTTTATATGATATTATGTAGTCTTCATTAACATATCTTACCTGATTCTTGTAATCTATGTTATCTGTCAAATATTACCGGTTCTCGATCAAACTTCTGAGCAGAGGAAAAAATCTTCATTGTTTGCTGGAGACGGTTCAAGTAAAAACAAAATAAATAAGTGAAGAAATAGCTACTGTATAACTACCAACTTTACTCTTTTCGGTGGTCGATCATGTTGGGAATTTTTCTTTTGGACACCTTTTTAAGATTTATTTCTTCACGCCATCATCTTCAAGAATCAAACGTACCGTATTTTTTTTTAGATTAACGTTAAAAAATTTTGTTAGTAATCAGTTATATTCGAACGATCGTCGTAACATATAAACTACACAAATGACACTTCATACTTGAGTGGCCGTACTATAGTCTACCGACCGAGATAAAGATACCGCATTTTTTCTCATCACTATAAGGAGGGTCTTTGGCATAAGCAATTTTTAGGATTGGTGTTTACGTTGGCTGTCTTTACTCTTTCATATAACATCCACTTATTGGGAGAACTATGCGTAGTGCGTCCATGATTCCAATTGGCGAATATTTGAACTTTGAAGGAGAAGAATTCACGATTCCAATTGTTTGGATATTTTATCTTTTATGTTCTCTATAATCAGATTTAGTTTATTTGTACCATCCAATTTATTTTAGCCAAAATGCATCCTATTTTACGTATGAAATGACCAAAAACTATCGACTTTTTATTCTAAAAGAAATAGAATTGATGTTATGTAGAACTACTTTTTTTTTTTTTGAAAACGTAATTTTCTTCCTTACGTCTATCCTGCCAAGCTCTCGATTTGTGGTAAGTGTTTTGCTAGCATGCCCGCACTTTCTGCTTCAATAACTCCGCAACCCAAGTAGCAGAAATGTTTTTTTTTGGACGGCCAGGGTTCATTCCCTTGATAGTTGCACTCGATATATATATATAGAGAAAGGCTATTCTCAGCTCGACCTGAGAATAGCCTATTCTTAGCTAACATCTCAACCGTTGATCTGTTTGATCTAACGGCTGAGATTTAATTTTAACACTTAACGGCGCCGTTAAATACTTAACGGCGTGAATCGTTATTCCGTTATGTATTAAAATTAAATCTCAGCCGTTAGATTTAATATAGATAGTTGCACTATATATATATATATATATATATATATATATATATATGTCATTTTTGGCATATCATTTGGTATTTTTTGAAAAATTTTTAACTACAAAGTTGTAGATTACATCAAAATATATTTTATAGTTTAAAATTTTTTCTAAAAACGCATAAAAATAGATCAAATAAGCGAACACAAATTTTATTTAATATTTCGTAATCCGTGCGCTCTGACGTGGCGCAATCTCAACCTTGTGTCTTCCTACACCCTGGTGCGTTAGCACCAGGGAGCCGGCTCCTATTTATATGGCACAAAGATTAATAGCATTTATTTACGGTAATAATATTAAGTAAAAGAAGTGCAATTAGTCGGTGATTGTTGACTATCGGTGAGGAGCGGGCTAAATGTACGCAATTTAGAAAGTTAGTGAGCAAATAAGCCATATAAGTAAAAGACTATATTGATAAAATTGTAAATTGAAGTACTAAATTTTAATTTTAAGAAAAAAATTTGAAAGAACAAGCTTTTTTATTTAATTTTGTAATAATCTATCATTTCTAAGCTTAAAGAATAAACAGGTAAAATATAGCTAATATAAGATTATGTTGTTACTTTTCCTTATTTTTGCTGTATGTAGTCTTTTTTTTTTTTTGAGAAGATATATTTGCTTCATTTTCTCATTCGTGTAAATCGTGTACCTGCCTAAAGGACTGCGCACGTTCCACATTCTCTGGTGCTTTACCGTCAAGATGTCCCCGTTGACTCACTCACTTAGCTACATCGCCCTCCTCCTGATGCTGCTCGCCGGCTCAGTAATCGATACTTTTAATTTCGAGGAGGCGACGGTCGGCAGCATTCAGAAAGCCTTCCACTCCGGCGAGCTAACCTCGCGGCAGTTAACAGAGTTCTACTTGAATCAAATTCAAGAGCTCAACCATCTTCTCCACGCCGTCATCGAAGTGAACCCCGACGCGCTCGGGCAGGCCGATACCGCTGACCGGCAGCGCAAACAGAGTTCACCTGCCGGCCGCCGCCGAACTTATGGAAGACTCCATGGCGTGCCGGTACTTTTGAAAGACAACATCGCCACCAAGGACAAGCTCAACACCACCGCCGGCTCATTTGCGCTGCTCGGATCCACGGTACCCCGTGATGCCGGAGTTGTTCGCCGCCTCCGCAGCGCTGGCGCCGTCATACTCGGGAAAGCCAGCCTTAGCGAGTGGGCTAACTTCCGCTCCGTCAACATTCCCAACGGCTGGAGCGCCCGTGGCGGCCAGGGCAAGGTAAAAACTATTTATTGCAACAGTTATTTCCTAATCCCATATTTCTAGTTTTGATATTTGATTGTAGAAAAAGAATTTCAATTAAGATAAGAAACTGGGAGGAGTTTCCGGACAAATTATGTAGCTTAGCAATTTTTTTTTTTAAAAATAATTACATTGTTACTTTGCACAAACATTGGTTCTACGGAGTAACCTAATTGTATTGCAATGATCTAACTTATAAGTGGGCAGAACGCATATGTAATGACGGCTGACCCTTGTGGGTCGAGCAGTGGATCTGCTATTGCAGCAGCAGCAAACTTAGCAGCAGTGACGCTGGGATCGGAAACGGATGGGTCAATCATCTGTCCCTCAGCGTTGAACTCAGTTGTAGGAATCAAGCCCACGGTTGGCCTCACCAGCCGGTCAGGTGTCATCCCATTATCCCCTCGCCAAGACACAATTGGGTAAGTAACCACAGTTATTCTTCTTTTCGAAAGAGTAATGCAAGCAACCTCTAAATATAAATCTAAAGTGATGCCAAATTCCTTTACATCACATGCTTAGGTTTATTTAGAAATATAAATATAAACTTATAGAGGTATTAAGCAATTTTCTTTTCAAATCTGCTCTACTTAGTTAATGGTTATTATATGAATTAGTTTCACTTGAAGGATTAGTTCAACTATTATTTCTTGAGTTTTTTTTTTTTTTTTTTTTTTTTTTTTTTGAGATTATTGTGGTGGAACCCGTAATACGAGCGCACGCCCCCTAGGGACCTCAAACTCGCGGGAAACCCCCACGCCCAGCCCCGACCGGCGCTTTGGGATCCGAGTACAGGCCGTCTATGAACGGAGGCTCCTGCCACGGGAAACAGAAGATTTTTAGAAAATCCTGTAAGGGATTTCACCCACGCGAACTCGAACCAGGGTGGTGACGCTTCCTGAGACGCCTTCCATCCAATTGAGCTAGCCGTGCTCTTCAACTATTATTTCTTGTGTTAGTTGGTCTAAAATGTGAGTTTTGTAGGCCGATATGCCGGACAGTGTCGGATGCAGTGGACGTGCTGGAAGCCATAGTTGGGTATGATAGTTTGGATGCAGAAGCAACGCGTGTGATGGAAAAATTTATACCACATGGCGGCTATCGCCAATTCCTAAGAACCGACGGCCTTAAAAGGAAGAGGCTGGGCATCCTGAGAAAATACTTCTTTGATAGTTACCCGGACAGCTCTGTCCAGGCATTGTCGTTTCACAAGCACTTCCAGACTCTAAGGTATGTCGATCAATTTATGCAGCCTACAATAATTTAAATATTGTCTCTTGATAAAAATGAGGGAACTTATTATCTTATATTACTTTGCAAAATTATCCATTAACTGAACCATGTGATGTTCAAAAACCGAACTTAATTGAGTTTTATGGAGATTCAGTGTTACTGTTATTTGGTTTGCTTATGAGCTGTGCTGTTAATTATAATTGAAGAGAAAGAGGTGCAATCTTGGTGGATGACCTTGAAATTGAAAATACAAGCACCATTCTGAATTCAGAAAGTGGCGAAGAAGTCGTCTTCCTGGCTGAGTTCAAGCAATCCCTCAATAGCTATCTTGGAGATCTACTCCATTCGCCAGTCAGATCTCTCGCAGACGTAATTGCCTTTAACAATAAACACAAGGATCTGGTATAAACAAAATCACTCGCATATTCTAGGTCTTTTACACCCAATTCAAAGTTGTTTATCCAAAGCGTAAATGCAGGAAAGAACTGACGAGTTTGGACAGATTTTATTCCTACAAGCGGAAAAGACAAGCGGCTTGGGATCGGTGGAGCGAAAAGCGATAGACAAAATGGATAAGTTATCAAAGAATGGATTAGAGAAGTTGATCAAAGAGAAGCATTTGGATGCTATAGTTACGCCGGATTACAATGTTGCTTCTATCCTAGCCATCGGGGGATATCCCGGAATCAGTGTTCCTGCTGGATATGATAGCAAAGGCATTCCATTCGGCATCTGTTTCGGTGGACTGAAAGGTTCGGAGCCAACATTGATCGAGATAGCTTATGCCTTTGAGCAAGCAACTATGGTTCGGAAGCCACCTTCGGTTATCTCTTCTCACACTTGATAACGCTGCTTCAATCCTAAGTGCGTTTTTTTTTCAGCTTATGATCTTTTGCTTTCTAAGTGATTAGAAATCATGTTAAGCTCATATGTTCTGTCATATTATATTACAAATTTTATACAATAGAAGCTTGTAAGAGTTTATATTTATGATTCCGGGAGGATCCTATTGCGAGAATGTGCACTTCCAGTTGCAACAATTTTGCAGCGGATCACTCTTTTTTTTTTTTTCTTTTTTTTTTTTTTTTTGGAGTATAAATGCTTTTCATTGGCCCAAGGAGATAATGAGCAGCTTGCTTGCCAAACAAAGTGGATTTGAAAGACAAACTATGATGTTTCATGCAGCTGTCCAAGCTATGAATTACCTTAAGAAGTGTGAGAGTTTGAATTATAAGCACTTATTAGCAATGACACCTCGAATTTGGAGAACGCCGTTGTTCCAGGTGAAAGCTGCAAACCTAGTTCAAAGTCGACAAATCCAACGAAGAGTCTTAGTAACGTTTGACTCTTATTTATCCTCTTATTTAGAATCTTACTCTTTTAATATATTAATAATGAAAAAGTTACTAGCTAGGATCAACCTTGTATGTAAGCAAAGTGACACTATACTTGGTTACTTTGATTATTGAAATGTTAAGTATTTGTTGTTTATTAATCCGAGTTTTATAAAGTGTGCCTATGATAATTTCGAACATTATCATTATGCTTGTGTATCTGAGATATCTACTGCACACATGATCTTGAGAATTGCATCATCTCGAAAAAAAAATGACATTCACTAGATCAAATAATGTTTAATTTGTTAAAAAATTTTGTTGATCCACAACGAAAACCGTAGCGCTTTTTTTTTTTTTTTTTTTGGGATCTTCAGGGGTTGGTGGCTAGCCCACCAGACATAATCTACCTAACCCATTCCACCCGATTTCGAAACCGGGACCCCTCCCAAGAGAGAGGATTTTCAGTGCCATCAGCGCTGACAACGCTGGGCTCAGCAAAAAACCATAGCGCTTTGTCAAAATTTGAGAAATATTACTCGGCACAATCCATATATATCACTGATTAACTTGGATCCCAGGACTGAGGAAATCATGCAAGGTTGTGGTAGTCTTGCAGAACTATATAAGGCCTTAGTATATGGACCCCACAAATATTCCACAAGAACAACTGGGGTGATGCGAACTCATATGTAACGTTGACTTGTTCGGCTGATTAAGATAAGGAATGCACACTGTACACGTCTATAAGTTATATCGACGAAAGCATATATTATCAACCAAATACGTCAAGCCTAAATAAATCCAACCCCTTTCCAACTTATTAGAGCCAAAAAATACAAGCAACTGCAAAGACAAGAATTCCAATTAAACACGAAAAAAAAAAAAAAAAGGGAAAACAATGAATCAAGAAGAAGGTAATACCAATAACGTACTCAACAATGCCTCAATGATCATCTATTTTTTAACGTTAAACCTACTTCAAATACGCATATACATATCTGGCGTGTGGGTTTCCTTCTATAATCATCTCCTCACGATCATCTACCTTCAATGGGCGCCCAATTCTCCCGGCAGGTCGACCGCCGACGAGCCGTCATAGCGGAGAAGAAGGCACTCGCTGACCTTTTAGAGCAAGCTGGCGATGAGTTCCCTGGCAGCGACTACCATCCCGACGACCGGAAATCCTGGATGTCCTTCCTAGGGCCCGATAAACTCCGCATAAACCAGATCGTTTGGCCAGGGTCCCACGACTCCGCCACCGACAAGATCGGCATCCGCTTCATCTCCCGGCCATTTGCGCAGTGCCAGTCACTCTCAATCTACGGGCAGCTCTCCGTCGGTGCCCGTGCGCTCGACATCCGCGTGCAGGAAGACCGCCGCGTCTGCCATGGCATACTCGCCTCCTACAGCGTCGACGTCGTCATCGCCGACGTCCGCCGCTTCTTATCGGAGTCGCCCTCCGAAGTCATCCTTCTAGAATTCCGCACCGAGTTCGGCCACGACGACCCCCCGGACTTTGAGACATTCCTCATTGGTCAATTTAACGAGCTTCTCATACGGCAGGATGATTCGGTGTTCAACAAAACCCTAAAAGAGCTCCTTCCTGGGAGGATAATATGCGTGTGGAAGCCGAGGAAGGCGGCCCAGCCGAAGCAAGGTGGGCCGCTGTGGAGCGCTGGGTACTTGAAAGATGACTGGATCGACACAGACTTGCCGAAGACCAAGTTCGATAACAACATGGAGAAGTTAGGAGAGCAGCAGCCAGCGGCGGCGAGGAAGCTCTTCTACAGGGTGGAGAACACCGTCACACCGCAGGCAGATAATCCGGTGGTCTGCGTGCGGCCGGTGACCGACAGAATTCATGGATATGCGAGGTTGTTCATATCGCAGACGTTCGCGAACGGGATCGCCGATAGACTGCAGGTGTTCTCGACGGACTTCATCGACGAGGACTTTGTTGATGCATGTGCTGGGTTTACGTGGGCTAGAATGAAAGGCGAGGCTTGAGTCTTGAGAGATCAATGCAGATGATTTATCGCAGATGATGTATTATATTGGCATCAATGGCATGTAGATAATAAAATTTGTTAATACGTTGTTCTTAATGTCAGTCTCATTCTTATGCAGTGATTCCAATATTTGAATCGTAAATTCAAATAGTTCTTATGGTGAATATTGTATTAAATAGCTTATATATATGCTTTAGTAAAATGATGACTCGTAAGTTTTATATTTACTCTCGACTGTCAGTAACAAACTTAGAGGGAGCCTAGAGGCATAATAATAAGGGTTATCACTCACTATGGTACTGATACGGATTTGAATTATGCATAATATAGGATGAAAATACCATCCGCTAGTAGTGGATATGAATGTATACATCTTTCTACTAGAGCCTGTCAAAATCCTAACAAGCTAGCGTGAGCTGGAGAGTGGTCTTGTGCACTGGGTTTGTCTTTTTTTGTCAATGCCAAATTTTATTAAAATTATCCTACTAACTCTGACTAAAGGATTATGAGGTAATGTAAAAGTTTCCTAAGGCCGTTATCATATTGGATCAAGCCCAATACATGCAAACATCCACTCCCGCACGTATTCGAGGTAATCCGAAATATCTGCTCATGATAAAAGGCATGCCAAGAACCTTTTACATTCATTTACAATCATATTTTGACAGTTTCTACTCTGAGTTTTAAAACTGTTTGCATGAAGCTGTAGCTTTTGCTTCGCTATCCACAGTGTTACTAAACAGATAAATTTTCCGACTAGAAATGTCAATGTTGATGACGATGATAACGATGATGATGATAACAATGAAGTAATAACAACTATGCTGTGCTGAAGATTGTGTATCTCTATCAATATTTAAATCTTCTGTAAATTAAATAGGCCCACCGTTCCTCACCTTGCATATCCAAGGTTAGGAGTCGAATTGGTGACCGGCACTCGCAACGGAGTAGCTGGTGCGAGCGCTGGCACCAGCACACTCCCAGCGGAACAAGTCGATTCCAAGCATAACTGGCCGCAAAAAGCTTTCTTACAAAGTCGGAGATGCCAAGCTCCACTGTGCTCATCATGAAAAAAAATAAGACAATCACATTGTAATAATCCCGCGAAGTGTGAACTTTCCTAAATGAAGCTGACAGCAAGAAATTGTATTATTGCTACCTGTCACTGAGGCTGCAAACTGCTAAATCATGGACATTTTCAGGAGCGCACTGCAGGATTGCCCTCATAATTCCAAGTAAACCGGGCTCAACTAAGCAGTGGCGGATCCAGAAATTTTACGCAGGGGTATCGAAATATAATACAAAAAAATGTCTATTATATGTAATGGTCACAACTTCATAAAATAAAGTCATTACATATAACAAACGATTACAACTAATATAAAAATCAATCCGATTATATTACAAATTGACCTCGTCGAATTTTCATAAAATCATGAAGAATTAAAACGACCCTATGTCCATAAAACTAACTTTGCGAAAAGTTATAATTTCGTAGCTGACAATGATCTTTTAGAATATAATATCTAATCTCATCACGTATATTCGGAGAACACTCTAGAATAGACTTTTTATTCGTGGATGCTTTGAGAGAGCTTAAGTTAACCGGAAAAAATTGCATATGATTTTTGCATGTTTTTATTACGGGTGAATTTGTTGTTGGTGAGGAACAGAACCCGCGAAGCTGTTTGAATGAGTTGATTCTTTACCTTTTTTTGAATAAGATCTCAACATGCTACAAATTATAAAACTAATTGCAAATTATTCAAATCAAATTCAGTTAACGAATAATAAAAAAAATAGAATAATGAAAATAGGATGATCAACTGGGCTGGAATAAATAATACCTTGTGAAATTGGAGGCAACTTGATTAGCAAAATAATAATAAGGAGAGAGTAGAACAGATATTATGAGAGAGAAATGGAGGGGGATGGAGATTGGGAAGCTTTCATATATATATATATATATATATATAGTTCTAAAGAAAATAAAAATATAATTATATAGTTCTAAATAAGTATAGGCTTTATTATCCATTAGGCCTTGTTTAAAGCCCATTTCATTCCAAAAAATACCAAAAAAAACAAAACGCCGTAGGTGGGGCTCGAACTCGCAACAACCCACAAGCTAAATTCGCTTAAAACCACTACACCAACCCTACCGAAGCAAAATCTTATGATGCAAATTATATATGTAGCTATAAAAAATATATATACCTATATTTTAATTTGAAAGCAGGGGTATCATTTGATACCCATGGATATATGCTAGATCCGCCCCTGCAACTAAGAGGAACTTACTTGCGGCTGTCCATGACACGAGCAGTCGAGCACCCATCGCACATGAGAGGACGCATGTGCACATAATTACCAGGAGAAAAAGTGATTGGAAATTAAAATAAAAATAGAGAGGCCTTATGAGTTCAAATCTACCATAGCGATATTCCATTACATCCTATAATATATTAAGCATAACTTCTATAATCACAAGTTGGTGCTGCTAAAATCCAAAGGCCTGTTATGTTGTTTGAATCACTCATGACTCCTATTAATCATTAGTGCTCGTCAAACCTTGTATCAAGGTGCATGAACGGAGTATTTTTGGGACTTATTGCATATCATTATGGATTACATGTAAGGAATTAAGTTAGAACAGGTCACCTAACATAATGATTGCAACTAATACAAGAGAGAACATGCCTTGTTCTTCTAATATCAAGTCAAATGTGCCTAATTTATAGGTGGCATAATATCGCCGCCTAATTCTAGTTTAAAACGATAACATGCGAGGGGAAGTTGGATTTTCTAAGGAAAATATTTGGTCATCCCAAACAAAGAATTATTTTTCATATCACTTGAGCCTTAAGAGTGTTAAGAGTGTTTTTACTTATAGACAGAAATTGAAAAAGTAAAAGGTGTAACATCAATTTTCTTGTTTAGTTTAAAAATTAATTTAAAAAAAAAAAAAGACTTTCTCGCTTTTCCTTTTTATCCATTCTCCATATAATTTTTAGTTTCTCCATTTTCGCACGAAAAGTTTGAAATTAGGGATTCTAATTAATTAATATTTAAAGATAATTATTAATAATTATTATTTCTACTACTATCAATAGTAATATAATATTATTAATATATTTACCACTAGAAATTTTATAATTTATTTCATTATAAAATAAATATTAATAAATTTACTCATAGCACTCTTATTATTAGTAAACTTTTAGTATTTACTACTTAATTAATAAGCTATTAGTAATAATTTTTCTTTAAAAATATAAAACTTTTCAATAATATACAAATATATTACTAATAAATAGAGAAAATTATACCCATTTTTTAAATATTTTCAGTTTTTCACTATTTAAATCATATGGAATAGGAGTTGTAATGCAAATGTTAGGCTTGCTAGCCGTGATAACTGGACATGGAATGAATGGTACCCTTATTATAATATGTTAAATAAGGAATGAAAATATGATTAAATGCACATAACTATTAGAATCTAGTCTGATAAAGTAGGAAATTTTTTATTTTTTCTCTAACAAATACCATCAATTGAAATGGACAGTCAAAATTTTGATTTTTGAAAATAAAAAATTATTAATTATGAAATGGTTTTGTAAATCCAAAATTGAATCGCATAAATAAACATGTAAAAATCAGCATTTTTCAACAGCCATACATGACTCTCATAGTATGTCAAAATAAAATAAATAATTACTAGCTTTTAATAATTAAAATATATTTATTTTGGGTACAAAAGCCCTAAATTTCGAGCTAAAGATAGTTTATATTCCCATAAGTAGTTTAAAATTTTCTTATATAATTCCAACGGCCTCTAACGTGATCGTTGTCTTCGTAGTCTCCCAATCAAACCTCCACTTATGATTGGAATTTGGAAGTCAAGAATAAAAATGCCAAAATATCACCGCATGCGAGACCAGTTCGGAGGGTCATCGGCATGAAAAAGTGTGTTTTTTACAGAGATGTTTTACCAAAGAAGTATACTTTTTTTTTGAAATAACGCTCTTTCTTCTACTTATTCAGTGCGAAAAGCGTTTTTTGTGTCACGATAGACCAAAGTTGGCAAATAAAATTATATTAATAGAATATTAATAATTTTTTATTAAAATAATAAAATATTTCTATGGAGATAAACAAACATAAATAGCATCAAATAAAACCTTTCATTATTGGGGCAAAAACAAACAAAAAACAAAGCGTAGACTCTGCAGCGAAAGGTTTCCAATCACCTGCTAATCCTAAAAAGATAGTATTACAGGTCGTGGGAAGCACATGGGACTCTTGGCAAATGGTCAGAAGAAAAGTTCTTTCTTTTTTTTTTTCTATTATTTTAGTTTTAGTTTTATTTATTTTATCTATTTTTTATTTTTTGAGGGAGAGGAGAATGAAGAATAAAGAAGAAATGTAAGTTTGGGTCTTAGGTTCATTCAATTTGATGATTAGAATTAGTTTATGTAAGACATGTACACATTAAACAGTATATAAGTTAGGGGATTTGCATATCAGTCCCTCAACTATTTACGTTTTGCAGACCAGTCTTTTATTTTTAACCCGTCATTTTTTATACTGTAAAATATCTATTTATAAGTATATTTTAAAAATATTTTGAATATAAAAATTATAAATATCATCAAATTCTATAATTTTTTATAATAATTTAAAAAAAAAAAAATAGTTCTAATAGATGTTATAAGATTTAAAATTTTAACAGGTTAGTAAATAATCCGCTAAGACTTTGAATGCATATAACATCTTAAAAAAAAATTCAAATAAAAGTTATAAATTGTATTAAAAATTTTATGTTAAATATTATTCTAAAAAATATTTATATAGTAGCCAAAATATTAATATATGGTCTACGATATAGGAAATGATTTGTAAAAGTTTTAAGAAAAATAGATTGATTTGTGATAGATTTTAAAAGTAGATGATGATTGACATTTTCCCTATAAATTATTGTGAGAATAGTATCCATTGCAATAGTTTTATTAGACTTTTATTACCTGGCTAGAAATTTAATACGCCATGGATTCCATATGTGGTCGATATATTCAACTTCAAGTCCATAAATAAATAAATTTCACATACAGCGGATATATAAGCAGAAGAAAAAGAAAAAAAAGTCAACCTCAACATATATCCATTTGGTAGATATCATTGTCAATCACTTAGAATCAAACTTGGCCTCCAATGGTAGAATTTGGTTGCTAGTTAGAACATGACCAAGGCACCAAGCTAACGGCTCGTCAGTTGACTCCATCCTAACAATTATCTCTTATCCATATTCAAATTCGGATATATATATATATATATATATATATAATAATATTAATATATATATATATTATATATATATATATATAAAAGATATTTTTAGGTTCTGAAATAAGTTTCGTAAGGTGAATTGCGAACCGTCGGATTAAATATCTTAATAGTAATTAACTGTCCATATCACATCTGCTAAGAAATGATCTGGACTGTTAATTAAGATGTATGTACCGTTTGTATTACGATCAATTTGTTCGATCCAACGGTTTACGATTCATCTTATAATTACTTTGTGTTATATAATGATTCAAGACCACACTGAGTTAGTATAAATGTGGAACTATGGTTATTGGCAAGGTTACATTACTAAGTAAATCATCTATTGGTACATCTTGCAATTTTTTGCTAACAGGACATGCTGCAAATTAAAATGTTCTTTTTTTTTTTTTTAAGTATAAGAGCAGCTAAAAATATTGATGTTGCGGCAAACTATTTAAATAGGAAAATACTACTCACCCCCAACAAACTATCCAATAAATCACACACAATCAATCTCCACCACACACATATTTCGTGATCCGCACAACTCCTTCGTGATTCGCACAAAATATTAAAATTACAGATATATCTATCATGATGTGTGGTCTTGATTATACTACGTCAGCATGTGTGATTTATTGTGTGGTTTCTTGGAGGTGCATAGCAAAGCCCATTTAAATATCGGGCAATGCTGTCTTGCCTTACCATCAGACTCACGTTTTTGACCCCATCGATGTCCTTCTAGAAGTTTATACTTGCAACGCTATTATGCCTATGCAACCTTAAAAAGCAGTGTTTTAGGCACATCAGCCCTGCAAATTATATGATAGAGAAGTACGTACCAGCCTTCTATTTTTCTGAATTTTACGTACCAATTCATAAAAAAAAAAAAAATGTTGATATAACAACGTACACATGCCGCCACGTCAGTATATTTGGTGTGATTTTCTCGATTTTTGAAACTATACATTTATTTGAGTTTTGAAAAGTACATCTTTTTGGATAAAACTTTTTGTTTGTATGGAATGACTATGTTTGCCACAGGCTCACAACCCTTTAGGGATGATAAATCAATTATTTACTAAGGATAAGATCTTGATTAAATATTGGGCACAGCCAAATAGGACTGAGCATTACACGAACCTACCCGAAAAATCGAACCAACCGACCCGAACAAAATCAAAATTTAGGGTTCAGTTCGGGTCGGGTTCGGTTTGGGTCGGTATTTTACTAATTCGGATCTATATAATTTGGTTCGGATTCGGTGGTCAAATTTCGGGTCGGTTCGGATTGGACCCGAATTATCCTCATGAGTCATGTATTAATTAGTTTTCGTTGATTTTTATGTGCTAATTCTTTCCTTTTAAACAAAATATTAATATTATAACTATTCGGGTCGATCCGAACCGACCCAAACCGATTCAAATTCGAATTGGTGTTAAATAAAAGTAATTTGTGATATTCTTCGGGTCAACCCGAACCAACTCGAACTGACCCGAATTTTAGTCGGTTCGGATTGAAATAAAATTCGGTCGGTTCGGATCTAAATATATTCGGTTCGGGTCGGCCTTAAAAATTTCGGTTTGGATCGGTTCGGGTCGGGTTGACCAGAATGCTCGGCCCTACCGCCAAATACATCTAAGGAACAATCCCAAAAATTCTCCAAGCTAACGACAAACCAAAATTTTGGAGCAAAAAGGTTACTTTCAAGCCATGGTGTGAAACACGATGGAAGGGAGCCAAACATTAATTTAGGGTTGCTTGTAAGGTCCCCCAAATAATATTTTTATATAATAGCTTTTTCAATAATTTTAGAAAATGCGGTTGATCTCAAAAACATCTAATAATAGCTCATCCGAGAGGCAGCGACGGTCCGGAAATATAGGATCTATACAATCATTGATTTGACAATATATATATAAAGATGAAAGATATGCTCGCAGTCCGTCCACTCGCCGAGCGGGCAGTGGACGGCTTGCATGGCTCGACCGTGCGAGCTGAGTTCAAATTCACGGCTTACCTAACCGGGGTGGGGCGAGTCGGCTTACGAGCCATCCACATCTTGCCCTGCAATTTTTTATTTTTCTTTATTAATTTATTTTTTTTAATATTAATAGTAATAGCTCGTCTTGCTCGACATTAGGCTATGGGAGTTTCGCTGCCATGGGTGGCTCGCAGCCAACCGTGCAAGCGGCCCGCACGGTTTTCATCTCTATATATGGAATGCAAAACTTGTTTAGAGGGAAGTTAATTGGTTCATGCTGATTTATTTTCGACAATTTAAATTTCAAATATAAAGTTCGAACTGTTAGAATTTATCTAAAAGTTCAAAAGTTCACAAAAAAAACATCTATCAATTTTATCGAGTTCTATTCGTACATCAAATAGTTTAAGCTCAGACGTGTAAACGATGTCGATGAACAGTGTAGGTAGTGTATTTATATACGATTTCAAAATGATATGATATACACAAAATTTTGATAATCGAATTTTTTTTATGTTGATTTAAATTAATGATTTTTTATCTATATATAAGAAATCCATATATTAAACATTTTTTTTATCGTACGTTTTATAACAATTTATTCCGAAGCATAATATTTTAACCACACTTACATAGTATTAAAAATATAACAAAATTATTTAAATTTTAGTATTTAGATAATATATCTTAGATGGCTTCTAAAATTCCAGTATTTTTCTTAACCTATGAATCAGGTTATCAAAATAATCCAACATAAATCTAGTTGGCTACTGTCCTGATATTATTCTCTCTTTCTCTTATTGTCATAATGTTATGTTTAAGATTTTGAATCCAATGGTCCACGATATGACATAAGAACTATTAAATAGTTATTTTAAAAATGTAAATCTTCACTAGCTATAGATTATAGAGTTCTAAAATATTCATTTTGAATTTAAAAAATTTTGAATGCGAAAGTTTTAGAGCTTAACTTAAAGTTAATTTTCTTTTTTTTTTATTGAAAATATTTTTTAAAAACTTATATATATATATGAGTAATGTTTAAAAAAAAAAAATTGAAACAGTTATGAGAAGCAGAGAATCCCATAATGTTACTCGTTTACCATTTATCACTGACCCCTTCTGTTGCTGACTCCGCATCTCGGAAGCATAGATAAGAGTTAACCAATTGCTAGTAGTTAAATAATAATAATAATAATAATAATAATAATAATAATAAACTAACTGTAAAGGTCCCCACCACCAAGACGAGTCTATAAAATTCAGACCTTTTCATAGTTATCCTTCACTGCTGGGCTGCTACCATTCCCTATCTGAGATATCCATTCATGTTCTCCTCGGCTCCATCTCTCTCTTCCCCAAAATCCCTAGGCGCGCCGAGGCCCAAGCTCCTCCGCGTCCACTCCATTCCGCCGGTGCGGGCCGCTTCCACTACTGCTGCGCCGCCATCTCCGACCTCCGTTTCCACGCCGTCGATGTACGATGTCCTTGGCGTCCACGCTGGGGCCACCGGGCAGGAGATCAAGGCAGCGTACCGCCGGCTGGCGAGGTCGTTGCATCCCGACGTCGTAGCCGACGACAAGAAAAGCTCGTCGGCCGGCGAGTTCATCCGCCTCCACTCGGCCTACGCCACCCTCTCCAACCCCGCCAAACGCGCTGACTATGACCGCCGGCTAGGCGTTCGCCGCTCCACCCCTGCGTACTCCCGCTCGTTCTCCGTTGCTTCACCGAAATCGCCATCGTTTGAGAGATTCTCCTGCCGGTCATGGGAGACAGATCAGTGCTGGTAGAAAGCTTACATATATATATATATATATATATATATATATATATATATATAATATATATATAATATATATATATATATATACACTATTATAAGTTCGAGAATAGTTTATTCTCAGCTAACATTTTAGTCGTTGATTTGCTTGATCTAACGGCTGAAATTTTATTAACATTTAACGGAATAACGATTCACGCCATTAAATATTTAACGGTGCTGTTAAGTGTTAAAATTAAATCTCAGCCGTTAGATCAAGCAGATTAACAGCTGAGATATTAGCTGAGAATAGATTATTCTCTGGTCGAGCTGAAAATCCCTTATATATATATATATATATATATATATATATATATATATATATATATATATATATATATATATAGAAGATAGGAAATTTAAACCAAGCTGACTAATGGACCATGTCACACACGATTTGTGGGGGCCTGGACTCTTGTCATGGCTGGTTGTGGGAAAAGATAGCTGATGCCCACATCCATGTATCTATATGTTGAATGATGTCTAAAGAAAAAAAAAAAATATTACATTTCAGCGTAATCTGATTGTTTACACCTCACTTATTCAAATTTATAAAAATTTCAAAAAAAAATATGTTGGATAGATAGATAAAATAAAATAAAATGTAAAAATTAATCAATACTTGCACTATCAGTCTATCACTTATGACAATCTTTTTACATATCTTGTGGTAATTTAAAAGATACTTTTGACTATAAAGATTGTATATTTTATTTTTTAACAATTTATTTAAAAAAATATATTTCTAAACATAGTTATAGAAAATGCAGTGCAAGTAATCATACTTCTATAATGAGTACTATACAATTTGTCGTGCTATTACAGTGAGCGTCGTAGCAAAGGGATTATTGGGATTTTCTGTTTGTGTAACTTCTTATCTCTTTTTTTGGTTTATTATTATTTTTAAAAAAAATAATCTTCTTGTTTCAGTGATTTCTGTGAGTTCAATTCCTATGTACTCTGTCATCTTCAAGTTCTTCTTTTTACTTGAGATGATAAAACAAAATTCCACCAGCTAGCAAGCTACCGCTGTTTTCTTGAACTTGTGGATAATCGCACTTCCTCGATCTCCACCCTTTATCTATCCTAATACCCATCCCAAGACGATGAACAGCTCCCATCCTCAATTTCGGTGCAGAAGGAGCCGAGACTTGTTATTGCAAGCTACAGCCACAAGCATTCACAATCAATGGTCAACTGTTAATGGAATAAATCCTGGTGTGTAAGGAACAGAGAAGACGAGATCAAAGTCAGGAGTTGCGGCTCGCGATGGATATCTAATTTAATCTCTAATCTGAAGATGGTGATGGCCGAGCACGCAGGGTTGCATCAATGTCGCTGTCGATCGGATTCAGGACTCAACGCGTGCTATAAACTTGTATACTTGCATATGATCGAAGAAGATAGGCGTCCAATTGGATTAAATTTAACCTCAAATTGGATCGAATTTGGATTAATTATATTCGTATAAAATAAGAGGATACGTCGACAAATCCTGTTATATGACTCCGTGATATGAACGAAGGAAAAAAGAAATGTTCTCCGTCACAACGATGCTGACGAAGTAAGCTGCGAAGGAATTATTACAGTTGAGCCTCGAAGAAATGTTCAAAGCTTAAAATGCTTAATTTTATAATTTAAAATTATTTAGAAAAATATTTAAAATTAGAACATATTAATTCACGTAAATTTTATACAAAATTTTATAAATTGTGTTAGTTTGATGGACGGCTGAGATCAAGCCCGATTTCCTGCATTCCTGATTCTACAAAATCAGAGAGCCGCATCCCAACTGCTCGTTCCACTGGATGAGATTATAGGAGTTTGCAGAGACAGCGAAAATAATTGGCAAATAGGATATTCGCCACGCACTAGCGGCAGTTGTGGCCGGAAGCTTATTTAGCAAGCATTTAATCATGCATTCAAAGCTAGCACTTTGTAAAATTTAATTCTGTAGATATAAAGCAATAGATCTATCTACAGGAATTCCATTTTTTTTAAAAAAAAAAAAAATTTATATATATATTTTTTTACTTTTCATTCTTTTTATAATTTTCACTTTTTTTACCTTACTCACCCAAAAATGTGATGATTATTAATAAAATTTTATTTAATATGACTTAATATTAATATAATATTACTAATAAATTTATAATTTTAATTACGAAAGAAATGTACAAATGTTTGGTACGAATGTTTAGAATTATACTCTAGACGTGTAGCCTTGTATATGTGGAGTGGACATTGTCGAAATTTTTCTTAATATAGTTGAGTTTGTCAAAGCTTTCACTGGTTACATACTAAGAAAGGTATTAAATTTTGAGTATTATATTGGGTCGCTTCATAATCTATTTTTTGGGCTGGTTTTAACAAGGTATGATTTCAATTTATTTATTTTTTGGTCCTCTTGTTTGGTTTGTTTTGATATACATTTAAAAAAAAAAAAAAGATTTTTGCATCTAACATAAAAGTTGAACCTCGAAGGTTTTTGCTCTATTTTAAATTTTAGCATAAAAGTTATGCTTGTTTTATTTTCATATTTAACATTACAGTTAAACTCGAAATAACATATAATGGATTAATCTATTATAGGTTAAAATAAGCATGTATATTTTGACCCAAAAAAAGCGCGTATACACATGAACTAACAAGATATTCTTGGAGAATATCACAAAAATAGTATAAAGAATAAACAACAATATTGTACTAGATATAACTAAACACTTGCTTTGATACCAATGTGATATAATTTATGAATAATCGCACTGCAGTTTTTTTATATTATTTTAATATTTAGTCATTTGAAACCTTTTAATACATTTATAACACTTTTAATGCATTTTTGACACCCCTGACACATATTCGACACCTTGTATATTGACACATTCTTGAAAGTTTCTGATACTATTATGTTAACTTTTGACACTCTCATGTCGAAAAATAATATCTTGACATCTTTTTATAACTTTTAACACGTTTTTTATAACTTTGACATCCTCCATAAAAAAAATCCAAGTACAATTTTCTTTACAAGTGAATTGTAGTACCATGCTAACTCTTGTCTAAAACTGCAGTACAAATATCCCTATAATTTAATAACGTTGGATCATGTACTTTAAGCCATAAAAGTTGTAACATTTTTCGATTTGTGTTTGTTAACAATAAAAAATGTTGCACTTCCTCCCATAGGAAGCATTAACTTATGATTTCAGACGTCGAAGTCCAAGCTTTCATTAAGTATTTTTATGAAATATTCCGATTGAGAATGTTTAGGTGAGGTTTTAAATATATGGAATCTTTCCGTAAAGTAACCTAGCCAAGTTAAATAATGATCACATTAATGTTGAAATGCATACGAATTTTGGCTGCTAAGTATTTTTGTTCCATCATTTTTGGCATACACAATCAACACATCAAGCACACATACATATGAGCGCACTAATAAAAAGGTTCGTAAATAAGATTTCAAACCGAACACCTCCATACATGAAATTTTACTGTCACTGAACTCGAACTAGTCCTTTTTTAATAATACTATCAAAGTTAGATCCACCTACACATGGAAGGTAAGCACGAAAAATTTGGAACGCGTTTCACGCACGTCCGTGTTGTTTCCGTGCCAAATATTTCGTGATATTAAGTATTTTTCCACATAGAATTCTGTTTATAACTTCAAAATACGGAGTCTAATGGGCTTTTAGCCCATGCCTCGCGTTTGACGTGTCGAAAAAGTGCATTTCTGTGCGTCCGTGTTGTTTTTGTGCCAACTTTTTCGTGATATTTAGTATTTTTTAATATAGAATTCTATTTATAACTTCAAAATACGGAGTCTAATGGGCTTTTAGCCCATGCCTCAAAAAGTAATGGGCTTCAAGAAAATTTAGCATGAAATTGGACGTTACTCCTTGCGATTCACATGATCTGTGACTGCAGTGTTGCAAATACCGTTGCTCAGGTACATTAATATCAAGTACCGCCTTTTTTTTTTTTTTGTAAACTAATAATTAATTTACAGCACTTTTTAATTAACACATATATTATATAAATAAAAGTACTTTAATCCTCGAATAAAGTATGATAGGTGATTTTTTTTAAACTTTGTTTAAAATATTGTAAGTACAATAAAATACTATATATAGCATATAAAATTTTTGCTTTTATTTTTTAAAAAAAAACATAGTTTTTTAAAGTGATTTTGGATATAATTTTCCTTTGAATACAGTTAGCTTCGGTGATTTTTGATTGATATGCATATATGCTTGGCTTTGGCCTGCTGCAGGGATATAAGGTAAGCTTGTTTACATCTTGTTAAATTATTTGTAGATAGTAAATTATATATTAATTAAGTTTAAGTTATAAATTGTATTTGATAAATTAATTTATTCAAAGTTAAAATTTTAATTTTGTGTATAAATGATAGTTTGTAGCTTATGCTCATTTTTATTCAAAGTAGCATACAATTATAAATTGTAACAAAACACAACCAATTGATTGTGTCGTAACGGATGGACGATAATTCAGAAAATCTCTTTATCCGGTTTCGAATTTTCACTGCGTTAATTTAAGATAATAATTGAACGAGCGCTAACGGAAGACACGTGTGTGCCCCTCACGTGCGATGGAGGACTTCATCTAGGCATCGGATTTAGAATAGTCTCGTTCAGATAAAATGGGGTCCGAGATTAGAGTGGTGCTTTTTTTTTTAATCTATATACATATATATAAAATTGGGAGATAAAAGTCGTTGTGCCACGTGGCATTTTGAATAATTTTTTATGTGCCATGTGGCATTTACTCTTATTCTAAACAAACCATGTGGCATATGTATTAATTGATAGGAATTTATAAAGTCATATAACTTATTTGAAGAATATATGGAAGGTCTAATGTTACAAAATAAATATTTAATTAAAATAATAATTTACTAAAAATAATCTAAATATACTAAAAGTTAGTATAAAAATAATTATATCTTATATTATTTATTATTTAATATTAATTTTTTAGAATAAATTTTTATCATGTATAAAATTTTTTAACATTATTGTTTATATGCATAATTATATATATGACTTATAACCGTAGATCGTACGGGTACAAAACTAGTTAAAAACAAAACAAAACAAAACACAGCTAAGTGAGCTTGGCTGCAAACTGCTATTGGATTTTGATTGATAGACTGAGCTTGATTTGCAGGACGCTGGCATCGGATTTAAGAACATATAATAGCGTAGCTCTATAAGCATAGTACAGTAACACCAGACCCTGTGTATATATTTATTATTTAGCTTTTAATATATATATATATATATATATATATATATATATATATGCATCGGAGGGTTGGTGCACAAAAAAAAACTTTTTCTCGTTATCTCAAAAAATTATATATATATTTATGTGCATTAATGTTAATTTTAGCTTTATTAATATGGTGTAATGTCAAAAAAAAAAAAAAAAAAAAAAAAAAGTTATACAGTGTTTAGTGGGAGGACGAAAGGCATCTACTACCCAATCAGGCCTGAGAGGTCCAAACCTGATGTGTAAAACAGTCACCAAAGAGCCCCAGATCTGATAACATCATCCTCATTGAAGTTAAAAATGTGTAGTATACAATATGAAAAATGCTTGTTATCCCACCCACCACTAAAAAATTCATCAATAACTATAATTTTAAAAAAAAATTAAAAATAACTTTTGAAAAAATTTCAGTATAAAAATTGTAGATTTGATGAGATATATAATTCATTTTTTTTTCAAAAATAGTTAGTTTGTGACTTTCAAACCTAACAAATTTTAAAAATAGTTTTAAAATTCGTTAAACTTTTAAGCCCTAAAATACTATTTATAAAAAAGTTAATATAAAAATTGTATATTTAATCAAAATCTATAATTTTTAGTATAAATAATTATTTTGAACTCCGAAATTTAAACAATTTCGAAATCCGTTTTAAATCCTTAAATTTTGAACCCCAATATTTATTTAGAATTATTTGTTAGATAATTTTTTAACATAAAAATTATATCTAATTAAAAATTGTAATTACTATTTTATTTTTTTCCAAATTATTCTTTTAATTATACTAATTAATGTATTTTCTTTGGGGCACGATTGGTGTTTACTAGCTGCGCATACAATAAATAAGTTCCATTTTTCAAGGGAAAAGCGTTTTCTGAGGACCCTATTTAAGGTAAAACGCAGATATAAATTCCTTGCAGCATCGGTTGAAACAACAAAATTCCCGGAGCGAAACGCGCCCGACCACGTAATTTTAAAAATTAAAAATTAAAAAAAAAAAAAAGCAAAAAACCGTCGCCTTCTCCCTCCCCCTCCCCCTCACACAATTCGCATATTCAGTCACTCAATCAATCAAAATCATTCAATGTCATAATTAAATGAATAAATCTTTCTCTGTTTCATCTTCCCCCAACCCCCAAAATTCGATTCCTTCCCTGGCCGGCGGCCAAGATGATGGGCGACGGCGTGAAGCAGATCCTGGCGAAGCCAATCCAACTGGCCGATCAAGTCACCAAGTGGTCCGATGAGGCTCACACTTTCCGCCCCGAATGCATGGAGGTCAAGTCGCGCACCGAGCGCCTCTCCGTGCTCCTCCGCCAGGCCGCGCGTGCCGAGCTATACGAGCGCCCCGCCCGCCGCATCATGGATGACACGGAGCAGGCCCTTGACAAGTCCTTCAATCTCGTCTCCAAGTGTCGCGCCCACGGCCTCGTCAAGCGAGTCTTCACCATCATCCCTGCAGGCGCCTTCAAGAAGCTCCTTGTCTCCCTCGACAACTCCATTGGCGACCTCTCCTGGCTCCTCCGCGTCTCCTCCTCCAACTCTTCCGACGACGATGATGATATCCACCTTGGCCTCCCTCCCATCGCGCAGAACGAGCCCATTCTGTTTCTCATTTGGGAGCAGATCGCCACGCTGCACACAGGCTCGCTCGACTCGCGCGCTGACGCCGCCGCGTCGCTGGTCTCCCTGGCCCGCGACAACGAGCGCTACGGCAAGCTCATCATCGAGGAAGACGGCGTCGGCCCACTGCTCAAACTCGTCAAGGAAGGGCGGCCGGAGGGCCAGGAGAATGCGGTCCGTGCCATAGGGCTTCTCGCACGTGACCCCGACAGCGTGGAGCAGATGGTCCTCGCTGGTGCCTGCTCGGCCTTTGCTAAGGTTCTTAAAGAGGGTTCCATGATGGTCCAATCCGTCGTGGCGTGGGCTGTCGCCGAACTTGCCGCCGCCTACCCGAAATGCCAGGACTTGTTTGCGCAGCACAATGTGGTTAGGCTCCTCGTCGGACATCTCGCGTTCGAAACCGTCCAAGAACACAGCAAGTATTCGATTCCGTCAAAGGCAATATCTATACACTCCATCATAGTCGCCAATAATGCCGTCGATGTCACCAACGCCGGTGTTAATTCTATTGAAGATCAGCCGGTTGTCAAGCATCCGCTCGGGAACCAGCCCAATGCGAGCCTCAACCAGATGCACAATGTGGTTCAGTCCACTATGGCAGCTAAGTCCGCGAAGTCTTCCTTCACAGTACCTGGGACAAACGGTCACCACCAGGCTTCGCATCCTCATATGTCGTTGTCGGGTGCGAGCATCAAGGGAAGGGAGTTGGAGGACCCGGCGACGAAAGCCGAGATGAAAGCCCTGGCAGCAAAAGCAATGTGGCATCTCGCTAAAGGAAATTCATCGATTTGTAAAATTATTACTGAATCAAAAGCGCTGCTCTGTTTGGCAGTGTTGCTCGAGAAGGGCCCTGATGAAGTGCAATACAATTCCGCCATGGCATTGATGGAGATCACACGTGTAGCCGAGCAAGATGCAGATTTAAGACGCTCGGCTTTCAAGCCCAACTCTCCCGCCGCACGTGCAGTTGTCGACCAGCTCCTTCGTGTTGTCGACAAGGCTGAGTACGACGATCTTCTTCTCCCTTGCATTGTTTCATTAGGCTGTCTATCTAGAACATTCCGAGCAACCGAGACTAGAATTATAGGACCAATTGTGAAACTGCTGGATGAAAGAGAAGGTGAGGTGTCCAGAGAGGCTGCGATTGCATTGACGAAATTCGCTTGTACAGACAATTTCCTCCATATAGATCATTCTAAAGCGATCATCAACGCGGGAGGAGTGAAACACTTAGTTCAATTAGTGTACTTCGCCGAGCAAGCTGTTCAGATTGTTTCATTGATATTATTATGCTACGTTGCTCTACATGTGCCAGATAGTGAAGCTTTGGCTCAGGCTGAGGTGCTGACTCTGCTAGAGTGGGCATCAAAACAGAGCCATATGGTGCAAGATCCACAGGTAGATAATCTGTTGCCCGAAGCTAAAGGAAGATTGGAGCTTTACCAATCAAGAGGTCACAGAGGAGGATTCTATTGATGGATTCATTTTCCGTAGAGACAGTTTTTGATACCATAGAGCGATTATGAGGTAGACTGTAAACTTGATTTTAATGTAGATTTTTCAGTTTGTACATAAATGGATTTTCTTTTCTTTTTCTTTTTTTTTTTCCATACAAATCTCATATAAATAGAAAATTAATCCCTTTTTGTTTGGTCTTTAACTTGTTCTACAGAATTTATTGGTTCTACTAAATTGTTCATCTTTCTATCTTTCGTGCACTTTTTATGAACAAATAAATTTGAATCTATTTATGCGAAATTTACCATTGTCACTTCAGCTGCTGCACCAGGAAAAACATAGTATGAAATTTCAAAGGTTGCCATTTGCAAGCAAGCTTTTGCTTTCTTCAAGTGTTGGATGGTGCAATATCGCAGGATATTTCATCTTCCAATCAGTTTGAAAAGGTGATTTTATTGGAATCGGCTGTGTATTACTAGTTCAGCTGCTCAGTTATGTAAGTACATGGATTTTTTTTTCTGCAGTACAGATTTGGTGTTACAGAGTATTTTTTAACAATTCGAATTGCTTAAAAATTTTTAAGCAGATAATTGTTTCAGGTTGTTCTCTTCTGCATTGTCGTCGTAAACCATCCGTATTTTCGTGATAGGTATTTAGTTCGTAGACGAACTGGTTAAGAGTATTATACCAATGTGAATTATACCATACAGGTTATCTGTTGATAATGATTATGAGAATTTTCTGCAGCCTGCTGGATGAAGATATGGTATTTACATCCATAAATGAAAGCATTAAACCCTGGAAAAGTTAAATATTGATCTTACATGTTCTAATGGATATCTAATATACTTGTTATCAAATGCTTTTGTTTTGAATTTCTGCTATCTCTCCGGTGAAAACTATTTCTTTACTAAGATTATCTAGGTTATAGTTATGACGAGTCTTACTCCCGTACGAGTCATATATATAAAAATAATTTCTTATATTTTTAATATTTTAAATTTTATATTAATTGATAGTTATTTTTATTTAAATATTATGTTTTACTCGTCATAGGTTATTAGAGCAAAGAAAAATATCACATGGCATACATAAGTTTATTTAAGAAGTGGCATAAAATATTAATAATATCTGGTTATATATATAATCAAAATTTGTATATGTGTATAAATTTTTTTTAAAGAAAATTAATATTATATTATATTATATAATTATTATTATTATTTATACTTATTTATGTATTTCGATTATTTTATAAATTGGTAGTTTAATTATATATTTATTTTTAATATTAGATATTTCATATTATTCAAATAAATTACATTACTTTATAAATTTTAACCAATTAATACAAATGTCATATCATTTTTTTAGATAAGAGCAAATATTATATGGCATATACAAAACTATTTAGCATGTCGCGTGGCACAACTGCTTTAATCACCCAGCTTTATTCAAATAAGTTATATAAATTACTACCAAAAAATTATATATATATTTTTGTGGAAACAATTTAATATGAAAAACTAATTTTGATATGCTCTATAATTTTGATAAGGGTTAAATCACTTATTTAGAACCAACCAGCGTTAGTGCAGTTGGTTAGCAGAGTTAGATGTTGGAAGAAGATTACCCACTTTTCCTCTTGGAGGTTAGATAGGAGATTTGAATCTCAGCAATATCTGATTGGGAAATCTTTTTAGTTATCTCTCAATACCTTGTCCATAGGAATGATGGAAACACATCGCGACTGTCAATATAAAAAAAAGCATTTGTTTAGATTTTTGAAAAAAAATTAATACAAAAATTATACAGCACATTAATTCTTTTTTGTTTAAAATTTTCATAAAAATTATTATAAATATATATTTTGGCTTGATTTAGTAATTACTAGAAAAAATAATTATTTATTTAGGATGAAAGTATAAAAGCATGGATTCCCAAAACTTACTCTAAAAAATATACAATCACTCATTGTTTTTATAAAAAAAAATTTTATTTTATGGTGTACTTTTATTTGAATGTTGGCTGTTGGAGACTTAGAGTCCGTATAGAATAAAATCTTTTATATTTTTCAACAAAAAATTTCTGCAGTTTATAACATAAACTTTTTATTTATAAAAATTATATATTTAAATTTTAAAATGTCGAAGTTGAATACGAGTATTTATTATGAATTTAAAGTTTCTACAATTACAAATTCTTTTACTGTAAAACAAAAAGTTCAAGAGACGGTAGAGAAGTACAATTATGAGTCACAATTTGGCTGCAAGTATTTGCGACCAAACGCGACGGGTTGGCTGCAAGTTTTTGCGGTCAAACGCGACGGGTTATCGTGGCTGATCTTTGGAGGCCCCAAGTCTCGCTGTCGCCTATAAATTGCCCACGAGAGCAGCGCATCCGCTGTACCTCGCCTCCAATTTCTAGGGTTTTCTTTTCTCTATTTACCTTCGATTTCCCTCTCTTTTGTTGCGGCTGATCTAGAATCTGCAGCGGCGATGGCGGCGGTGGAGGAGCGCATGAAGGGAACCGTGAAATGGTTCGACAACACCAAGGGCTTCGGCTTCATCACCCCCGATGACGGCGGCGAGGATCTCTTCGTCCACCAGACGTCGATCAAGTCTGACGGATTTCGCTCGCTCGCTGAGGGCGAATCCGTTGAGTTCAGCATCTCTCAGGGTGACGACGGCCGCACGAAGGCCGTCGATGTCACTGGCCCAGACGGCGCCTCTGTCCAGGGATCTGGTAACGGCGGTGGCGGCGCTGGCTACGGCGGTGGACGTGGTGGGGGTTATGGCGGCGGAAGGAGTAGCGGCAGTGGCGGTTATGGTGGTGATCGGGATGGATACGGTGGCCGGAGGAGTGGTTACGGTGGCGGCGGTGGATACGGCGGCGGCGGTGGTGGTTACGGCGGTGGCGGTGGCGGTGGTTGCTACAGCTGCGGTGAGACCGGTCACATGTCGAGGGAATGCCCTCAGGGCGGCGGTGGCGGCGGGGGAAGATATGGTGGTGGTGGTGGTGGTGGTGGTGGCGGTGGACGCTCTTGCTACTCTTGTGGTGAGACGGGTCACATCTCTAGGGACTGTCCGTCTGGCCGAGCCAATTGACGACGATCTGGTGAAGATCTTCTATAATGGCTGCTTAGTATTTCTGTTTTCTCTACCGTTGATGACAGATCGATGGATCTGAAATCTCTCTTGGTGCGAAGTTATATCGAAGTTTGTCGTATGTTTGCGTTGAAGAAATAGGTTTTGTTGGGGGCATATGTGCTGGATGCATGTATAGTTACATGTTCCTTAGTTATGTCAGCTGTCTAATGAGAATATCTATCGCTTTTGGTTAATGAATTATTAAGTCAAAGTTTTCTGTCATCGTTTTACCAGCTACTAATTTGTCTCCGTTTATGTTTAGTGACTGATCTTCTCCTTCACGTTGTTATTGTTATTTTCTTGTTCTTGTTATTGTTATTATTTGGTCTTTGATGATGGATGATTTTGGTCTTAATTGTATGATGTTTTCGTAATGTTTTTAAGCTAATTTCTTCTTCATGTTTTCGTTATGTTCTTCGTGATTTTGGTCTTAATTGTTTGCACGTGTCGATGGCTATGTTATCAAATGTGCTAATTTAATTTCAAACTCTGTCCTGCAAGGAATTGTTGTCTCAGGTTTGTATGATTTCGGGCCGATGTTCAAAATATCTATTTAAAAATATTTTTTTAAAAAAAATTAATATAAAAATTATAAATTATATTAAAATTTAAGAAATTTTTTTTCAAAAATAATTGTCAAATTTATTTTTGTGATTTAAATATGTTAGAGCTATATATTGATATGGTGTAAAGGATTTGTTTTAAAATTTTTAAGGCATGGTGTAAAAGTTTCGTTCTAAAATTTTTAAGGGGACGTGATATATTGATTTTTTTTGGAATTTGTTGTTGATATTTAAGTGTGTTCCACTCTGCTGATAGCCGTCTGTAGTTGATTATGATAATGTACCACTCTATCTTTTAATTAAAGAAATAAATTAATAAATTTCTTTCTTTTTTGGCATTTCCATAACCCGTGCACAATAGCTAGACACAGTCAAGTTCGTTGGTTCAACTCGAGGCCATAAATTTCTTTCTTACTTAACAAATTAAGTAACATTCAGACTCGGTTCATTTAATTAGTCAAATTTGAAGTTGTGCTCAAATTTGGTTCAAGCTCGAAAAATTCGAGCTCGAACCAAACTTAAAATAAGTTTGGGACGAAACTAATTGTTAGCAGCTTGGATAGTTCTCACACTTAGACACACAAAAAGGGGCAGTCTGTTATTGTAACGTTGATCAAAAGTTTCAGTCATGTTCTATGTTTTGCAATGCCAAAGCGGTTGGAATTGGATTGGAATCATTGGATTCATACTGTGTCATGTGAATGTTAAACATTTAATTAATGATATAAGTGTGGATAACTTCAGATTATGGTTTTTTTTTTTTTTTTTAATTTTGCAGACAATTGTTATATTAAATAGTATATGCTTACTCGATTATCTGTCCCTCTGGATTCTTTAAAAATTATCAGTATATGACGTAATATCTTTTTTTTTTTTTTGAAAAAACATATATGACGTACTATCATAGATATAAATTATTCTACGGATAATTTTCTATGTTGTTTCGTATTCTCAAATTTAGGATTCTCTATTTGTTTTACCAAATCATAACATGTTACGCATGACTTTATTACTAGTTATTTTTAGGAATACTGTCAAAAAATATCTTGCTTTTGAAACCATACAAATAAGTCAACCGTTTTAATTTTTCTCAAAAGTTTTGGTCGGAGCTCGGCAATGTTATATTTTAGCGTTCCATATATAGCCAAAAAGTTTATTTGGAAAACTAATTTAGTAATTTTATTTAAGAAGTCGATTTGTTTAAATTTTATAAAAATATTTAATATTACAAAGTTCTACAAAAAGTCTAAATACATAACCTTTTAGCCTGAAATGATTTCGTATGTAAAATATGTCTTTATTTTGTAAATAATATTTTTTCTATCTATTTGAAATATCAATTAACTTCTGTTTAAAAATATTAAAAGTATAGCTATATATGTATATTAACAACTTTGTTATACAAATTTTTTAAAATATATTTAAATATAAATTTAATAAATTGGATAAACTTACAATCTGAATATTTGAAAATCTTCTCTAATTTAAAATGAGGGAGGGACATCACGATCACCAAATTTCCTGCGTAGGCGAGCAAGGATCCATGATTGTCCAGGCGGCGGCCGTGAGCAGCGATCTAAAAATAACTTCCAAATTCTCGGCTGAAATTTAGCATTAAAAAAGGATAGTAGTGTATCAATTTTTATTATTTAACACTCAATTTTTTAGACTATATAAATAAACTTCTAAAAATATTTTTGGAGACTAATTTACAAAATTCTTAAAATAGGAACTGATATAATATTTATCCTAAAAATTCGGTGTTCCTTATCCAGGTATCCCAACAAATTTGCTGGCCAAATGCCATCCGCTATTTTTTCACTTATCAGCTTTTTTCGGCTTCAATGGTGACATGAGCTCATTCGCTGTGTATTCTGTTAATTATTTGATTTAAAAATTGAAATTAATTTGTTAAAAATAAATAATTACATTACGATAATTTTAGATAATAGGCTGACGCTGTCCTATATTAAAGAACTTGAAAGTATTCATTTCCACCAAAGAAGTAAAAGTTTTTTTTTTATATATATAACGTAAGTTTGAGTGAATTCCTCGGCGACCAGTCTCGTTTTGTGCCTTTTTAGAAATACATTACTAGTTTGCTTGATCTTATAAGCATATTTACATCCACCAGATGTCTGTCATTTTGTAATTTATAGATATCCCAAGCATAATTTTGTCAAATATTTTAAGTTCATCATTCATGATATTTATTATCTATTCTAAAGAATACCTTAGATTATCGTAACATGTTAGTTCCTATAGTTTTTCTATTACCGCAAAAAAACTAGTGTAATCCACAAATATCTTATCATAAGCATGTAATCTTTGATTAGATATGATACCCAATAAATAATTTTGTCATATGATAATATTTTTGTTATGCTAGTGAGCGCACGATGCGACTGATTTTATGGTAGATTGAAGTTGAATATAATGTATAGAGTTCTGAGATGATTGTGAGGAATTCTAAGGCGAGATAACTGAACCGTGTCTGATAAACTCTGATATGAAGATAATTTATTTGAATCTGATAAACTCTAAGTTGAAGACAATTTAGTCGAGTTTGACGAACTTTGAGATGGTAATAATTGTGATAAATCTGAAAACTCCGAGATGATGACACACATCTCAACAAAGAATTTCTTCTTTCCCTCTATCTTACTACAACCTTATTCTCTCAAAAGATTATTCTTTAAAGAAAAAGGGGGAAAAACATGTGTCTATTCCGACAATTGTCGGTATGGCACAAACTGGCACAACATGTACTAAAATATTTATATTTAAAATTTTAATTTATTTTTATTTTAATATATATATATATATATATATATATATATATATCAGTACAGTCGATTCGGTACCAACAGTACGGCCGGCACATACTAAAATTTGAATTTATTGAAATTCGAATTGGTTCGGCATAAAATTTTTTGATATGAACTCGGGAAACTCGAATGTCAAGTTGTTCGGCGTGGCAATATCATCGACTGTACGCTACGAGAGCGGCAGAGAATTTCATCCTATATAGAATATACGGAAAATTCCATATCAGCCCCCTATTTTCAAAAGATTTTCGGATCAGTCCCTGAAAATGGATTTTCAGGGATTGATCTTGCAAATTTAAAGAAACGGGAGCCAATATGGAATTATCCCTAGAATATACGTCTGACCAAGATATTTATTTGACAAAGTGCAATATCAGCATCATAAGCGGGTGATTTCTTTTATTAAAATTTACTATAATCTTTTTACCAAATAAGTATATCACTATAACCTTTAAAAAAACAATTTATCATTTATTCTCCTCACCCAGAATGTCAAGTCAATATAAAAGTATAGTTTGAAAAAAAATATTACGGATCAAAATAATACGCTCTAAAATCTTTTTTTTTTTGAGATAATCGTAAAAATATTATGTCCGTAATCGACTCATTTTTGTACGATCGTTCTAATTGGTAAATATACGGAATGTCACTTATTTATATTACACCAACCGAAGAGTCATAAGCGTTCGATCTGAACAAACTTAAAGGTTCGTATTATCCTTCACACTTTTATAAACGATGCTTGTGAAATTCGAACGGGAGACCCCTGTTTTATGAGGTAAAAGTTATAACTATCCATCCTAAGCGCACTGAATAACAATACGCTCTTAAATCTTAAAAATTGTATGTTATAAATTAGGAATTCGAATTTTGGTTTCGTAGGTGATAAATTTATAGAAAGTATTATGTATAATATGAAAATATTATAAGGATGCAGAAAAATGTTTTTAATCCGATCTATTTAACCTCACCGGAGTAGTGTTTTTTTTTAAAGCTTAATTGGTGGCTGGTTAAAGAGTCCCTGTTCTGTCTAAATCATCCATATTTATTAACACAACAGATATTGTAATTTCCACATCTGAAATTTAATTGATAATAAAATTCAGCGCAATAACTGTTGAAATGAATTACCCTTCCAATTTAACTTAGCAAACTCAAGTACAATAATACTAAAATTTAGGTTTTAAATTACATTTAGTGAATAAAGTAGCAAAATAATAATAAATAAAATAAAGGGAAAAGCGTTCGTGCGGGCCGCCGAATATGCCTTTTGGCGCGGTCATGGAACCAACCTATCGTCTATCGACCGACTATTTTGCTTTCTATAGTCTCCATTTTCTTCTTCTTCGCAGCAGCAGCAGAAGCGATGGAACTCTACCAGGAATTTCTACTGACCGCTATCCTATCCATAGTTCTCTTCCTCCTCCTAGGAAAGCTCGCAGCCTCCGAGGAACATGATTCCGGTGTTACCGGCGGCGCCGGCGAAACGGCTGCTAAAAGCTCGCCGGAGGAGAAGAATTATGACGCATCACCATCGAATCTCAGAAACTCAGAAAACGACCCTGACCTAGCCGCTGGAGTTCCCGATGATCGCATTACGCCAACTGAAACACTATCTCATGAAGATTTATCTAAATTAGAGAGAAGGATCGCAGGAAAAGTTGATCTGAAGAAGGGAAAAGAAGAAGAAGAAGAGGAGGAGGAAGACTGGGAGGGGATTGAGCGTAGCGAGCTGGAGAAGCTGTTTGCTGTCGCGACCGCGTTTGCGGACAGCGAGAGAGGAACACAGGAGCTGTCTAAGCTCAGCGGCGATGTTCAGATGCAGTTCTACGCGCTGCATAAAGTGGCGACGGAAGGCCCTTGCTATCAGCCTCAGCCAATGGCTCTTAAGCTCTCTGCTCGCACCAAATGGTAAATCTAAATTATTGTTATTTGTTTTGGTAGTATTCTCAGCATAGTTGGTGGAACGGTATGAGCGCGGCTTAGAAATCATATCAGCCCATGTTCAATTCTCAATAAACACCGGTATTTCCTTGGGGTACATAATCTTGCTCTAAGGTTAGGGACTCCTGGTTTGGTGTGTCATGTATTTTTTCGGATAGAACTGGATCCAACTTTAGTCAGATAGAGCAAGTTGGGATGAAGCCTAACACCGCGGTATCTACTTCCACCTATCTCAAAAAAGTTATTTATTGGTATTGCTTTAACTTATGGACCTATTCTCTAGATAAGAAGCTTCGATTAGCAAATTACACGTTGAACTACTTGTCAATCGAAAGTATGTTTCAATAATTAGATAAGACAGCGATATAGTTTATTAAGCATGTAAGACTGCATTTTCTAAGCAGGTTCTCAAAATCTGTCTACTATTAGTCGAATTAATTCGGGGATAAGATGTCCTGCGCTGCCTGGTTGATCCTAAGATTAATCCCTACATTGATGTGTGCTCTAATGGTGGTTGCTTGGTACTTTCCAAGTGATTGAACATATGAAGTGCTAGTGTATGATGCATGGATTAGCCAAACTTTAGAGGGAGTTGGAGGATAACTAAGTCATTGAGTATTCTTTTATATGTTTTTTTTTGTGTGTTTTGAAGGGGTTTTTCCACCCAAGTATTCACTTCTTTCCCATGTATTGAGCTGTAATCTATGGTTACTTGTTAACTTTTGGCCTGATTCTATGCAGCCTGTTACTTTCAATTATTTTCCATGATCTTTCTTAATTCTGACATATAGTTCTCGGTTGGATATTTATTTTTATAAAATGGGTTGCTTGGGGTTCACTGCATGACATGGATGGTTTCTTTTTGTGACTCAGGCATGTTAATGATGCTACTATATGATAGCTGAAATGATGCTCTACTGCAGCAAAGTGAGCCACAAAATTGATTTTTTCTTTAGTAGAAATATCTATCTTTTTGTTAGAATTTCGTAACTGTTGTTAGTTGAGATTAGATTATCGGACATTACTGAAAGAAGATTATTAGTTGAGATTGGATTATCGAACATTACTGGAAGAAGATTATGGATGTGTTTTGCAAGGAATGCTTGGCAGAGACTAGGAAACATGAGTCCGGATGTGGCTATGGAACAGTATGTATCTCTTCTTTCAGAAAGCATTCCTGGATGGACTCGAGAAGATCCATTGGTAAGCTTATTCTTGTTTAGCAGCTTATGCTTGTTTATCCATTGTAATGGTTATTCTTGTTATTGATGGTTTTGGGAGATGTGTTATACTTCTAGTTCTTTGTATATAAGGACGATACCAAACTGGACAAAGGCAATGATACGGCGTTGATGACCGAGTCTTCTTCTGATCTAAAATCCTCTCCTGGCAAACTGGATTTGGATATTTCAAGGTAAATATGCTTAGAGGCTAGTATCTGGAGATCTTACATTGTTCCGTGATGTGTCTTTACGCTTTTCTGTCTTAAGATATTTCCTGTTTTATACTCGTTGTGCTTACAGGACCTCTGAAGACTCTTCTCCTATGAAAAGAGATGTAGAAGCCTCCGGTTCTGCATATCGTGTACAAGGTATGTGCTTGTTCTTGGTCTACCTGTAACATGACTTAATGTATTTGAACCAAGATTTCCCGTGCTTGTTGAGCTGAATTTCAAAAATCCTATCTTGGTATGTGCTGACCATATCGTGCCGACCTTCATTAATTACGTCATTGGTGACAGAGGTACACTATGGCGGTTTTGTTTTTTAATTTCACCCTTGCCGGTTCCGGTGTTAGATCATGATTTGAAGTTTGAACTATGAACTATAGTGTTGTATAGAGATCTGTAAATGTTAGCATCAACTAGGTCACAGATGAAGTTGTTGAAATGGTTTAGCAGGTTTTGCGTTCTTTGCTGGAGAGCTTATGTTTGTTTGCTTATAAAAGATAATTGGAAGGAAACATTTAAACATGGTGAATGGTTTTTAGTTTCTCAGTAATAATAAAGAACAAAACTCACTCGATTGTACATTTACTATATTATACTTGCTTCCATATGCCAAATACTTCAATCCCATACTCAAGGCTAATAATATAGTGCAAACCACAATTCTGCAGATAAAGGGACTTCTTGTTTCGAGGACTACATCTAACTAGGGATGAAACGAGCCGAGCTGCTCGCGAGCAGGGCTCGAACTCGTTTGAGCTCGGCTCGAGCTCTAGTCTTGCCGAGCTCGGCTCGAGCTCTAGTCTTGCCGAGCTCGAGTTGAGTTCGAGCACAAATTCAAGTTCGACTAATTAAACGAGTCTAGCCTGAGCATCGTGTAACTCTTTTCGTCGGTCTCGCGAGCCTAAACGAGCTTTTATATTTTATTTAAGTATCCTCTACTATAAGACTACTCTAGCGAATTCGACCTCGACCTCGAGCTCGAGCTAATTGGTACAATCGAGCTTATACGAGTTTTTCTATTTTATTTAAGTATCCTCTACTATATGAGTACTCTAGCCATTTCGAGCACGAGCTCGGCCTAATTGATTCAATAGAGCCGAGCTCGAGGCGCACTCGACTCTATCTTGGCTCAGTTGGTGTAATCTAGCCGAGCTCGAGTTATAATTCAGCCGAGTTCTTTTATAATTCAGCCGAGTTCGACCTCGTCCATTAATGCTCATCGAGCTCGAGTTCGAGTTAAAGCAATCGAGTTGAGCTTGAGCATACTTTTGACCAAGGTTATCAGTGCCAAATTGTATTTTCTCATTTAAACTTGATATCTTGTCTCTGAAACATTCAAACATTTTGTGGTAGATGTATGTATTTGTCTTCTTTGAAGCCTTATGGTTCAGCGTATATGCAAACATGTTTTTTATCAATTATCCTTGTTTTGCCCAGAAATCTCAAAACATTCCCTGCTTCTGCTTTGTTGTTCTCTACTAATTACTTTGGAATCCTTGTCCTTAAACAGGAGTTGCTGGATCTTTCCTTCTGAACATTCTTCCTCCAACCATGCTGGCATTTGTGAGCCTTCTAAGGTGAGATACAATAGTACCTCTATAACCACTTGAAACGCAATAGTATATATATATATATATATATATATATATATACTAGTTTATATCTGAAAAAGTTTGATGGTTTTGTGCCCGAGCGTGATCTGCATAGTTGATGATCTTGCAATCTCCGATATGCTGAAGATCTAGCCAGTACTTATTAGGTCAAGCTTTTCACTATGAAAATTACCTCTATGCACTCTTTTTAAAGCTTGTTAGACTGTAAACTCGGTAATATAATGATATTATCTGGAAAAAGTTGCGCATATAAAGCAATGCATTGATGAACATTTGTTGTTTACTTGTACGGCTTGTTGTCTGTTCTACTGTGAATGATAACCTGCTCATAGCTTAATGAGCTGTGCCAAAAGGCACGTATCTGTTCCGTCAGTTATCAGCACGGCAGGAACGACACATGTGGTGTCAAAAATCATAATTTTAGATTTGGATTATTTTAAATTTTTACTTTTGAAAAAAATATGTTTCAGCAATCAGTATGGCATGATCGGCAAGATTAGCTCGAGCTTTGATTTCAATTTACCGAAACTCGGTATGGCAAATGTAAATCTTGCTTGCTAGGTATGGACGTTAGATTGCCATAACCTGGTGTGGACAATGCATTTCATTTCAATGTATTTTCTTTTTTTTTTTTACTAGACTATCGGCCCATATTAGTGTTCACTTAAATCGAACTAGCTAGAACTCCCAAAATTTTCTCCCAATATTCATGAATGAAAAGAGATGCAGGCTTCTTAAGAGGTGAACTATATAGATGTTCAAAGTGAACTTGGTTTTGGTAGCTAGTTTTTGGAATCATACCATTAATCTTGGAATACCATATTATGACATGCCGATTTTTTTTGGAATAATGTTAGAAAAGCCATTGTATTTCAAAACTCGTGGAAACATTTGTCCGTAACCGGCCCAATTTTATGTGATCATCATATTAGATAAATCCACGGATGTCACCAATATATGTTCCATCAATCGAAGAGTTTCAACTTTTCGATTTGAGTAGAAATTTTATGGTAACAGTAAAGATACATTTCTGTATATTTTCCAACATAAAAATCACTTTGAAATTATTTGCATAAAGTTCAAACGAATATTGCATGTCTGATGAATTGATATTTAATGCAAATAAGAAGCGATATTCAATTGCATATGCTTCTTATATTGATCTCAACATTCAGCACTACTCTGAGACTTCTTGCTTGAATTTATCGTTCTATATAATTTCCTCGTTCTGAAGGCGAGCAACACATCTAGACCGAACCCGATAAGGCAAGCGGTGGCCATTATGATGAACACGAGCCTATAGCAATGGGCCCCGAAGCAGGTGTTAGCGCCGGTCTCTGTCGTGGTAGCCTGCGAATCATAAAGTATGCCTGCGAGTAGACCCGAGAAGAGGAAGGAGCCTAAGGGAAGGTTGAGGATTAGTATGTTGTAGATTAAACCGTAGTATCTCAGACCAAAGAGCTCAGATGCCGTAGGAACGGTGATCGCGACCCGTACCCCGTAGCAGATGCCCACGACGATAGAGCCTACATAGAGGGAGCCTGGTAGGGCTATAGCCATGAAAATGTACCCAATTGCCATCAGAATTTGTGACGCTGCGTTCCATACAGGTCTCGGTGTGGCGTACTTCCTTAAAATATAAGAGGATTGGGATAAATTACAAATTGAAAGTTTCACTGAAACTAATAACCAAAAGCAGCCAGCTGAACCGGCAAAGTCGAATAAAATAAATATATTTGGCTGAAAAATTATGCTTTGTAAAAAAACAATGTCAAATAAACTCTTTTGTTTAACATATTTTTTAAATTACTACATAAAACACACATATATACATAAGTATGAAAAATTTTAAATACATATAAAATAGATTTTAATGTATGGTATAACTTCTATTTAAGTTTTTTTTAAAAATATATCTAAATAAATAATTTGAGACTCCATATTTATATTATATATATTTTTTAAAAAAATTAATACACAAATATAAGAACTTTGTATTCATGTTTATATATATATATATATATATATATATATATATATATATATATATATATTTAATTTAGTTTAATAATTTTAACAAGGGAAAATTAGGTTTCAGCCCCTCCGTTTCCCATTTTTGACGTTTCAGCCCTCCGAAACGCGTTTTCCCGCCGACGTGGCGGCGCGCGCGTGCCGCCACGTGACGTTTCGGGGGGCTAAATCGCGCGACCCCAAACTTAGGGGGGCTGAAACGCTATTTTCCTTTTTAACAATAAGACAAATAAAAGGATTAATTAAAATTATCCTAAAATAAATTAGTACGGGGGATCAGAGAAGTACTTACTTGAGGAAGTACTCGGATATGGTGCCGGAGCCTATGCGGCCGAAGAATCCCCAGATACTCGTCATGGAAACGAAGATTGACACGTCAGCATATCCCATGGCCTGTCCTATCTGACCCGTGTTGTTCATCACGGCCAACCCAGTCCCCACTCCACACAGAAACGAGACGAACAGAATCCAAAAATCTATTCTCTTCACGGCTTCACCTATTGTGTGATCCTCCCCTATTTCCGGCCGCCTTTTAACGCCGACTTGCGTGCCGCTATCCTCTTTGCTGGCGCCGGAAAGCAACGGTTCTGTCGCCAGATCCTCGACGGCGATCTCGCAGCTGGCATTCTTCGAGCTAGCCGACTTAAGCGCTATGTAGATCGGTACCACGATCGGCGCCGCAAGCAGAACTAGCAAGCCGGCGACGAATGCGCGGGAGATGAGCGAGCTGTGTTCGCCGGTAAGGTCGAAGAAGAGGAGATAGATAGCGATCACGATGGCGACAGTGTTGACGACCCTGAAGCACTTGGTCTCCATCCCCTCCTCTTCTTTAGTGGCGGCAACGGCGGCAGGAGACTCGCGAAGGAAGAACATGGCGGCGGCGCAGATAGCGGCGGGGATGACGGCGAGCATGAGCAAGAAGGACGCGGGGTCATCGGCGAAAAGGGCGGAGCAGAGGTCGGTGAAGATGGCAGTGCTCAGGCCAATATAGCCCTTCAGAATGCCGGAGACCGGGCCGCGGTTCCGCCGGAAGTTGCGGATACACGTCACCAGCACCGCGGTGTTCATCCAGGTAGTACTATTCCCTCCCATACACAAGAAAACACACATCTGCCATAAAAGATCACATTAAAAATCAAATATTATACCGACTGGGGAAAAAGTGGCTCCCAACTCATATTCAAATTCATTGCAATAGATCAAATTACTTAAAAGTTAAAACAAAGTTACAATAACTCAAAAATCCAAGAACGGAAAACAATTTTATTGCATTACCTGCCAGTAAGGGAGGGGCTGGATGGTTTGGCGAACGACGAGGTGCTGAACGCCGTAGCCAATGAACCCCTCGAGGGATCCGATGGCGAGGATCGCCGGAGTTGGGAGACGGTCGGTGGCGAGGCCGGCGAGGAGGCCGAAGGCTTTGCCGACGTCTTTGGCGACAGAGAGGTTGTTGAGTTGGAGCTGAGTTAAACCCATTAGAGATTTCAGAGCCGCGGAGTAGTTGGAGAAGGTGTAGTTGTTGCCGGATATTGCCTGAACCCACACCGCTGTCACCAGCCCCAGCCACCGCCCCACCTGAGTTCCCGGCGACGCCCATCCGCACAACACATCCATTGCTCCGCTACTCTCTCTCTCTCTCTCTCTCTCTCTCTCTCTCTCTCTCTCTCTCTCTCTCTCTGTGTTATGAGATAAATTACAACAAGAGGAGGAGGTTGGGTTAGAAAAAAAAAAGGGAGAAGATGAATATGTATATAAATAGTTATTAAAATGTTAAATTTTAAAAGAGAAATTAATTTGTAAAATTTTTAAAATAGATAGTTGATTTCTACAGTTATTTAAAAGTTTAAATTGAAATAATATTTTTTTTCTTTTATATTTTAATAATTAAGTCTTGTTTAAATATCCTGCTAAATTATATCATATATTTTGGGTGGAGAGGTTGATTCAGTGGCATGCTGGTGGTCGGATCGAATACTTTAATGGAGAATTTGACATTAGGGAAAGGGGTATTCCTGTAGTGAAAAAAAAAACCATATTAAATCTGAGAAATTAATTAACAAATTAAAAATAGGGATTGGCGTCTAAGGTTCAGTTCACTTGCAGTGCCAGCGTTCTGCAGCCTACGCTGTTTTCTAGCGGAAGCAAACAACAAACGACGCAATTTCTTTTTATTTTTTAAATTCTTATTTAGAAGAATAAATTCTGCGGTAATATTTTTAACACTCTTTTTGGAATAAGAAAAATAAAGTGGAAGAAAATAAAGTGAAAAGAATAAAAGCAATGAAAAAAAAAGGTGGTAGAGAATATTTTTTTTCCGATTTGTTATGAAGAAAAAGAAAGTGGAGAAAAGGTTAATTATAAATAAGATAAAACAAACTAAAATACAAAATTACTACTATGTCCCAACCAAAAAATATAAAACAAAAAAAAAAAGAAATATAATGGTCATTTCATCAACAAATTGATTTTTCTTTCCTTTCTCTCCAACATTGGAGAGAATGATTTTGGTGGGCCCAAAAAAAAATATTTCCCTCAAGATTTCCTTCCTTCTATATTTTTCTCTATATCCAAACAAGAGAAAAATAATCATTACTCTCAATTTTTCTTCCCCCATCATTTTTTCATTCTATTCCATTCCATTCCTCTCTCCCAAACACTGTCGTAAGGGTAACACTAGAGCATATCACTGCTTGGCATATATATATATCCGCTATCAAGATATTTATATTTGTATTTCTCATTAAATTTTATGAATTTATTTGCAAAGTAATCAAACTATAATTATCTAAAAAATATATAAAAAAGTAGTTATAATTCTTTAATTGTTTTATGATTTAGTACATAGGATAGGAATTGTTCAATTAATTTACACACAATCTAGTAGACTTCAAAAAAAAAGATAGACATATTATAACTGCAATCGATTATAGACAAAGGTAGAGTTTCATATGGTATGAGAAAATAAAGAACAGAAAGGTGATTTTAAACGAGATATTATTATTGCTTTGTTGATGGCAATAGAAGTAAAATGAGGCCCACACGTAAAGACTTCATTTCCTTGCTTTGTAGAAAAACATCTCTAAGTCTAAATGGGTTAGTTCGGTCTTTAAGATAGGTGGTATTGAACGGGCCATATCGAGGAGGAGATTCGCCCAAACTAACTTGGTAACGCATAATTTACGTGGTTTGTAATGTTATCTGCGTTACGGGCAGCCGCAGAGAATAATTCATTAAATATAGAAAGAGTATAAAGCGTCTGGTCCTAAACCATACGATATTAACCACTATCTATAGCCATACATAAATCCAAAAATCCATACGGTAATTGAATACAATAATTAAGGAATAAAATTTTAAAATATTTCCACAAAATGGTTTTTCTTAACTGCTTCCCTGATTAGATTCTATCACGTAAATCGAACGGTTTCTCATGTGAGTGTTCGAATTTTTCGGCCTTTATCATGTAGTTTATATGGATAGTTTATAAATTATTACTTATGAGTTTGAGTCTTTCCACAGGCAATGCGAGATATGGATTTTTGAATGTTTAAAAAATATTCAACATGTTGTGATAAATATATGCCTATACTTAACAGCGTGTTGGATGACAATATATATCCAAGAACTACTTTTTAACCGTTGTCCAAAAAATATAATTAGAAAATTGTGTCTAATATCTGTATTCGCCGTATTTTAGATTTCGTCTCTTTTTTTTAAAAAAAAAAAAAAAAAAAAAGAAAGGAAGTAAAACAGGGACTGTGGTAATTATTCGGATCGAAGCCGTCCCACGTTTGTAATATACGGTTAGATGTCCCGCACCAAGATACAAAGATCCACATACTTTATTTTATTTTTTATTTTTTTTTAAAAAAAAATCCCAGATCTGGATCTAGTCTTCCAACAAACTTCAGACTAACATGTTGCAGTATCCATCCAGGCTGAATTTTGATTTTTCTAATAGATGGGTGCATTTTGACTTTATATTAATGTAGTAATATATTGTTAATGCGGGTTGAAACCCCACACAAAAAAAAATGAAAGAAAAAAGCGGCTGCATAAATTCCGTGGTCCACTATTGTACACAAATTTATCTACGAAAGCACAAATTTGCAATAAAAAAAATATAATGATTTATATATAAATTGATCTCAAGAAAACTGGTTGGAGATCGTCTTTTAATATACTAGTTTAACATTTTAAAGAGTAACAAATGCTAAATCAATGTATGCTTTTATAAGGGGTAAATGATAAATCAAAATTTTCTTTCGGATCCGAAATAATACAGATTTCGAAATTTCGTATAAAATCTTTATCAATTTATTTGATCTATTTTTAAGTATTTTTAAAAAAAAAATTTAAACTATAAAATTATAAATTTTGATAAAATCTACAATTTTATATAGAAAAAAATTTTAAAAAAAAATATTAAAAAATATTTTTTTCAGATCGATCTATTTTGACCGTCCGTTTTTTACACTCTGATGCGTTAGCATCGGGAGAGCCGCCTCCGAATAAATGTGCTCCGTGATAAATGATGTGGAATGTCATTGGTGGGGAGTAGGAGTTGTCGATTGAGACTTTTTGCATCTACCAGTAGAGAACAAGAAGAAACAATAAGTTGCTGGTTGGACAAAAACGAGTACGGAACTTGGAAGTACCATTTCCCGAGTTCCTCGTACGTCGTCGTCGTCGGCTGTGGGTCTTAAAATTGTGCAGTCCACACGCTGGTAATTGGGATGAAGTCGTGAGCTGATTTTAACGAGTTTATAAAAAGGATTGAATTGTAATTAAACTTTATTTCCCAATCCCGCCATTCTAATCTTCTTACAGTAGAAAGATGAAGAAACTCTTCTAAGTTATTGATTCAAAGGTTTTTTTTTTTTAAATTCTATCACTTAGTATTAATCCAGTTAGTTTGATGTATATTTAGAATAGATCATAACTTGCTCCTCAAAAAGATAAATTAGGAGTTCAAATCTCAATATACATATGATTAAAATGACTTTATTTTAACATGTGTTGTTTTTTTGCAAAAGAAAAATACTACTCACCCCCAATAAACTACCCAACAAATCACACAAATCAATCTCCACCACACACATATCTCGTGATTCGCACAACTCCCTCGTGATTCGCACAAAATATCAAAATTACAGATATACTCATCGTGATGTGTGGTCTTGATTGTGCCACGTTAGCATGTGTGGTTTATTGTGTGGTTTGTTGGGGGTACATAGTAAAGCCGTTATCAAAATATAGAATACAGATCGAACCGACCGTTAAGATCAAAAGAAAGTTTTTTTTTTTTTTTTTTTAAAAAAAATTCAAAGGTTAACTAAGAAGCAATGGGTTGGCAATGGAAAATGATTCATTAAGCATGTAGAGAACATGCACAGATAACTTTGTTTTGTGGTCCTTGAACTAAAGATACATAAGTTAAATGACTACCCATCTAAAATAATGTAAAAAATTATTTGGTTAAAATTATATTTAATAAAATAATTTGGTGTATCATATTTAGATGTTCGGTTATAGTTGCTTCACATTGAGCATATCTTAAAAAAAGGACAAGTTGGCCGAGCGCAGCTAGTTCGACTGGTTGGGAGGCGCCTTAGGAAGCGTTACCATCCGGATTCGAGGCCGCGTGTAGTAAAATTTTCTTTAAATTTTTTCGAATGAAAATTATTTATATCACGTGGCAGGAGCCCCCGTACATGGAAGATCTATACTCGGATTCCAAAATGTCAATTGGAGCTGAACGTGAAATTTCTCCACGAATTTGAAGTTCCTATGGATGCGTGGGCTCGTATTACGTGTTCTACAACGATAATCTCAACAAAAAAAAAAAAAAAAAAAAAAAAAAAAAAAAAAAAAAGAAGTTGATTCATTAATCCGGAGTTACCAAGTCCCTCCTATCTCATAATCTTTTCAAAGACTATCGTAATTGTTTTAACAACTTTTAGTTATGTTCGATTCATAGTTATCAAACTGAGTCATTAAATCCGTTACTTCATATATGCGGCATTGTTTCTCACCTTTTTCATCTTAACACATTATGTGATTTTTTGTCTTAATATAAAAATTATAAAAGAAATCATAATAAGTACTATAGTTTAAATTTCTAATACAACCCATTTTTATATAAAATAGAAGAGGCCTGCTATTCATCAGGGGCCCGCGGACGGCCCGATTGTATCAGGGCCGTCAGGGACCCCTGATGAATGATTTTTCTGAAAATAGAATAACTAGGATGTTATATATTTTATATTTTACTGAATATAGTAGTGTATCAATTTGCCATGTTTATCCCTCTAACCAGTTTCGTTCTTTCACTTCTTTGAACTTATTTCAAGTGGGTAACAATGCTAGATAGAACAATAAACATCGTGCATTAAAACACAATGCTCTTTCAAACCCGTGCTTTTTTAAGGAATTGTGTGAAGCAATAGCATATTTCCTCAAATTTGTAGAGGAGTTGAGAATATGGTCTAATTTTGCATTTAAGAAAAAACATTGGGAGATGAATATCAGCCTGTCTGAATCTTGTGTTACAAATAACTTCCTGGCTTAAAATATATTATTTTATATATTTTAAATATTTATTTATTTTTTTTTTTAAAAAAATAAATATAAAAATTATAAATTATATTTCTAAATAAATTTTTTGAGCCTCCAAAACCTTAATAGGGGAAAGATTTAAATTCGTTAAAAGTTTAGAGTTTCAAAATATTTATTTAAAAATATTTAATAAAAAAATATGATATAAAAATTATAAATCACGTTAAAAAAATACATTCAAATATTCTCCAAATATACTTTTATAATAACAAAAAAAATCATAGTACATACTTAAAGACAGAAACTAATTTCAAAAATTGTAAACAATTTTGAAATCATAGTCATATGCAATTTTTCCTAACTACTAATAACTTTTATGGTCACATAGAGAGGCAAAAAAAAGAACATGGTCCACGACTGAACCACATCTCACACTAGCTTGGCCCGTGGTGCCGGCGTAGCTTCTATAGACAGCCCGCACAGCTAAATCGTGCAAGTCAGTTAGCTAAAATCAACTTGCTGACCCAATGCGGGAGCTGGCCTGCAGGCCAGCCCATGAATTTTATCGTGAATAAAATTTTCGAAAAACCTCAATTGTGTTCGCAAGATCAATCACTGCTCGCCCGTACTCACTTTTACCAGCGCACCGATGATCTTATGATCTCATCGGCAGAGAAAATGACTATTAAGAGACGTCTCTTTCATACTCTCCACACCTAAGATTCACAAGTGACTTTGCCATATGGTGCTTATCGTGGATAATATATGTTAGCCCTTTATAGACAGTAATTGACACGTGTCCTATTAGATCAACTCAACTAGAGCTATGAATACTTTATCCGAAAATAACTGTCCAGAGTAAGAAATGTGGAAAAAAAGGGTAGTTTCTTGTGTTGCGAACCCTATCTTTTTGGTCACTATGTAAAAACTTTCATCGCTCCGTTATGTTCTCCCTCGATTCAAAATATCCAAAACATAACACATAGAATCAATTATACACAAATTAGCACTACTTTAACAATTTATTCTTAAAAATTCAAATCAACTGGTGGGATTTAAACCACCATAGAGCTTGCTTCGACTTTTTTCTTAATTACCTCAGAATAAATAAATGCTGCTCATTCGCCACACTGAGATCCGTCGACCAATCCTACTACTGTAAACTGCACAGTTTAGACCAGGATACGCTCAAAAAAAAGGCGGCACATGAAATAAATATAACTAATTTTGCCATAAAGGATATAGTTTTCTAGGATGCTGAGAATGTTAAAACAGAAATTTCGATAGTTACTACCAAGCAAAATCATCGCATGTTGCCCTCTCTCAGAACATCAATCATGTTGTATATTTTCTTCTCAGCTTTGGATTTGGCCTGCCAAAAAAAAAAAAAAAGAAAGAAAGTCACACCAACAAGTTGCAGTATATCATGTTCTTAGTTGATCAATTTGGATTTTTTTTTTGTGGACAAAAAAGATGTAACTATTATCTATCCACAAAAAAAAAAAAAAAAAAAGAACTGTTCTACATGCTGTTGGAAGAATACACCGAAGATAAGTGGTAAGTTTGAGGCAACACAACAGGCCATGGTTCGAACCGTAATTCCAACCGATAACTAAGAATGCATGCACATAGGGTGCAAACGCACACCCACAAGTGGTACTGTCAAAAAATGAGAAAGAAAAAAAAAAAGATTAAGGAAGAAGAACGAGAACTTGGAAGCACAATATACCTTTTTGGAAAGAAAAATGGCAGCATCTACACTCCCCTCAGCATAAATTGACCGGCCACAGACATTGTGCTGGAACTCAAAAGAAACCCTGATCGAATCATTAAAAAAAAAAAATCCATGACAGATAAGTTCAACACATTTGAGAAGGATCTATGTAACATTGGCTTACTATGAGTTGGAAGGGTTTATTACGTTTGATCAGGTGATGTGAGATGATACATATGAAATGCATGACCTAAGAGGTGCTCTTCAGGGACACCCACCATGTCAACTTGAACTTTTGGGTCCCGTATTTGTTGGACCTGAAATCATTACAAAAAGTGTTATACAGAGAAAACCATTCCGAACAATTCAAACTTTAACTTATAGGAGAAATGCATAGGCATTTTTCTTCTGAATGGATTGCGTGAGTATTATTGGAAGAACTATATTCCATCCCCATACAATTTGGTTTTTTACTTTTTATAGCAACAATAGGAGCAGAAGAGTGGAAAGAATACAAGCAGGGACGCGATACTCCTAAAACAAGGATGGAAGAGTACGCAATCATGGGTGTGCATACGCAAACATACAAGGGGCAAAAAACAGAGTTAGGTACTTCAAGTAAATAAAAATACAAGGAAAGCTACCGGCTAAATAACAACTTTAAGGGTTAAGGTATACATGACTAATAAAAATACGAGGAGATACTACGAACTAAAGAACAACATTAAGGCTTAACGTATGCATGCCTTGTCCCAAACTTTTAATAGATGTGCATCAATGCAGATTTACATAACACAAGTGATGGAATGGACTGGGCTAACGCCTGAACAAAATTGACAATCTAATCTCATACCTTGAAAACTGAATGTCGAAAATTGAGCGAAATTAAAGATGCATCTTCACTATAAACTTGTTAAGCACCTACCTGATCGACATCGAAGGAGACTCCCAACTTTTGAAAGCACGCAATAACGGCCTTAGCAGTACCGGAAGTGTCCAACTTGGTTGCTTGATGAGATTCCATCACCTGGAAGCAGGTGCATGTTAGTAGCATTATAAGAAACTAAACCATGGAAAAAACAACAATATGTTCTCTGATAAACAATAAAATAAAATGCAGCTATAACTGTACACGATGAGTATGAATTGTTAGCATGGAAGAGCCACATAACAAAAGAGATAAAGAGAAAAAAGCGAGGAGTTTGTTTGCTTAGTCAAATGCTGCCACGAGCAAAATATTCCATGTAGCATTGTCCTCAACATAATCTTCTTATGCACAGTGCTTGCTACTTTTTAGGTTCCGTGATACACTGAAGAAATTGTAAAATGCAGATAACTCCAGATTCTAAAGTTAAACAAGCTATCACAGCAGCAGCAGGCAAGTGTTCTCAATGTTGCTACAGCAAATAGAAACTTAACGATCTTAACTAAGTTAGTCAGTGTGGATTCAACATACATGCAAGAATTGTCGTAACCCAAGACCTTCTCTAGAAACACTTGTATATCAGCTTGTCAAAAGAGAATAGCACTAATTGAATGGAAATAAAACAGCTTATATTCTCTATATTACACAATTATATCTTCCATGACACCATTGTATCATGCCAAGTGTTTCTAGGTGAAGCCTGAGTTCTAATAGACTGACGTTTTCTACAGCACTAAGCCAAAAATACACATTGGAGGTAATGTAGAACATGACAAACTAAAAAGGGTTATACAAATTATTATATAAAAGATTCAACCTTCTGTTAGTTATTAAGTATTGACTTTACAATGGTGCAGATATTAGAAGTTCTCTCTGCTACTGCATTGAATTTTTTAAGCCAGTTATGTATATTTTAATCCCACCTTTATACAACTTCTATCAAGCAAATAGCCGTTGAACTAGGAATAACCATACTTTTCAAAACTCGTACAAATCAATCCCTGTCTTTTCGACTTTTTCAAAAGAAATCATAATTGAGAACTCAAAAGTGTTCAAGATGGCTAGTTTAGCGTTGCAGACGGTTAGTGTTACCAGCACTTGTATCGTAGTGTTCGGGGGAAGTGCCCCCGGTGAGCTATCTTAGTGTTCCAGCTAGCTAAAAAAATGTTCCAAGCAAGCTAAAAAGTGTTACAAGAAGCTAACTTGGTGCTTTCATTTGAGGCGTTGACTTATTCAAGTTTTGCAAAGCAACTTTCTTTTTTTTTAGAGAAACCCTTGAGTTTATCGTGAAATAGAACAGGTTAAATAAATTACACACCGTGGTTCCTATAAGAAAAGGAAAGTCGAGATGAGTGCGACATACTCAGATTGTAATGACAACCACAAATTGTAGTCCTAAAGTTAACAAACTTGTAAGAAAAATTCAGCTTATTTATGCACTACTGAAAGCAATTAGCACCTCAATAATACTTAAGTGGACATGCAATCAATAAAGAATTCACATCAGAGTGTACATTGAATCCACTTGATTAGACGTCTGCAATACTTATGCAAAAATTTCAGTAGTAGTATAAAGTACCTCCAAACTATACCCTGCAAATGCTCCAGGAAACTGATCAGCCATGATCTCCATAGCTGCGAGAAATGCAACAACCTACTAAGACCAAGTGGCAGGTAAGTGACACGCTAAAAATCGAGATCTTACAACTAGAAACACAAAAGATAGTGATGGCATATCTCCAAGACCATGTAACAAAATTACCTGCTTCCCCATCTGAGGAGAAATGACAGCATATACATTTGTGTCTTCCACGGTCTTGTACAATTTGTCCCTGTCACCGCCAGTGGTGCCCATTACAAAAGGGACACCAAGTTTGCAATAAAGCTCCGCATTAGCTGAACATTACATTACTCTTGTCAATGGAATTATCAATTTAAATTACCATTGTGTTAAAAACACATATTTGTTGCCGATAAAGATATATTTCCCTGTTGGTGATTCTTCGGTGAAGCCATAGCATTTTATGATTTTCAGCCTAATGCATGTAAGGCATACTCCGCTTTTGATAAATGATGCAAATTAAGTAAATCTAAGTTAAAGCGACTTTGATATTATCATGAATTGGCATTTAAGACATTTTTTGTTTTCCTTAAAAAGCATTTAACACTCATATTGACTAAGATGTACATGTCATGACTAATGAATACATTCAGTAATTGACATCAAGTCCCATTAATGGTTGCACGAAGTCCAGCAGCAGCAATTGCATACCATGAAGTTATTCAAATAACAACGGATTCCATGATGAACATATATATGGGCAATTAAATGGAGAAATGTTTCTACCACTCCAGTCGCTCTTGGTTCACTCCTCTACAACCTCTAGTGGGTGAACTGCCTATCATCACACTCTTTGTGCACAAGAGTGACCCTTTCTAGGAGGAGTTCTGATCACATACACTCGAGCGTATACGATTACCATATGCTTGAGCGTATGGGACGACTATACGGTAGGAATCCATTATCATTTTTTAAAAACTTTCAATATATAAGTTTTAGATTTGATGAGATTAATAGCTTTAATGTTGAAAGTTTTTCCAAAATTCTAAATGGTTGTTTGGGACTCCAAATTTTAAGTTTTAACGGGTTTAAAAAACGGGTTCAAAATAGTTTAAAATCTGCTACAAACCCATTAAACTTTGGAGCCCCAAACACCTATTTAGAAGTATTTTTTAGAAGAACTTTTAACATGAAAGTTGTAGATCTTATCAAAATCTACAACTTTCATGTTGAAATTTTTTTTCAAACAATATTTGCAAAAAAAATTTGTTTTTGATTCCATATGCTCGAATGTATGGGATCAAAATCCTTCTAGGAGAGGTTAGTAGAGTGAACGGAGCCTTGTTTTAGACGGAAGGGCAACCAGAACTTCATTTGAGAAATATTCAAACTTTAAGCAGCAAAAAGAAAATGGCGAAGGAAATTTTGTTTACTGCTTATTATTACTATAAGTAATTAAAAAGTTACCAAAAAGAAAAAAAGTGAAACATTCTGCCAAGCTAGTGGGGAAAGATTATTGTTGTTGTCTATCTATGTTACAAATTAGCTATAATAATGATAATTACAAATACTATCATGGAGAGACATTTTTTTTGCAATGAATATGACAAGTCACAAATACACTTATGCTGAAGCTGGATGCCTGAACTAAACGATGCAGTTATAGAAAATCACATTGACAAACAAGTTACACAATATTTTGAAAATATGAACTTGTCAACAAATATAAGTGGCAGAAAGGGAAAAAAATTACTCATTATTCTATTCTTTTTTTTTATAATAGTATTGATCAAAATCTCAATTTAGGAAAACAATTAATTGTTAATTGATTTAAACAAACTTTATATAGTTTTTCCTCAGTTAAAAACATTGTTGGATTTGTTCGTTACAGTTACATCATAAAAGTTGGGTTCAAATATAGTGCATGCAGAAAAGTTTAATTGTTCAAATTTTAGAGAGAGAGAGAGAGAGAGATCATCAAATCGTCGCTAGTACTAGGTTTACTTACCATTCACACTATCGGGTACGGTATAGTCAACAACAATCAGATCTGGAAATTCTTGAAAAATTGAACACAGAATGTGTTCCCTTTCAGAGGGACCATGTATCTGAATCTCTGTGCTTCCAACTTGTAAACTTCTAGAAGGTTGCTCTTTGCTGCTGAATGATACAGGAACCAGCTTAAGCCCTGCAGCTACTGCTGCTTCTGCAACTGCCTTCCCCATTTTTCCACTACATCCATTTACCTATCGAGATAACAACTAATCATTTCAGAAACAAACCACATAGCAACTGCAAGCTAACTTCTTATACACGTCAAAACTAAATAAGAAAATGAAATTGTAAAACCAAGTGAAGGTGCATTCATTAGCAACAGCTATTTTACTCCAGATTTTACTGATTTAAACTTTAAAGAGAGATTAATTCTGAACTCCAAGTTTTCAAGCCAATAAACCTATGAATTCTATCATTTTATATCAATCCACACGTCAAAAAATGCTTAAAGGAAATAATTTGTAAACTCCAAGTGAAGGTGCATTCATTAGCAATAGTTATCTAGATGAATTCTATAAATTTATGCTTTAGAAATTATACAATATACAAAAGGTACAATTCTCCAAACAACTTCTCATAGCCAAACAATATGTCAACATTGTTAGGATATCTGCTATAAAATATGTTGGCAAGGTGTGACTTATTCATCCACAACAACAACAAAACCTTTTCGCACCAGGTGGGATCGGGCACATGGATCCTTGGACATCACTACGCACTATTTAGAGCCACGTAGTTTTCCAAGACAAGCAAAATGAGGTCTTTTTTTTTACAACTCTTCATGGATCTTTCCGTACCCTTCTTGATAGGCGACGTATCTAACACTTCACACCTCCTAATCGACATACTGATGCATCTCCATTTTAAATGTCCAAATCAGCTAAACAGAATTTTTCACTTATTAGCGCTACAACAGCTTCCTCTCTAATTGATTTCTTAACTGGTGCTTAAACATGTACCACAAATCCACAGCTGGATCCAATAAAAAAAAAATGTAAAAATTATGCGGTAAAATATGAACGACACAGCGGATTAACAAACTTCATAGACTTTGACAAGTACAAATTTCAAAGTGGGCGAGGATAAGTACCTCCACTGTTGTCATCAAAGATCTATATAAAAGCCCAACCAACATTACACATCTACATGGCCATTTTTACCTAGAGAAAACATGATATCACGATTCATTCTAAAACAAATCAAACTAGCAGTGAAATTGTAACGTGCATCAGAAAAAAACAAATACACCTTTTCGCTAATAATTACAGAAAGAGCACATCTTTGGCACCAATTCCTCCAGAAAAAAAACTGGCAAGCACAGAGACGGTAGTACCCTACTCCCAGGTAGATAAATTTAGTAAAAAAATTCAATACTGTTTTAAAAGTGAATACTAAGTACCAAAATGGGAAAGGAGGCGGCGGTGGATTTGAAAACAGGGGCTTTGACGACATTCTCGGTGGCAGCGGTGCTCGTTGCTAGTGAGAAAGAGGGGCGCCACCGCCAGCCGCGCCGCGGAGCTGCGCCGATACGCGTGGGGAGGGTAGTTTTCGGGAGTAGCAGCGAAGACATGTCGACCAGGGTTCCTTTGCTTGCTGATGCTATTAATTCATTTTCTAGCCTTAGGGTTAATCCGAACTCGAGGCAATGGATCTGAAGCAGCGGCGCGAACAACACAATGTCGACGCGAGGCGGCGAAGACGGCAGCGGCGTCGCACCAAGATCCACAGATCCACGCTTTATAATAAATCTATTGATTTACCAACCGATACGTTATAGTATTTCAATCTGAATATGTTTAAATATCAATGTCATCCACCAATATTAATTCCTTATATTCTTGTGATTTGAAGCTTATATATATATATATATATATATATAATTCGGTATCAAAATAGTTAAGTGCCATGTGGTACTTTTTATAATTCACAATATACCACATTACGTCTCTATCATCTTACCATTTGACATGTATCACTTAACTATAATAAATATGTAATTAATCACTTATTTAATAAGAGTTTAAATTCAATACATATTTAATGTATTATTAATAATTTTATTAAATATAAAAATTAAGTATATTTTATATATTAAAGATAACTTATAATAATTTAGAAGAATTTAAAAGATCATTATCAAATTCTTAATAATCTATATATAATTATATACAATATACAAATGGGTGATCGAAATCGTTAAAGATAAATTATAATAATTTAGAAGAATTTAAAAGGTCATTATCAAATTCTTAATAATATGTATATAATTATATATAATATATACAAATGGGTGATCAAAGTCGTAATATTTGATATGTAATGAAGAATTTTAAAGGTCATTATCAAATTCTTAATAATTTATATATAATTATATACAATATATATAAATTGGTGATTAAAGTCGTAACTTTAGATATATAATTTGGTTTTTTTTTTCTCTATATACATATGATAAATATAATATAATATTTTAATCAAATAAATAATAATTTATATAATATATTTAAAATAAAATAAGCTTTTGAATAGTATTATATATATATATATATATATATATAATAAATTTATAAATTATTTTCAATATGTAAATTGGCTGGTCAAAGTGTTACAGCATATGGTATCTTAATAACTTTTGGTGTGTCATGTCATATTTATTCTTTTTCTTAAAAAGCTACATGGCATCTGCATTATCTGATAAGAGTTTAAAATTTTATTTAATTAATTTAAAGAATATAAAATATCTAAAATGGATTAAAATTAAATATAAAAAGATTATTAAATAACGATTACTTTATAAAAAAATTTATTTATATACATACGTAACTATTAATATAAAAATAATAACGGTACATATTTTATAATAATTTTAATAAAAAATTATCCATATTCTAAAAAAAATAATATATATATAAATAACTGGATATCACCACCATTTCATGTCACTCAAATAACTTTATTTTTTTATATATATTATATGGTAATTATTTTATTATTTTACTCTAATAATATAATAAATAAAATATAATATTTAAATAAAAATAATTATTAATTTATAAATTAAAATATAAAAATATTAATATTATTATTTTATATTTATGACTAATGACCGTGCATCGCACGAGTTCAAAACTAGTATTTTTTAAGATCGATATTTCACCATTGCCCCTAGACGTCCTTGAAAAAACTAATAATAAATACAAAGTACTCAAATTTGTGCCATTATACTCTTGTCCCTTAAAACAAGATAGGAAATACTATATTTGTCATATTTTTAAAAGGTCGTACAAATCAATTATTCATTTCAAACTTTTTATTAATCAACACATCTCTTATGTCAATGACATTTTAACTAATATATAAGTATTTTTAGAAAAAAATTTGAATATAACAAAATAGAAATTGATATGATCTATATATTATTCAAAGTTTTTAAATAATAATATTTATAAGTAGGTATTTTAAGACTTCAATGTCGTAATGATTAGCCACTAATTTGTTAAAATTTTAGAATCTTAAAAAATCTATTTGATATAATCAATCATTTAAAAAAAACTTATGAATAGATATTTTGACACGTGTAAAAAAACATATGGTCATTACGGGATCAAGATTAAAAAACAAAATCGAGAAAAAGAAAACAAGGAGGGGTGTCTTTTTTTTTTCATTTTTCATGTCTAGCAGGTATAATTTTGTGAATAGTCATTATGGGATCTTGATTTTGCAAGTAACTGATTGTAGGAGTCTTGTTTTACAAATTTGTCCTTTTTCATCAGCCTAGCGAGCAGTGACGCCGTTACTCGAATCATTTCTCGGATCCGGACACAAGTTACGAAAGTCTGAAAGTCACTACCCGATCGCGATAACCACGGCAAAGCCAAAGATCGAAGACGGGTCAGTAGCTAACAGGAGAAGAGAAGAGAGGAAGTCTAACCGGAGAAGAGAAGAAGTCTAGCTGAAGGTGGCGCCGCCGCTATGCTCCGTATCGTCGCGATTGCTATCCTCGTCGTTGCCGCCGTAGCCCTTTTCTTCACCATCCCCCGCAAGGAGCTTCCCCAGGTGTTTGTTTATCTTCTCTTAATTTGTTTTACGTCTTTTTTTTTTCCCCAAAAATGGCAACCTTTGTTGAGAATTGGGAGTGATTCGAGTGAAGATGTCTGAATTCTGTATTGAGATTTTCAAGAATGTCGATCATCTGTTAGTTGGATTAAGATAGCGTATTTTGTTTGTTGGTCATCTGTTAGCTGGATGAGATAGCGTTTTTGTTAGTTGGTCATCTGTTAGGTTTATTACCGCTACTGCAGTGGGCAGATCGTGGCGGCACGCAGTGGGCTAAAGCCTATACGACCTGTATTCCACTGTCTGGGTGGGTGCGCCAAAGACCCGAGTTTACCGTCCCCAAACATCAGCTAATCGAAGGGTTTATCTTAAAAAACAAAAAAGTTAAAAGAGTTCGGAAATACTTTTGAGTTTCTAACTTGTGGCTACTGCTCATATTAGAGAACTTGTAGCAATGACATGCATAGTTCTGGTCTTTCACTTAGGCTTGTTAAATAAATTGTCTAGAAAATAATGTCGTTGAATTAGAAATGCATCTATGAGAATGTAGTATGGTTTTAGCTTGGGTGGTTGAAAATTTGAAGTTGTATGTATTCGAGTTGCATGTTTATTGAAAGTAACAATTGAGATATTTAATTAATTTCCCAGTTTTGTTCATGAATCATATAAGATTAAGGTCGCTCAATCTTTGCTAGACATGGGGTTAGTTAAATGAGCTAGTGATTTGATCTTTCATTCTCAAAGAGCTATAATTGCATATGAAAGCCTTTATGCATCGACATGGGCTTAGATTTGGAAAGATATCTTTTTTTTCTTCTGCGGATGGGACTTATTGGAATAACCATTCGCTGTACAGTGTAGAGAATGGGGATGAAAGGAAAGAAAGATGCATACACCGTATAATCTTTCTGGATAGAGATTTGTTCTTCAAGGATAGGAAAAATTATGCTTTGAGTTAGATATATGCTTCCAATCAGTTTGATCTAGATCTGATTTGGAGGCAACTAGACTTGCAAATTTCGGTCCAGGATTGAAGGATCTCGATTTGGTACCTCGAGATGGGTATGAGAAGTTCAAAAGGGATGGCTGAATAGATTGAGATCAAGGGTGGGGATGGTTGTTGTGGCAATAGCCCACGGCTAAAGTAATTGGGAATGAAAAGGATTAAGATTCAATTATCGAAAACAATGTACATATAACCACATGCGAAGTGGCAAGCTTTGTTATTTGGCCAAGAGAAATACTATTATTTAGGATCATTGACTCTGAAAAATTAGGACTAATGTGCATTGTCCACATCAGCCCAATCATCTTTTGGGAAGAATCACTTCCCAATTCTCAATATTTTGGGAATGATTAATTCCCACTTCTCAAAGCAGTCACATGGAAAGGGTCAAAATGACCGTGAAGAATGTCATTGCTCTTAGCTAACGAGTCATATTACAATGAGACACATATATTCACCTGCTAATCTTCCATTTTCTATTTTGGATAATTATCCCTAGAGTAACCTATGGTTGGCATGTATATGGTATGCAATGTGGTTGGACTTTATTGCAGTTATCCTTATTACACAATAAATTACAAAGGGATAAGTACGCCTAGGTGGCTTATTCTTGATTGGCTGCTTTTGCTCGGTCGGATTTGCCTTGGATTTCTAAGGCATGCAGCCAGCCCATAGGCACTAGGCCTTGCTACTCCGGCCGCATGTGCAGCCTCGCATGGCGCTGCCGGATGCCCAAGGGTACGAGCATGGCTGCTGGATGGCTGGATGGTTGGATTTTCCGGGTGCTTTCACAATTTCGCTCAGTGCAATGTGCAATCTCCTGGATGTATACATGGGCATTGGATATGCACAGCCTTGATGGGAAGTGCAGCCTCACATGGGCATATCAAGGCAATTAGGATGCTCCGGATAACTAAGAGCTCTACCATGCTCCCCTAGTTAGATCCTAGCACCACTTCCTTCAGCTCTATTACGGCACCTCCAAGTTCCACCTGGATCGGATTTAAACAACTAAAATATGTGGTCTTATGATTTTGTTTCCCGTTATTTTCAATTTAAAAGGAAGCACTTAATCCCTCTGATCTGATGTAAGACGATCGGCCAGGTTTCTCTGGGTAATCTCGATATATCATGTAGATCAGGAAGGAGCTATTCTTTATGACTGGATTAGATCTGAACCGAAGCGTTTATATCTACTTTCTAAATGAGCCGGGTCAAGTTGTGTGTAATTAGTAGCGATTGTATCATGTAGGAGTTATTAATTAGTTGAAAGTTGTACTAGAAAGTAGAACTATTTAATATTTAGCATGAGGCCTAGCTAGGCATGATTTTATACTTTGTATGAGTTCTTTTTTGTTAGGAGTCATAGTTGAGAGTCTATTTAAATGCATTGGTTATAACCTTTTAGCTATGGAAGAAAAAATCAGTATTGGCTCTATTTTATATTTGATTTAGTCTTAGTAATAAGGTGGAAGACAATCCTGCACGCCAATCCTAGCGGTTCTTATCATCCTCACCAAGGTGGTCTCTTGTGTAAACAATGTTTTATAGGGTTCTAGCACCAATAAGAAGTAGTGGGTAAATTGTCTCCATTAATTCGGAAGTCAGAACTGACTTGGAGCAATTTTGCTTCATTATTTAAGTACAATAGAATACAAGATGACTAGTTGATAAGGTGTACTTTCCATATTCAGAGTCCAGACTAGCTGTATTGTCGGAAAATTAATATTGATCAGAAAGTCAAAGCTCATCTATTTTCTGAAACACTGTAATACTAGCTGTAGCAGGCTATATTATGGGAAAATTATTTATCTCAATTCGTGTGACTTGAACTCTTCGTTACGCTTCGCTACTTTGACGATAACAATGCTGCATGTTCTTGAAGTTACTGTCTCCATTCGTGCTATTTGAACTCTTCGTTATGCTTTGTTATTCGTGGTATCCATGTTGGACACTTCATCTAACCAACAGGCATGTGGATATGACTATCATAATAAAGAGGAACTTACAAAATGTAAGTTAACTTGCATTTAATTGTGCCTGCCTTTATATAGCCATAAACGTGTTTGAATAACATATTTCCACCTTCTTGGTTCATAGCTTCAATTGTTGATGGCCTACTTTTACTAAATCTTTTAAGTATGTAAGCTGTAAGTCTGGATAAGATTTTTTTTTTTTTTTTCCCGCGACCAGTGTTGTATGTCTGATGATTAAATACTTATCATATGTCTAGGAGGAGCTCAAGGTGGTAAAAATCCCAGAAGTAACCCATAGGGTTTATTTAGATGTTGACATTGATGGCCAACATGCAGGTATCTTGTTAAAATTGACTGATCCTTATATAACACTTCCTTTCAATCTTCTCATTAAAATTTTTGCCATCTGTTAAGTGACTTTTGGGCATTTATAGTTGTTTGGTAATTCTCTTTGCATGCTCGATCTTAGTTGTTCTAGTTAGTTATTAGCATGGGAGATGCTTTGGTAATGTGGATATTAACCTTTTTTTTGTTTTGTATACTTCTATTCTCTTTCTTGTGCACTTGTTAATGGCTGTGCAGTGCTCATGTTGATTAAGTGGAAGTGACCACCTCTTTACTTGATGACTTAGAGCTATACTTAAGGAACTCTAGAGAAGTCGCAAATAGAATGTTACATAATCTGACTATTTTTACCAAATTATGTTGATCTTCTCAATAACAACATGACTTCTCTCCGATAAAAGAAACAAGTGGTGGATTATCATTACTGACTTTCTGCAAACTTTTTCTTAAAAAGCAAAAGGAGAATAGCATATAGACATTTCTGATTTTCTATAAGAAAGCTGATTCTTCAAGGATTTCTGCTAGATTCTGATGGGAAGAGTAGCGGGATGCCCCACAGGTTCCTCGCCTCATATGTCTAAACCATGGTTTGACGTCTCGTGTTCGGCACGCGTCGTGCCGACTGAGACGAAGTGGCGGCACCGGAACGGCTGAAACGGCTGTTTTTCGGCCGTCTCGACCCGGTCACGGACCACGGTGTGTCCGTCTCGACCGTGCCGACCGAAACGGTCGGCACGGTCGGCAAATTTCGTTTTTTTTTTTTTTTTTTAATAATGAGTATTATCATATTTATTCATGAGATATGTGGGTATATTATTTTCAAATAAGGCACGGAGTAAATTTATATGATTTAGATTTCGTCGATATCAACCACACCAACACTCAATGTGGTAATAATTTATAATATGTGCTTTGAATTTTAACAAATGAATGAGACTTCTTGTTATTTAATTTTTATTACTATTTATATAATAAATCTTATATTTTTTTTATATAATTGTACGATTCGGCACGGTCGGCACGTCTCGAGATCTGAGTTTACCGAAACTCGAAACGGTACGGCACGGTAAACCTTGGTCTAAACTATGATATCTGGTGAGATAAGACTAGCAGCTAGACAAGCAGGCTGAATAGATGAGGGAAAGGTGCCACGGAGTGGAACTGAGTATAATATTGGACAACTGAATGCACCTTTAGGTGCAGCTTAGGAACTGAAACACTTGCTTGAGCACAATGGAAATTAAGTTTATTATTTTCAACAGTGGATTAGGTCATACATAGTTAAAATAACTAATACTTTAGATATGGCCCCTCTAATGAATGGAGAGATCCTATTAATACTTAATATTATACTCAGCAATATGAGATTCTTCAGCCTTGTGTCTATTAGGCTCTAACATAACTGAATAATGTTACAAATAGGTAATCCTCAAGAAATGCTAGATGGGTTTGCAGTTATTAGGACAAATAGGTGCTGGTTTACTTGCATATGTTGGCGGGAACTGACAATGGACCAACTGTAGTAACCTTGGCTGAATAAATAGAGATGGTCCCACTTTCTGCAGGATCTTTTGAAATTTTTGTTTATTAGGTCTAATATATGGTAACATGAGAGCTTCAAACTTGATATACTGTTGCTAATGATCTGTATGTGAGATCTCTATGAGAATGGTTTGTTAAATTCATTTAATGTATCTTTCAGAATAATTGATTGACAAATCACACAACATCCCAATCATTAAATCCGAGGGTTCGTGGAGAGGGTAGATGTATGCAGCCGGGCCCTGAAGGAGGTTGTTTTTGTAGGACTCTCGGTCTGAGGAAACAAATCCAACACATATGGGCAAGCAAGCACACAAGTTCACATAATAAGAATCACTCCGAGCATGCCCAACACAAGCATGAACCGCGCACACATAATTGATTGACAAATTCCAAAGTCAATCTCGCTATAATCATCAGACACGACGTGGATTTAAACTCGGAAAATTGACCATTGAACAAGTAATAGTATATGTAGTACCCTTAGTTTTATGTACCAGTCGGAAAAGCTTGTGCGGCGCGGTAAGTGCCTGTTCAATTATTAATGCGGCACGATCCGGCACGGTACTTGGCAAAAATTTTATATTTGAATATTTAAATAAATTTTAAAGTTTTACTCATAATAAATAACAAATAAATGTCCTACGGAAAAAAAAAACATCCTTCGGGCCGTAGCTACGTACATCTATCCTCCTAGACCCTGACTCGGCGGACTCATCAGTAGGATGTTTTTGTTGTTGATGATGATAATAATAACAAATATATATATATATATATATATATATATATATATATATATATATATATATGTATATATTGTTGATGATGATAATAATAACAAATATATATATATATATATATATATATATATATATATATATATATATATATATATATATATATATATATATATATATATATATATATATATATATATATATATATATATATATAAGCATGGTCAGCAGGGCACAATTTGCAATGTTGGCTCGTGTCATGATCTGAATTCACCAAAATTCAGCTCGGCTCGGCACTGAATGGTAGTATCTTTAAAATGAAACAATAAAGTTAGATAGTGGAGCATTTTTACGGTCATCCACATCTCATGCAAAAGTCAAGAACAGTGCTGTTGAAGCAATTACCGACCATAAGCAGGTTCTAAACTAGCCATTTACGTAAATTTACTCTCATGTTCTCAAAGAAGCTTTTTTTGCAAGAAACTCGCTTTGAGCTTTATTTTCAGAAAGTGCTATTCTAAAGACTGAATGTCGCTTGCATATTGTCTTTGTCTTCTGTAATTCAATCCTTGAATATGCATCTTCAAAATGGGACGTCTTTGGCTGTGATCATTTAGGTGTTACATAAGCAACAGTGCAGTGCATTACTGATGCAAAAGTATATCAATATTTGAAACTTTATTGATACTCATAAATTTTATGTTTTTTGATACTTAGATTAACTTATGCGGGATTGGATTTTTCTATATGAATAGTAAAATAATAATTGACTAATAAACTAAATGTAAGTTTCTTATTTCGATGCTGCTTTGACATACAATATGAAGAAAATTAAATTTTAATTACTTGATTTACATCTACAAAAAATGTACCTTGAGTTGCAACGGATATAGGAGTTATGAACAAATATTTTTAGATAAAATGAAGAAAGACAACTTTAATCATTCAAAATAAGCATAATTCAATTCTACACAGTAAAGTTGTCGTATATATAGTGTATATGGTGGAAGATCAAATTTAACGAAGGGTACAATCTTGCCATTATAAAATGGTCTAATTTTGCAAAAGGTAAATACTGTTATAAACTGTATAAGACTTAAATTAGAGGGCTGCTATTCATCAGGGGCTCCTGACGGCCCTGATGAAATTGGGGCCGTCCGAGGCCTCTCGGGATGTGTATAAACACATCCCGAGGGGCCCGCGGACGGCCCCGATTGTATCAGGGCCGTCAGGGGCCCCTGAAGAATGGTTTTTCTCCTTAAATTAAACCATTTGATACATATATAGTCTACTTTTGTAAAATAAAAAGTCACATTAAAATTGTCAATATTATACAAGGTAAACATTTATCACTCAATAAAGTTAAATTCGCCCATGAATATTAAACAGTTCATGAGCGGTGGTTTTTGCCTTAACTTTATAATTATACTTCTCTGAAACTTATCACTGATGCCTATGTATTCAAAATATTCATGACTTATGATAACGGTACCATGGCCTCGTTTTCCCCAAATCAAAGAGACAGCACTGCAAAAGTAATACATTAAGTAACAATGTGGCTGGATTTTTCTGTATGTTTTGCTTTGTATTTGGTATGATTAAATGTTGGTGTAACTTTTCAACGTATTTAATTTTTGTGCTTAACCTCCAGGTAGAATTGTAATCGGCTTGTATGGTCAAGAGGTGCCACAAACTGCAGGTAGGTTCTTATGGTTTTATTGGAAAACAAGAGCTTGTACTTAGTTTGACATTCATAGGAGCAATGTTCTCCTCTAGATGCTTTTGTGATTTACATGGAAAATTTCCCCTTCCTGAAAAAATACAAATGCTTCCTTAATATTTACAGATATATAGTTTTTTTTTTTGCTGATATATAGTTTTTCTTTTTCATTTGTTTTACAGAAAATTTCAGGGCACTTTGCACAGGTATGTAGGACAGATCAATTTGATTTGGTTTCCTTTCTTGAGCTTTTTTCCTCCCGTACACACATACCTATACATACATACCTATGTGTGTGTGTGTTCGTGCATTTTTTTTGTTTAGGGGTAGGGGTGGCTGTGGGTTGTGGCGTGCCACGCTGTATAGTGGTAAACATTATACTGATTTGAACCCTGGTGGTTATAGGTGAAAAGGGCAAGGGGTCTCGAGGAAAAAGACTTTTTTATAAGGGAACTCCATTCCATCGCATAGTTTCTGGTTTCATGATTCAAGGTGGCGATGTTGTTCGTGGGGATGGTAAAGGCAGTGACTCAATATATGGTCGAACCTTCCCTGATGAAAATTTCACCATAAAGCATTCACATCCAGGTTTTCATCTCTTGACTAACGTATAGTTCATTTATATGCTTTTGCACCGTCTAAGCAAGTATGCCACCCTGTTAATTCTAATTCAAAATTCTCTTCGTCGCCCGGACTCTCACTCATGGCTTTCCAAGGTGCCACAGATTAGGCTATTCTTTGCATCTTATTACATTGCTTTACATCTGGTAATACCAAGTCATTTGGGCTTTAGGATGGAAAGTAGAAGAAACGCTTTTATATAGGATTATTCCAAGTTTGACATGCTGTAGAGTATATCAATGAAATTATTTGAAAACATTAAAGAAAATTCATGTTACCAATGCTTTAAAGTGATTTTACGCTTCCTTGTGATCCTGTTATTATTTACTTGCATCTTTTTTTTGAGATATCCAAGTCATTGGTGGTTGAATCTTTTGAGTTTGAGTTACTCAATAATTGAGACTTCTTGGGCGGTTTAAACTCAATTCAATCTCAGATTGCGATTTTAGCTAAGAAATATGTTTTGCAACATTGGTTAACCATAGTTTATTGATCTATAGGATATGACTAGTATTGTATCACCCAGGTCAATGAAGACGACTAGTAAACCTTCGCCTAGCAAGTATTATATCATATCCTTGTTACTGATAACAGCAAAATTCTTAATACAGGCAAAATGCTGTACTTTAATTGGTTGCCTCCTTATCACTTTGTCTTTTTTTGTTCTTGGAAATCTCTCTTTGGTCTAATAATCCGGATTTTAGAGTGATGATTGATGAGTAAACTCTCAACCAAAAAATAAAAAAATAAAAAAAAAAACGAAAAAAAAAAATCTTAGTGTATGTGAATGGTTCTGTGTTCAGAAATTTGTTCAGACTTTTCTAACTCAGAATATGTAAAACAAAAGGATGGATCATCTAAGGCCGATGGGTTGTTTGTTGTCGATTTGTTAATTTTACCAAAGTCTTCTTACAAGAGGTATAATAAATTGAAATATTTGTTCATTCCTTTTGTGGTTATTTACTTTCAGGTATTGTTTCCATGGTAAACTCCGGGCCTAACACCAACGGATGCCAGTTCTTCATAACTACGGTGAAGGCAACCTGGTAAATATTATACTTCATGTTTTATATTTAATTTCAGTCTTTCAGAATTCTCATATACGTAATACACGAAATTTAATGATTTTACCGCAGGTTGGACGGGGAGCATGTTGCCTTTGGTAGGGTGATAGAGGGCATGGACACTGTCTATGCGGTTGAGGGCGGGGCGGGTACTTACGATGGGAAACCAAGGAAAAAAGTGATCATCGTGGATTCAGGCGAGATTCCAAAGAGTCAATGGGACAGAGAAAACCAATTGATCAACAGCTAGGTATATGCTTTGGTGATATTATACATATCCTCTCTATAATGTGGTATGATATTTACTTGGAATTGCGAATTTAAGCTTAACATGTAAAATATTATACCATATTGCCTCTTTGAGATCGTCGTGGTTGCTTCCAGTTGTTACACTTATCAAATAGGAAGATTAGAGCATCATGATATTACGAGTTCGAGTATAATATATGTGGGTAAGAGTATCATTGGATTGTAATGTAAATATTAATTGTAGTTGGGCTTCAGGTTAATGTTCTTTTTAAAAGATTGGCTGTAGTGGGAGGTGTAAACCATTGCTTCAGCTAAACTTGAAAAGATCGATTCGGAGTAGATGTCAGCAATCATGGCAGCATTTGAGTTCGACTCATTACTCATGCAGTAGGCTCAAGCTCAACAAGGTCTTTAAAATGGACTAGTATTTTTTTTAATTAGTACAAATATTTATCGTCCTAATCTATATATTCATATATAAAACTGTTACGTAGATAATATAATTAAATGTATAATTTTTTGGTTTATCGAAAAAATCGAAATATCTAAAGTTGTTTGCAGTGGCAGCGTATAAGAGCTTGTACAAATGGATATATATAAAATATATTTTTTTCAATAAACTAAAAATACCATGGGTGAATAGTGCATTGCAGCACTTACTTAACGATAGGTTTGATAAATCGTAAGATGCTATTATTGTCGAGGTCATTTGAGCCCCATGACAATTCAAATCAAGCTTAACTTAAAAACTTAGGCTTTCAAAACAAGCTCAATTTAAGCAAATTGATGCTTAATTGGGTCAACAGCGGATGCCAGTCTTGATTCCAACCAATAAGATAATTGTGTATGAGTATTGCTATTGATGAGAAGTATTAGAAGCCATGATACTATGGAATGTATGTAGTACATATTTATATTAAGTTCTAGTTTTGTTTTTTGAAAAAAAAATGTAACAAAAAATTATGTCAAAGAAGTTTTCAAGGTGTAGTTTTAACATATAATTTACTTTAAAATTAATTTTGAACTATATTTTAACAGCTTATTAGACATATTCTTTTGTAAATTTTATAAATTTTTTTTAAAAAAATACAAAACTGATTAGTCAATAAGCCTTATTTTGGTTTAACGGTTTGTATTATTAGTGCAGTTAGGGTTAACCCATGTCTGTACTATTGCTAGTTTTAGTAGTAAATAAAGGCATAAGTGTTTACGTGGTTGGCTGATTATACAGACTATATCTACGGGAGTAAATAAAAATTCCAATAATAGTATTATAAATGTAGGTGAAGGAATTAAGAGGTGGAAGAAGGTGACATATTGAATAGAAGATGTTACAAGGATAATATTTAACTTGATCGGAATTTATATGGAGAAAATGGGGTTGCTTGATGAATTGTCACTTGAATTTCTTTATGCCTTACCTACTGACACTCGCCTCATTGATTGTATGCGTTATTGCGATGTGACGATCGAGGGGGTCAGAGGGATCGGCGGCCAATCTCGAAGTCCATGTCGGGTTGCTTGTTGTCGGTGTGTGAGGTTCTTGTCATGTTTGCATTCCCGGTTGGCGAGGAAGGTGGCAGAGTGACTTGCTGTTCTGCGGCGAGCGTCTCAACTGCGTTGCATACCGTAATTGTTTGTTCACGTAGACAGACGCTGTATTTATCAGCTAGATGGAATGTCTGCATGGGTTAGTTGCTAGATGTCACATTAGCATCTGGCTACTCGTTTGACCTTGGGCTTGCTATGATTACGTGCGTCCCACCGGCCCCATGAGGACTGTCGGGTTTGGCTAGACAACTTTTGGTAAGTTTTCTGGTAAGGCTGCTTCTAGGTTTTCAGGCTCAACCCACTTCAAAATCATAATTAAATATATAATTTTTTTAGTTTATCCAAGAAACATATCAATAAGTTGTTTGTGATGCAAACATATCAATAACAATAAGCTTCTAAAGAGATGTACAATTTTTTTTTTTTTTCGATAAATTAAAAATACCGCCAACGAATAGTGTATTGCACCACGTTCTTACAAATGTAGGTTTGTGGCTAGTTAGGGCGGTTTAGTTTTTATTTATAATACTAAATTATAATAGTAAAGTTTGGTGGTATTTTATACCATCATATTAATTATCTAATTAATATTATGAAATAAATTTATATTCTGTTTCGAATAAACTAAAATATTTCTCTATTAGTCCTCACTTCTTGCTAATTATTAGAATATCTGATAATCAACTCGCATATTCTTTTTCTCCCTCAACTATAAGCTACACCTCCCGTATCTCTCTTTCTTCATCCGTTCTCTCTATTTATTAGTTAATTGTTATGTCCGGCTTCCAAATGTACTATCTTAGACTTCAAAAAGTATTATCCCTGTCTTTAGTATTGCCTTTGTGATAAGTTCATCTCCTATTATTATTTCAAGTTCATATTCAGGCGTCAGTAGAGTGGGCTCCATTGACTCCGGTGGCTATATAGTAGATTCAACTATATCAAATGATAATTCATTTTTCTATCATATGATTTTTGTTTAAAATGTATTGTCTATATTTTTTGTATTCATTAGTTTGTTTTTGTTTTAGTTATTTTTATACACGTATTCCAGATTTATTGTCTGCTAATATTAATATAATTTTATTAATATATATATATATATATATATATATATATATATATATATATATATATATATATATAGCTGAAGTTCATGAGATGCATCTGAAAAAACCATAAAATAAACCTTACAAGCCAAGAAAAACCCAAAGAGATCTGCCGAACCGCTGGTAGGCCCACCCCGCCCAACCAGCCACGCGAACCGGGCTGGATAAAATCAGCCCGCTCACGCGGGGCGTGGCAGATCAGGGTAGGTCAGCTCGCATTAAATTTTTTTTTTTTTCTTTTTTGGCCGCTGCAGCATCCGCATTTGTTTTAAATTTTTTCTTGCTTTTTGTTTTATTTTTAATTGTTTAAATATTTTAAAAAATAGCTGCCGGCGGAGCCGAGCTAGCATTTTAAGGGGGGCCGGCCCGCCCCGCCTAACGTATAGTGCGGGCGGCCTGTGGCGCCGCAGACCGGCCCGAGACCGCACGGGGTGCATCTTCTACCGGCTCGTACTCCCAACTTCGCTTCCTCGCTCGCTCTTCTCCCAGCCGAGACTTTCAACATTCTCTCTCCGTCGCCATGGTTCTCGAGGTCGTCTACAACCTAATTGTCTCTCTTTTCTCTGATCGCTTCTTACTCTACAACTTGAGCTGATTCGAGCCCATTGTTTTGTTGTTCTTCAGGCAACAATGATCTGCATCGACAACTCCGAGTGGATGCGGAACGGCGATTACGCGCCGAATCGATTCCAAGCCCAGACTGATGCCGTTAATCTTATCTGCGGCGCCAAAACTCAGGTTCCCCCCTCGACCCTCTTCCATTTAGGTTTAATTTTAATATTTTATTATCAGTATTTGTTGTGATTATTCAATTAGAGTTTTGATGCAGTCGAATCCGGAGAACACGGTGGGTGTGCTGACGATGGCCGGAAAGGGAGTGCGCGTGTTGGTGACGCCCACTAGTGACCTCGGAAAAATCCTTGCTTGCATGCATGGTACTAAATTCAAGCTTATATAAGGCGGCTTTATGGATTTGTGCTTCATTTTGTTAGCTTTTTATGTTGGTTGTAGGGTAACCACTGCTTCCTACTCAGTGACAGTATGGATAGATTGTTTGATTGTTTAATTCTTCTATATTTTAGTGAAATTCTTTATATCTTTTGAAGGACTTAAAATCTTGTAGAGTAATACGGTCTGTTTTTATTGAGTTGGAAGATGCTTTTATCTTGGTAAATTTCTTTTATGCTCTTCCTTGCACTTTAGTGTTGTCTCGGGCATTTCTATAGTAGTTGAATCTTTCGTGTAAAATTAGATTCCAACTCTTGCATTTGTCATGAATCATAAGAGTCAGGGCAATTGTTGATGCCGTAAATGATGTACTTGAAAGTCCCTTACATAGGATGGGCATGGGATTACTAAGAGTAAGTTAGGGGCCTTTTGCTTTTAGAGTTTTATCTGGCTTCTTAGTTTTGTCTGATAAAAAACATGCACTTTTTCACTTCAACATTACAAAGGCGTAAGGTGCACTAAAGTAATAGAGATCCTAGATCCTAGTCACAAGGCGAAGTTTCAAAGGCGTGCGTTTGAGCGACATACATATGCTCATCATGCATGAAATATTTATATATTGAGTAAGTTATTTACCAAAATGCACTTAGACAACGGATATTCGTATAGCTATTTTCATCAGAAACATGACAAAAATCCACAAAGAAAGAAAGATTAATGGACACAATCTTTAAGCACCAGGGCCAACAAAGAATGGACTATAAGCTTAAAAGGGTATAAGACGCATTAAGGCGATATACTCTTTTTATCACTCTTTTTCTTTTTCATATAATCTATTACTTCTTTCCAAAAATGATCGAAAAAGATAACAAGCCTTTGTATCACGATAAAATTCCTACGATACTTCTCTAGTATAATAATTCCTTCTCTTGCTTTTTGGCAAATTTAGTCGCATTCTTTTTTTTTTTTTCATTTTGCCATTAATTCACAAAGTCGCATGCCTTTTGTGCCTTGTGCAACTGGCGCGCCTCATCTTCCTTGCACTTCAGTTTAACTTGCCTCATTTTGTTCATTCTAATCATTAACATGTTCATTGATATTCTTCCATGACAATTGAATGTTGTTGAGTATTGAAGATGATTCCAGCATTGGTGAGGGAAGCAAATTTTGCCTAAATTTTGCTTGAGTATCTTTTTGTCTATTTTTGACTATCCAGGAGCTTGAATTGCTAAAAGTTGGTGCATTCTCGTGGAGTTTCGAACTTTGCTTAGTTATATTGAGCTATTGGGTCCTTAACTTATTAACAAGTCGAATATTAAACTTTGTGGAGTTAGCATATCACATTCGTTTTTCAGTGGCATGCTATGTATGAGTAGGTCATGATGCCCTCCGTTCTTCTTTGGCAGGCCTTGAAGTAGGTGGTGAGATGAACCTGACTGCAGGAATCCAGATTGCGCAGTTAGCTCTTAAGCATCGTCAAAATAAGAAGCAATACCAAAGAATTATTGCTTTTGTTGGAAGGTAATGACTCCTTGTCAGGCCAATTGGCCCCTTTCATCAATTGTTTTTTGACTTCTCTACATGTTTTATGTAAAGTCCAATCAAGTATGAGAAGAAGGTTTTGGAGGCCATTGGTCGGAAATTGAAGAAGAATAATGTAGCCCTTGACATTGTAAATTTTGGAGAAACGGACGATGAAAAAACTGAAAAGTTGGAAGCTCTCGTAGCTGCTGTAAATAGCAGTGACAATAGTCATATTGTTCAGGTACCTCCTGGTTCAAGTGCTCTCTCAGATGTGCTTATAAGGTGATTGCCATTATCTGTATTTGTTATACCTGTGTAAATAATCTATTTTCTAAGGCATAGTTTCTTTGCTGCAGTACTCCTATTTTTACTGGGGATGGGGAAGGAGGTAGTGGTTTTACTGCTGAAGCTGCTGCAGCTGCAGCTGCAGCTGGTGGCATGGCTGGTTATGATTTTGGTGTTGATCCAAATATAGACCCTGAGCTGGCTCTTGCACTTCGTGTTTCAATGGAAGAGGAAAGAGCTAGGCAAGAAGCAGCTGCAAAGAAGGCTGCTGAGGATGCTGCCAAACAAGAAAAGGGTGGTGAACAAGCTTCAAGCTCACAAGATGTGACGATGACCGAACCAGCCACAATCACAAGTCCTGACACAGATGATAAGAAAAACGACCTAATGGTCCGCGTTTTCTTTATGTTTGAGATCTCTTGAGTAACTGTCTGCATTTTTTACTGCTTGCTATTCTTGCATTTATAAGCTGATAACCATTTTTGAATAAACCTAGTCAAGCATTTATAAACTTGAATAAGTAATTCAAATGGAGGTTTGTATGTGATACGGTTATGTCCAAATGCAACACAAACGCATGTGGGGCAAACATTATTAATGTATTCTATGGCTTTGTTTTTGAAGTTTCTGATACTGGCCTAAGTTTTGCAATAGCTTACGTAATGTTCTTTAGGAGGTTTTTTTTATTTATTTTTTATCAACATGTTTTGCAGGATGACGAGACTGCCTTGCTCGAGCAAGCACTTGCAATGTCAATGGGTGATGCTAGGTCTAGTGGTGCTTTAATTGCAGATGCTGATATGATTAATGCTAGTACAGATGATCACGAATTGGCTTTAGGTAAGATCTTATATTTGTTCCTTAAACTGTCATGTGTAGTCTGATTTTTTACATCTCTAGTTCCTTAACTGTCATATAGAGTCTAATATTCTAGTATTCCATAAAAGATACACAGAGACGAGTTTTTTTTGAAGTAAAAGATTTACAAGTTGCACTGTCTGTCTTAGTATATAGCAATATTGGTGGATTAGTTATCTAAGTTCGCCACTGGCCCTACCTATAGCCTTCTTCAAATTCAATGTGGTAATTTCCTCTTTTCGCAGGGTCAGACCTCATCGATGCAAGCAATAAGCATTATACATTTGATATTTATTTTTGGGTGCAGCATTAAGTGCTCTAGGTTTGACATGACCAATGTCCATAGGGTTTGGGAGTCCAGTATTTTAGCTCTTGAGTATAGGCTTAAGCTTTCTATCTGGCTACTTAAGTACATCATTATGAAATCTAGACCCAATATATGGGTTTGCTTATTTTCGTCAGACCTAGGTTGAACGATTCCATTTACAAGCCTTGCACAGAGTTGGTATTTAATGTGAAAAGCATAACAATATGTATGTATGTGTTATGGACGCAATATATGTATGTATGTATTTTCTGGACGCAATGATAGTAACACTGGCGGCCCAGTGGCGACTCTACAATTATCCTACTCCTAAGATTAAATTATCTAACATTTATTCCATGGTGATAAAATAGTACAAGTACAAATTTTTATATAGAGCAAAGTTTACCTAATGTAGAACACTTCTAGAAATCTTCCCCAATAAAACCCTTACTAAGGTAGACTACTACCAAATATAAACTTCCTAAACAATCTTATACAAAATTCTGTAAATAATATAATTTTTTAATACAACTCTTACTATTTTCAGTTGAACCTAAACTTTGACTCGACACATGGCTCGAACTTTCTATCTCGGTACATAACATTCCATCCTCCTTGGAAGGTAACCTTGTTCTCAAGGTTGCAGAAGTAACGCTCCTAAAGAATTACCAAAATATGCCACGATGAGTTGCTTCCTTCCAATTTTCTACATTTGCCTTTATGGCCTTGCTTGGCAACTATAAAGAAAGAGGGATATGTAAATAGCCAGCAAAAGAGTAATTCTGTTTCCACTAAAGATTGCTTGAAAATACTTATTGCCTCTGAAATTTGCAGTTCTCAGTTTTGACTGACCATTCACTGGCCTAATGGAGAAAGATAAGAAGGATTAGTTATTACTATCCAATTGTCCTTAAAAGTAACGCTTCATGTGCTGGGATCGTGATAATGGTATTGTGATCCAGATAGTAGAAGGCAACACCTGTATAATGCTTTACACGCTGTTTGACTACCGAGTATACATGTGCTATAAAATCTATCAGTTGCTTTAGACGGCACTAAATGAAACTACTTGATTTTGTTTTGAGTTGAGAATGTTCTTACGCGGGAGGTTTTGTTTTGCGCATATAATTTAAACTTCAAATGTAACAATTTGATAAGGTTGAATTTAAATATTTATTTAAAATTCGAAAATCTTTTTATACGTTTTTACATGTCAGGATATGCTTGTCAATGATTGAATTTTGCATATTTCAAAAATATTGAGCGTCGCAAATATGTTTTCGTCACTTTACTTTCTACAGCTTTGGAGATGTCTGCTCAGGATAATACAAAGGATTCATCTGCACAGGCTGACATGAACAGAGTTCTTGAGGATCAATCGTTTGTTTCATCTATTATTAATTCAGTATGCTTGTCAAGAACCTTAGGTAATCATTGTTATAGGGGGTTTTATCAGACTCTTCATGACAATTTTGCTGTTCATGATGTTCCTGCAGCTTCCTGGTGTTGATCCAAATGATCCTGAAGTAAGAGACTTGCTGGCATCTTTGCAAGGGCAGTTAGATGTATGTTTTCTAGCTGCTTTCCCAAAACTCTATTAATTTTTTATATAGCTGTATTAATGATCCATCCATTTCTCTTGAATATCAAATCAGAGCTATTACTGGTAGGAAATTTTTGACATTGCAATTAGAGTATAACATTTTATTGTAACAGTTCTACTGCTGTTAAAAACTTCAGGTTCTTCATGGTATGTTGAAAGAGTTATCCAGCACCTATCCCTATTTTAAAGCTTTAGAAGCACGTCATAAGCTTACAATTTTAACTCATTCTTTTACATTATACAATTTAGTCTGTCTGCCAATCCCTGAGGACATGGTTTTTTGAACTTAAACATTAACAAATATCCCTAAGATCTTTTAATTTAAATTTAAAGTATCCCTTGCGGTATTGACAATTTTGTATACAAGCTGTTTCACCTTTTCATTAGTTGAGCAAATTTGTAACGTAATCTGTAATTGTTGATTTGTTGCTCAAGCAAAGTCACAAACTTTGATATGTTAATTATGGGAAATGGGGTAAAAGTTGAGTCATATCTATGTCACCCTGGTGAATATGGTTGAAGGTCAAAATACGGTTGGAGAAAACTTTTCCTACTTGTTACTAAAATGTAAGTTGGGAAAAGTCTCTCAGGTACTACTTTCCAATATAAAGAAAAATAAAATGATGACACGAAGAAGTGTTGAAGGGATAGCGGTCATAAGTAGTGTCTATGATCACTGCACTCTTCATCCTTCTTTTAGCCAAAATCAAGTTACTAGCCCAAATAGTTTACAGTTTTGAAGTATAATAGAGCTATAAGAAGCACTGATGGAAAGAGTTGGTTAACATGCTGATCATTATGGATGAATGCATTCATTTGCTCGTGACTCGTGAGCAGTTGATGTTGAGTTGATTCCATTGATTTGTGAGGAGATTCCATTTTGTGGCTATACCTGGGATTTTAACTCCTTAGCATGGTCGGCTATCTTAACAAGTTGGACCTTAAGCTATAAAGTATCACTTCTTGTCCTTAGTATCACATTATGTAGGTAGTTTTGGTGACTTCACCTGTCTACTGTCGTTAATGATTAAAGAAACACTGCATTCATTTGCATATCCTTTCTTCTATGAAGTTGCTATGCATTTGACAGCAATGATATTACTTTGTTTTCCTTTTCACGATGAATTTGCTCGTGAATTATTGATGTTCTCTTTTTTTTTACAACTTTCTAATATTGGCTAAGAATTTGGTATTATATTGAACTGTCAACGGCCTTTCCAGCCCAAGCCTGATCAGAAAGAGGAGAAACCTGAAAATGCTGGTGATAAATAGGAAGTGGCATTCGGAGGTGTTCCTGCCTTCTCGTGTACCCATGTAAGTCAATAATTAACATCAAATAAATTATAATGTTAATTGAACAGCAGTTAGCTTATCGTTTTAAGGTGTATGTCCCATAATTCTGTCTTCCTGTGCATATTACTTGAGGTGATCTGATATTTTACTTTAACACACTGCTTGCTTGTTTCTGTTTTGGAGTGAGCTTCTTCCTAGTTGGTGGTTGTGATTGTCTTTTATTATTATTATTATTATTATTTTGCTTCGTAGGCTGCTAAAATTGCTTTTAACTTGCAAAGTTCAGCTAACACTACCTTACTTTTTTCCTTACGACATTGCAGGCTGTTTTCAGGATTTCATCAAGTCGATATGCTGCCTGAGTTTGACGCCATCATTTGTAGTTCCCCAAAAAATAAACATTGCACTAGAGATGCTATATAATCAGCTTCAGATGAATCTAGATATTGGTTTTGGAACGAAAGCTTCCCTCCAATCACTACCTTTAGAATGCAAAATATAAAAGGCATTTATGAGTTTAAATGAAGAAAGCCTGTGCGCTTGCCGTAACTTTCTTCTGTTATTGTTTAGTTTTAAAGCACAATACAGAGGGCATGCTTTTCTGTTGATCAATCAGATAGGAAGCAATAGGATGTTGAATTCGGCAGTATGAACTGAAACATTTTATTTGATTTCTTGCTTGGAATATATATATATATATATATATATATATATATATATATATATATATATCTTTTTAGATTAATGGATGAAATCCACTGTACTGATTCTAATTTGTAAGCTTGTTTGAGCAGCTTAACCTAAGTAGTCATGATGCATCTAGATGGTTTTAAAATGATACATATGGCCCACGATTTCTGCATCGGAATGCATGCCGGCCAGGGAGCCATTTACTTGTAGCTAGTGAAAATAAAGTCGGAGGAAAATGATTTGAGAAGTAATACAGTGTTGAGAAGTGGTGGAGAAGTAATATTTGGATTTGTTTGTTTAAATTTGAGTTGTTATGTAGGGAAGAAAATTGAAAAGTGTTTGTTTAGAAAGTATGGAAATCCAAATCGAGTGACTAAATGAAAAGTGAGAAACTCCTTTTTTTTTTCCTCATTTTTAATAGGAAGTGGAAAGTGATATACAAGTTAAACGGCTCCTAAGTATCATTTGTCTCTGAAGGTTCAACGTCAACCATTGGATTATAAGTCATATATATATTTGTGCATCTTCTTCTATTGTATTATATATTTTTATTTACTTATATTAAAACCACAAGCATTCAACAGAATCTTTATTTACTTATATCTTTATGTACGCCGAGAAAGGCCCCAATATAATTTATTGAATGCGTTGCCAGATGAGAAGGGCAGTCTCTAATCAGCCGCCACATCAATATGCCGCTATTTTTTGGAATCATCAAGACTTCCAATGTATTTAGAACCATAAATAGTACATCAAAATGTGCTTGTACATATTGCGATAGATTGATGCATCAAGGTTTTCTGAAGAATAATATTTATGATAAATGCAACTAGATGACCATGCAATTATGAATTAAACAAGGCCAAATTTTGTAGGGGCTATCTTTCTAGGTTGCGCATGGTGTCCTATATCCTTAGGAACATACTGCAAATGTTATATGGCAACCGCATGGCAAGTAAGAGGAGAATATGCCATGCTTTATTTTACTTTTATTGGAAATCGATTCTCGGCACTTGGAGGCTAAAAAATATTCAACTTTCGCACCTGTGCATACTCTGTACTTTAATTTATTGCACTATGTTTTTGATCTTTTGTCTATAAAATGGTGGTGCAGGAAGTGCGAGCTGGACTAGGCCTCACTATCGCCATGGGCCAAGCCATGGCCCGTACTACCACCAGCACCGGCTATCCAGTTTTGTTGTCAAGGGCAGAATTTTGATTAGTGGCCCGAGGAGGCCGGACCGTCCGTTCAGAGGGATTTATAAAGAAAAAGACAAACTTAATTCCAAATAAAATGCAATTAAAAGAAATGAACTTAAAATAAAAAAAAAATGTAATATTATTATAAGGAAAAGTGCAAGAAGTCTTCAAGTTGAAGACAACAATACGAAGTAAATATATAAAAAAAGGAGAAGTGCACTTTACACAGCACTTGTACTGCAGAGAATAGTATGTTATGCCGTTGGTGCTAAAATAAAAGCTCAAACAGAAATCCGGAACTAGCCCGTGCAGCACAACCATGTGGGCCACAAGCCGCCAAGGGGCACTTACAACTCACGTAGCCGTCGCACGGGCCAAGCTGTCGGCGAGTGGTCATGGGCCATTCCTGCATCTCTACTGTAAAGTAACCACTTTATGCTCGAAGAGGACTCAGCAGTTTGTAAATAACGAAAAATATAATTCGGCAGAAAATTAGCTCTTGGGCTTCTAAATTTATTAATGTCATGATTATTATTTAAAAAGAAGAAGGCTGGTGCAAGAATGGGGTGGTGGCGCAGTTGGCTAGCGCGTAGGTCTCATAGCTACTGAGTTATCCTGAGGTCGAGAGTTCGAGCCTCTCTCACCCCATGTTTTTAAGTTTTAACGATGTTCGCTTGCTTTTTTTTTTTTTTTTTACTTTTTCTTTTTAAAGAAATGTCGACAAAACAAAAGAACCAAGAAGACGATAAACAATCATGCCATCAGAAACTATACACAGACTACAAACTAGAGGAGGTTTCCACGATGATATATAAGAAAAAGAGGAGCGATCTCACTTGTTTATCTGCTTCAGAAGATGTGTATCTTTGTTTGTTCGCATCATCAAATTTGATTTTTAAGACCTCATCTCATTGCTCATAATTTTCCAAACTTTTCGTTTCTAAAAGTATCAAACATGAATAATCTCTACAGAATTTTGGTGTGTATAAGATGCTACCGCTCTAGTATATTTCTGCACCCTCATGCATATAATTAGATAATGTCTCATGTTTAAATCTTACCAAATAATACATAAAAAAAGAAATCATAATTTTTATATTTATCAAGATCGAAATATTAGAAGAAATGCTTTTATAAATATATAAATATTATTTGTATATTTATCCAAGACTTGGGCCACAATTTTCCTAGGTAATTTCTAAAAAACCATATATTGTTTTGGTCCCATTGTACATAATGTCAAGTGTCAACAACGAACCACATTATCTAATTCTGACTTGCGTCAAACAACGGCGTCTGATCTACCGTTAACCCACCATCCCACGGTCGCTATCTCATCGGACCAAATGTTACTCTTGATCAATTCCGCAACCTGACAACATCTCCACACCGACACGGACGCTACGCGGCACCATTCCTTCGCCACAAAGCTTCATCCCCATATATGATCAATATTTCTCCGGCGAGTTTCTCCTCCGTCGATCATGGCGTCGCAGCAGCACTCTTCGTCGTCCACGAAACCTCTCTACCCTGACGTCATCCTCTCCAACCCCGACTCTTCCTCACCCTTCGTCTCCAGCTCCACAAACCACAATATCTACCCTTCTATCGCCGACCCCACGTATACCAGTATCATTGCGTCTTCTTCTTCCACTTCATCTTTGTACCCGCACGTAGACATGGTGGAAAATCTCTTCACCGCCGACGACGATGACAAGAACGACAACCTACCGCCGCCGGTGGAGGAGATGCTGATCGACGTTCCCGGAGCAATACTCCACCTCATCGACAAGAAGAGCAGCGTCGAGCTCGCATCCGGCAACCTCCGCGTTGTAGTTATCCGGCAGGGCAAGGGCTCCATTGCTGTGATCGCACGCGTCGGCGACGAAGTCCAGTGGCCGCTCGCCCGCGACGCCGTGGCCGTCCGCCTCGACGAGTCCCACTACTTCTTCTCCCTCCGCGTTCCTGCGGCCGGCACCGCCGGATCCCCCACGTTCGCCGACGATCCCTTCGGCGACGAGGTCCTGAGCTACGGCCTCACGTTCGCCTCAAAAGGACAAGAGAAAATCCTTAAAGAATTAGATAAAATTTTGGATAGTTACTGCAGTTTCTCGGTACAAGAGGTGAAAGCCAAGGCAGAGGTGGTGGATGGGTCGTTGGCGAAGGAGGTGGCACCGGCGGAGATGATGCAGGGGGGTCCGAAGAAGGACATGATGGAAGAGAGGTCAGCGGCGTATTGGACCACGTTAGCACCAAATGTTGAGGATTATAATGGAATGGTGGCTAAGGCAATTGCAAAGGGGTCGGGGCAGTTGGTGAAGGGAATACTATGGTGTGGTGACGTCACCACCGATCGGCTGCGGTGGGGGAATGATTTTCTTAAGAAGAGGATGGGACCAAGGGACAAGCCTGCTGAGATCAGCCCTGAAACAATGAGGAGGATAAAGAGGTATATCCATATATGATTGCTTCTAATGCACCTATATGTTTAGTTTCAAATGTATTCTTGATTGCATGTGGTATCTAACTTGCTGCTAAGCTTGAACAATTTCTTGCGGTATTTGTTGCAAATAGCTGAACTAAGTTAGATAATGTAGATTAATTTCAATGCTGTATTGTTTTTTTTTTGGTTTGGTTTCAGTTTACGTATGATTTGATTGATGATTGTGTTGCCTTAGGTCATTATTTGTCAGTATGTTGATATTGTGAACTTGTATGTCAATATCAGAGTAAAGAGAATGACGAAGATGTCTGAGAAAGTTGCGACTGGAATCCTCTCCGGAGTTGTGAAGGTCTCTGGATATTTTACGAGCTCAGTTGTTAACTCCAAAGTCGGAAAGAAGTTTTTCGGACTTCTGCCAGGGGAAATTGTTCTTGCTTCACTTGATGGATTTGGTAAGTATTAAGTATTAAAACTCTTATAATGAGGATGTACATGTTTATCTCCTCATTTATTAAGAATATTAAGATTGTTACCTGTGAGTTTATTAGAGCATATGACATCCTCATCCTTGAGAATATTAATATTATTACTGTGAGTTTAGAGCATACAACATACTTCTCCACTTCAAATTTCCATTCATACATGATGTGAAAGATTTTATTTATTGGATGTTCTCATTATGTTATCATAGTTACAAAGAAGGTGACCACTTCAGTATTCTACTTCCTTCTGAAACATCACCTACATTTTTCAGAAATATCTATCAACTATGCTGTAGCACTGACTTCTTATCAGATTCTTAAACAATCCGCATGGTCTCTGGTTACTTAATGAGAATTTGTCAAACAGTCAGTCTTTAGTCAACATGGTCAATTTTTGTCAAAATTTATAGAGGCTGTATAACAGATATTAGGCTCATTTTAGCGGGTTGGAACCTGAAGAATAGCTCCATCTGTTGTATACTAGTTTAGTTACATTGATGTTTGTAGTATAAGCTGTTCTGGTAGTGGGAGTAAGCGGCATCATTTGCTAGCTATTCGTCGCTTGATGGAGCGGTAAGGAACTCCAGACCTTTATCCACAGTGCTGGAGGTTCGAATCTCAGCTTTCCATGTGCTAATGGTGGCCGTGGAATTTGTGGTGGATATTTCCCACTCCATTATCTCGTTGAAGAAAAAGAATGCCATGTTTTTTCCAAGGTTTAAGGTGTCGTCTCGTGCTGAGTTTCGGTAAATTCCAAACTCGTGCCGTGCGACCTTGTCAATCCGTAATTTTGTTTTTTAAAAATATTGTAGAACAGAACAAATTTTTTTAATAAAAAAAAAAATCCAACCGTACATGGGCTGGACAGCTATCAACTATTAAAGCTGGACCTTAGGGGCAGCTTTAACGGTTGTTAAGCTGCCCTAACTGTTATAGCTGCCTCTTAGCTATGGTCAGCTGCTTAACAGAAAAAAACCCCGAATCATCTTCTTCCTCACTCGCGCGAGGAAAAAGAAGGGAAAAAAAAGAGAAGGTCGGGGAGTGAGAGAGGGGGGGGGGGTATCTTGGTGGCGGCGACATCGGCTTCTTTTCTTCTCATCTTCTCTTCCTTTTTTTTTTAATTGACATAGCCGGTAGCGTCAGACAGACCGGTCGTCCTTGCCGATCAATACATCCAGAAAACTCCTGTTCCGGCCGTCTTTGTGCAGGATCCGGCGCGTGCCGCCCAGCCCCCAAGAAAAAACTTTTTCCATCTCCAACCAGACCTTTCTATTCTCGCTTTACGGTGGCACATCTACTACCTTAGGTCATAAGAAGTATTTGAAGAGATTATCTTGTTGAAGAACATGTGTAGATTTTTGTATGTTGATAAACTAAAAGCTCGTTATTATCAGCAAGTCAGTCTTTTATTGCTTTTGTAATATCAAGACATCTGTATAGTTAATAAATTTGCATTAATGTTCTTATACAAATAGGCACGATATGTGATGCTGTTGAAGTAGCTGGAAAGAATGTTCTATCAACTTCTACAGTGGTAACTACCGGGCTTGTTTCTCACAGGTACGCTTTATCTTAAATTTACTTGCTCAATTCGAAGAAATCGTGCTTATGTTTTCAAACCTGTAGACATGATAATATTGACTGCCATGAATCTAAATTTGAACTTCGATGCTGGGAAAATTCTCGTAGCCGTAGGTGCAAACATCTAATGCAAAGGAGCTGGGGTCAATCCCTTGCTCTTTTGGTCTTTTTTTTAAAAAAAAAAAAAAAGAAATACGATACTATATTTTGTATGGTAGGAAGTGATTCAACTCTTAAGATCATAGTCTTTAAGTATGCTACAAATGTAAAATGTAATTTTTATGACATGTGAGTTAAATGATTGACTTGGTTTTATCGCAGATATGGAGAACAAGCGGGAGAAATGACAAATGAAAGCATGAATGCCGCAGGGCATGCTATGGGAACTGCATGGGCAGTTTTTAAGATTCGGAAAGCGTTCAATCCTAAGAGCGCCTTTTCGCCTACAACTTTAGCGAAGCAATCTCTGAAGCAAGCAGCAGCTGAGATTAAGAAGAAGCAGGGGAAATAAGGTCCACTGTTAAATATATCTTCTATAATTTTGGCCTACTCTATTTATTTGTTTATTATTAGTTTTTTTTTTTATTATTTGTGCGTATGATTCGTATTTGTTTGGAGTATGCTCGGTTTAGTCTCACATTCTGCGAACTTTTGTGTTTGTAAACATTTACCTATGCATTCTTAGGCCGAGGATCCCACAAAATCGATCTCTTCTCGACAAAAGCTGAAGATATCTTACTTTTCATAGAAATCCTCATGGCAGAATTTATTACTGGGATGTTATACTTGCTGTTGTAGAGGCTTCTGACATCTTAAGCCGTAGCTAGTGTAACAGTTTTGGTTATGTAAATGTGGAGTTCGATATGTTTATGTAGCTATTTTTGAAATATGAAGTAGCAGCTAAGGGGGTAGTTCTTTAATTGCTTCATGAGAAATGCCAAAAAAAAAAAGGAAATGGAATATGAATGCTCCTATACTGCTTAATGTTTGCAAGGGATTTTTTGTTTTTTAATTATTTTTTATTTTCCAAAAAGTATCTTCGTCCTAAAGGGGATGATAAAGTGTAACAATTACAGTACTTTACGTGAATTTAAATTTCTACTAGAGGTTTCAGTTTTATTTGACAAGGTTTCCATTTAATAAATCTTGGGAAAATTACGCCCTGGCCAAGGAACGTATACTTATCGAGCTCATGATGAAAATATGGGGACTCTTCTTCAACAGTTCCTAGATTAAGGTCATTTCTTGTATCTCCATAGTGGGTGGAAGATTTGACACGCTGGCAGCAGGTCGGAGCGAGAAGAAAAAGTATCAATAGACGAGAAAAAAACAAAAGAAATAGTTTATGGTCAAGTTGTATACGGTTACGGCTGTCAAATTGATAATAGGATAGAATGGTAGGGAAAAAAAAAAATAATAACTTACTCTTTATTTTGTACATGTACAGAATTAAGATTCTCCTTTATTTCGTTTACCGCATCATATCTATCGAAATATAGGATAGAAATTGAACTCAGCAGTTACGACGAAAAAAATAAAAGTGACTCTTGAAAACAGTTTAAAGCATCCGGTGGGTAGAAAAAAAATTGCAGGGCAGTCCTAGCTCGTACTACCAAAATTAAAATTAAAATAAAAATAAAAAAAACCCACGCACGCAGCAGAGCTTTCAAAACTTTGAAGGAAAAGCAGGCGTTCGGCCACAAGAGGATAACATTTATGTAATTATATTTCGGTGAGACTATTTTTGTAAGAATTTCGGTATGAAAAAATAAAAAATCAAGTCACAAGAACATACAAGCATCACACGAACATACAAGCATAAAAATTCATGAAATAATGAATTAAACAGAACATTTTCAAAATAAGCACGAATAATGTACCTAAAGAAATAATAAATAAAAAGCTTTATATTTTGTCTAAACTACGGTGCAACTAACATGAATTCTAGGTCATCAACCCATTAAATCGATAATTAAGTCTTTACTTAGTTCTAGAAAGATAAGGTCCTGGTTTCTTTTCAACGATTGTTAAGCCTACCATTTGTTTTTGCACTCATTTGTCAACCTTTTATATTTTCTGATAGATACAGTTTGGTCTCCGCCCGATATGACCAAACCGTTAGAACCTTCTTTTTCTCATCTTGTCTATGATGGAGGCCACCTGAAGTTTGTGTCCGCCTTATTTTGAGTTTTGTCTATGAGTGTGGTCATAGATTTAACGCAACATCCTCATTTATACCACTTTTATTTTGAATTTGTGGACGTCTAATTGGACAATATTTGGTGCTATATATTACAACATATCTTATAGCGATATAATAATGCTTTTTCAAGTTTGGTGGGAGGCTTTCTATGCACAGAATCTATGACGCTATCCCCACTTATACCATCATGCTAACGGTTAACATCTTTGCTTATTTCTCCGTTCTCATGCAAAATGGAGCTTAAGTATTTGAAAATCACCTTTTGAGGGATATTCTATCCCCAACTTTATTTCAAACTTTTTATGCGAGCTAGGGAGGTCATAAATGATCGGATTTTCTACTACTTGAAGAAACATCAAGATCTATATATAATTTTTATTGATTTGAAAAACACATATGGTAGGTTCCAAGAATAGTGCTGTGGCAAATCCTTGAGATGAAGGAATATCTTTTTATGGCTATGCAAATTTCGTATTAAGCCTGATCCATTAATGATCCGTAGGTTGTATAATAGTCGGCGTGATATATTATAATCATAAATTTATAATATATTATTTGGAGCAAACTAAGGCACCAAGTGACTTGTAGGGTCCAAAGCAATACAAATAAGGATAGAGAAATGATATTCTTCAGGGTCATTTTGACCCTGAAAAAATCAAAGCTGATGTGGATAATGCCACATCAGCATATATTTATTATTTTTTAATATTAAATGTCTTGGAAATAAATAAATTTAATATAACTTTTTTGATAAGTGTGAAGTAATTATTTCCAATACATTGAGATGTGTTAATAATTAATTCCAACACATCGAAATATGTGCATAATTAAATTTTTAGTATTTTATTAAATACTTGGGCTGATGTGGCACTGTGCCACATCAACCTTGATTTCTTCAGGGTCAAAATGACCCTGAAGAATAGCATTCCTCGTAAGGATAAGCATGAAACCCTAATACACAAGTTGGTAGCCCCACAAGAAGTGTATCAATTGTCTTCATACTTCTTATCTTCTATTCCGTGCCAACTACAAAAAAAAACAGAAACTTTTATTCTGTACAGTGTTTGTACGATGTTCAGTGTCTGATACGGATACGCTGCAAATAAAGATCGAACACGTATCAACCATGTCAGATAAGTGTCTAAAATTAAAAATTTTAAAAAAAAATTCAGACACACGTGTCGGACACGCAAAACAGCAATGTCCTATACGTGTGTATTTTTATTTTTATTTTTAAATTTTTATTATTTTTAGGTAAGTACATATTATACAAGTACTAGTATTATATAGTAATAAGTAATACAATATAATTATATACTCAAATATTATGTTATTTATTTTTTTATGAAAGACTTTGCTATTTAAATTTGTCTAAAAAGGTAAAAAATTATATGATTTTGTTATTGAATATTATTATATTTATATATTTATATACTTAATATAAATTATTTTTTTAATTATTTATTTTTTAATTGATGTGTCTGAACTGCACATGTGTCCTTTTTTTTTTAAATTGCCGTATCATATATCCGTACCGTATCGTATCTCTATGTATGTGGCCGTGTCCGTTAAAGCATGAATGGTGTATTCTATAAAAAAAAGGTTCAAACTAGTGGAATATAAGAGGATATAATGACCCTACTCTCTACATATAAACTACACATATCTTTTTTTGAGGTATTTTTAGGCTTTTATATTGACCTTCTATATAAAACAGAATTTATTTACTATTATTATTTTTAAAAAGACGCTGTTGGCATAACTTTTTTGCTAATGAATAATATCATAAAAAAAAAACTAGTCGTTTTCCCAATAATGAAAACATTAATGGACAAATCTATATTCATATCATCATCTGCCACGTTTAAATGTGCAAGGCTTGTCCCCGGTGTTAAGTATAATTTCAATGTGTTTTACACTTTATAATTCAAGAAATAAATTGGGATTGGGAGTGCTAGAGCTCAAATCCGACGACCCCTTCACACGTAACCCATTGATTTAATCGCCTTAATTGCTAGTTTTCGTCATGTCTATGTGTTTCACTCAAAACAGTCACCTATCCCAAGACACAGAGGTAGATATATGGGCGATTTAGATTGAAGCTTTTTGGGTCATCTAGGATTTTGTTAGTAGGATTCCCTTCTAGATTAGAAACCACTTGAACTCATTTAGAAAAGATAGCAAACATCCGAACCATAAAATTAGGACTCCTTAATTGCTAAAATATGGATCGGTGTTATCGATAAATTTATTTTTTGAGTGATCATACAAAATGATCGGTGGTGGGATGAATTTGTCGTGATAATTTAAAATAAAGTATTACAGACAGGGGCTAATATTTAATTAACTTAGCTTGAAGGGAGTTGAAATAGTTTCAAGTGTTTCTTTACAATTTCATTATGCATGTACTAGCCCTTTTTTTTTTTTTAAAAAAAAGGGTAAGTATGATATAATAAGTATTTTGCAACATCGGACAAGGATAGTTGGGTTTGCACTATCTGGCCGGAGAAGCTGCCAATGATGAACCTTAATCCAAGTAATCTAGCTTTTATAATCCATTTTAAACTGCCTTTATAGCATGATATCATTTTCTTTTTTTTAGGTAACAAGGCGAAGCCTCCCGAGGCATATCACCATATTATATTCTAGTAGGAATTATTTTTTATTATAGCTTGTTGGACTGTGGTTAATAAATAAAATTTTAAAATGTATCGTTCTTTGATAAATTGTTAAATAAAGAAAAGAATGGATTATAAAATAAATAAAATTTAAATTTGAGGGTCCAAAAAGTGCCAGAACAAATTAGGAAGGTAAGATATTATAAAATAATAAAGAAAAGATTAAATGATGTAAGGTAAATGTTTTATTTAATCTTTAATTATGAATGGTGATATTTGATGTCATAAGGAGACATTATGGAAGGTTCCTTGTGTCTACCAAACTTGTTGAAAGAAAAGTGAAAGGTTGGTAAGTGTTGGAAAGGGACCCTCAGCTTTGGAATTTTGCTATTTGGTGATTACATAGGACAAATTTGCACTCCACAGCCCCTCCAAGGCTCCAAAAGCCAAAGTCCTTTTTCTTCTGAGAAAATAAGGATAAACTTTCTCTATGATATATATCAGGTAATTTTATTGAATTGAGTCTTCTAACTACAGACTATAGACCATAATAATGGAATAAAACTCCGGATATGTGTCGCCTCTCGAACAAACCATTGAATATAAATATATATTTATCGTAATTTTTAGAATATTTTTTCTTAAAATTCGAAAAAAATTTACCTCGCATTGCAACGTGCGGGACTTAAAATCATAAAAGATGATTCATGAGTCATCCGAAATCCCATCAGTTGAGCTATGCTGTCGGAATACCAAAGTTCTATTCAATCAACTCATAACCTTTATTTAGTTGTAGTTCTTGGAAGGATTCTCTTATCTTTCTCTTACTTTGCCACAACTACTACTCCACCATTATTGCTTCTTTTCTTTTATCTTGCTTGAGCTTATTCTTTTTCCTTACATAAGCTTATTTCCTTAAATGTTAAAAACAGACAAAAGAAATATGAGAGAAAAGACAAGAGAATCCTACGGAAAAAGAAACTGTTAATAACGTACAAGAGATAAATTATTATCTGCAAAAGATCTCATGTGATCACGTGGATCCGATACAATCCTGAATTTAATAGATTGTCATGGCGCAAAATGTCGAACTAACCTAGGCTGAATTTTTTTAATCACAAATAAGGAAAAAAAAAAGAGAGATGAATCATAGTTTGTTTTAGGTTTTCCATTAGGAACAATTCTACTCTCAATGACATATACATTTTACTCTATTTTGTAGTGTTCATACAATAAATGTGTAAGTTATTATTTCGAGAAACTGAGTTGAAAATAAAGCACGACCACATACTTCTTTTTTTTTCTCCTACTGCTGAAACACCATACGTATCTTATATAAATATATAAAATTGGATGTCAAAATAGTTTTATGCCACATGACACTTCTATCATCTATATATGCATACTATATATCACTATCTTTTGTTTCAATCACGCCACATGTCATGTAATTAATTGTTAAATTAATTACAAAAAACTTTATTTATTTTTATTAGCATAAATAGTGGAATTGAAAGAGTCAATAGATTGTAATATAAAGATATTTTAGATAATCGTATATATACCAATATAATCTATATACTGACTTAAGATGGTATGCATACTAGAAATAGAAAAATTTATAATACATAATATATAAAAATTATCAAGAGCTTAGATAATCAACTTTGCGGATACCACAATAATTTTTATAACTCGAGATATGTTAATTTCTGCTGAGCTTATTCAAAATGTTAAACATATTTCAATGAGGAAAGTGTCATTTTTTTTTCATATGATTTATGCTAAGAGAAAAAAAATATATATGTTGATACGCCAAACATAGAGGACATTTTTTTTAAAGATTTAAAGTGCCTTAAGGGCCTTATAGGCAACAAAGACTGATATTAAAAATTGTATAATTCTCTCTTTTTTTTAGAGTTTATTTTTCCGCCAGTCTTTAAAAAAAATGGTGTAGCCTCCACACTAACCATTGTGCAGTCTTTTTTTTTTTTTTTTTTTTTTTTTGGGATTTTACCTATTTTAGCAATAACTTTTCCAACTTTTTAATTTACTCTTCTCTTTTTCTAGAGTTTTGCTCTGTCTCTTATTAGTGATTTGATTTCCACTTACGTTCTTCACTGACCTTAAGCTCTGCCCTCAGCAAGCTCATTCCATCTTCTTCTGTAATTTGTTTACAGAAATCAACCGTCTTTTCTATTATTTGTTATTTAATTTTTATATCTTTATTAACCGATTACGCAACATCTAAGGTTGCGTTTGGTTTGTGGAATCTTGACAGAATTTCCGGAAATTTAACACGCGGGAATCAGATCCCGCCGTTTGGTTCGCCAAAGTCATGGAAATGCAGCATTCTCATGGATGCAACATTCCCACAAATAAGGTAATCAAGATTCCCATGGAAGAGGGTATGTATCTTGATTCCCTTCAAGATTATTTGCAGGATTACTTTTTTGTTTCCGGAAACACCCCTGATTTTATTCAAATATTTTATTAGAAAAAACTTAATACCAAACCGTTCAGTAATTTCTCCTTTTTTCTCCGGCGCTCATTTCTTCTCCGTTCTCTAATTTTGTTTGGTGCCGGTGGGTTTGGTGTCCACAATCTTCTAATTTTGGATTTGGTGGATTACTTGAATTTCTTATATGGATTGTAATAGATAGATTTGAAGCTATAACTATTTTTGTGTGGTTATATTTACAGTGAATTTATAATAGACTATATTTTTACTGGATTAAATTATATTTTCAGAAAATATGTGTATGTTATTTTACTATGTTTTATTTAATTTCCGCATGGAATATTTTGGTAAAGTTCTACCACATTTCAAGGAATGTTGTAAGTAAACCAAACAAAGGAAATCAACATTCCCAGAAATTTAAACAATTTGAAACAACGAACCAAACGATGGAATATATCATTCTTGGGAATGCAATTTCAGGGAATCTAGATTACTGAGAATATAACATTTCTGGAAATTTTGCAAAGTCATGAACCAAACGCAACCTAAAAGAATTATGAGCATCCTAAATACGGTTACAGAAAAAAAATAGTATAATGTTTTAAGCTAAATGGTACATGTGGCCAGTTCTTGTTCCCGACGTGCTCTATTCTTTTTGTTTGCTAATCCGACTTTGCCGAAGACAGGAATGAACGAGATGTCATGCCAATGGCTCAGCGTCCTGGGGAGGGGCAGTAGTTGCTGAAATTTCGAAAATCTTCCTACTCCCCTTCCACCCCTACTTCGTCAGATCTACCAATAAAAAGCAGACCAAAGTAGTGACGTGACCTGCTGACCAACTTGTATGCCTGTTTCGGGTTGCTGTTCAACCCTCCTCCGTCAAGAAAGAGAATGATTTTGGATTAGCTCCTGGAATTTCAGGTCGTTTTATCTTTTGAGATCTGGAAGGGTGAACGTCAAAGAGATAGAAAGGACATCTTTTTTTTTTTTAAACTTCTGAGCCCCTGCTCTTAAAGCCGGAAGCTCTTTCCACACAAATAGCTCGAGCAATAGGACGTGAAGCTCAGAAATTATACATTTTAGTTTTGAGTTCGCATGCTACAATGTTTCCCTACACTTGTGGCTATATATAAGAGTCTCTGTCGTGAAAAGGCCGTATTTTATTTTAAGAGAGTGGTGAGTCAATTAGCATGGATTTATATATTACGCCAATTACTAAAAAGACTATTATAGACACCCTTTATTCCACAAATATATATATATATATATATATATATATATATACTAGCGGAAACATCACCCGCGATGCGTGTGAAAAAAAATATTTAAATTTTTTTAAAAAAATTAAAAAAATATATTTAAAATATTTAATTATTTTGAAAATAAAATATTTAAAAAAATTAAGATATTATATATATATATATATATATATATATATATATATATATATATCCAAAAGGTAGTAATTAGAAAAAAAAATGCTTTTAAACAAAAACAAGCCGGTAGGCAACTATGCATACCCTACATAAATAATACTCGACACTTCACGTGCCCTCACATTCGTCCATCAAATCAATATGGCATATCTAAGTTCATATCAACCTATTAAATTAAGCTTTTCAATCTTTTTTTGTTTTTCTAAATAAAATACGCTATATATAATTAATATATAAAAATATACTAAAAACATAAGAATTTAATGAAAAATATAGTTAAACATTATGTAAAACATTTATATCATACTATAAAAGGTCCTAATAATTAATATAAAATTCGGATTCTCTAGTGTGTGTGTGTGTGTGTGTGTGTGTGTGTGTATATATATATATATGTATATATATATATATATATATATATATATGAAGATAATTAGGGTTACATAAAATAACAAAATCAGTCAACTTAGTTGAGATTCCTACTACCTCCTCCTCCCCTTAATTTGAGATGAGATAGCTTACCTAACCCCCATCTCCCTCCTCTCATCTCTTGTCTTCATTCAATTTACATGACCCACCATCCTCATTAGTTGTTTAAAGTACAACACACCTAAAAGAAAAGTAGATTAATTTTTTTTTAAAAAAACAAAGATTGTAAATTAATGAATATATATATATATATATATATATACACGATAAAGTGGCTATAGAATATACAAATAAACGTCAATAGTAACATCGGGCAATATTCTAGCCTATGTGTTGCTTATTTTGTTTGTTAAAAACCATCAAAGTGGGAGGCCAAGTATAGATCCCAATCCATTATTAGAAAAGATGTTATTATCTTTTAATTGGATTAAAGTATAATAAAATAAATAATTTAATCGACTTTTGATATAAATAATCTAGATGGATTAGTTAATCTAATCATATAAAAAACAAGATAAAGTGTGAAGTATGCCTTATCTATGTATAGTGTCAACACAACCTCATCAAAATGCAATTTTTCTGAACCAAAAATCAAGATATTTTCTTTTTTTTTTAAAGAAAAAAAGAACAATACTCAATCTCCTAACCAAAGTTGCAAAGGCCATCCCAAGATCACCCATACAATAGCCCTTTTAAAATAATTATATAAGTAGATCACATAAAACCACTAAAATTATGTATTTTTCATATATTTGTTCAGTAATCTTACAAATGGAAAGAAGAAAAATAGACAGTAACTCTTTAATACACGGATTCTTCATTTTATCCCATTTAAAAAGCACCCACTATGTTCTAAATTGTAAAAAGTATTTGTTTATACACCAAAAACTCCATTATTTAGCCCAAGAAAAGCATAACACCTGCAATCTTTGCTCTGTTTCACCCCTAAATTACAGCTAAAACAAACATTTTTATCCTTCTTCATGGGCTCTATTGAGTGATATTCTTGTGAGAAGGGAAGGCTTATACAGAGCTCTAAGTTCAAATCTGGACACCTTTCTTGCTGTGGTTTGTATTGGTCATGTTGTTCATGGTTCCATAAAAAATGTCCACCGTAGCTGCCCATCAACTCGTTCTCTTCCTTCGAAACCTCTCTCTTCTTCTCGAATGGGATGGTTATCTTGGAAATTTGCTCGTTGATCGGCCTGTGAGTTGCGGGATCGATCCCACGGCTAAGCAGCTTCCTTCTGATGTGCGTATTCCAATAGTTCTTGATCTCGTTATCAGTCCTTCCCTGTAATCTCGCCGCTATCAGCGACCATCTGTAATATTAACGAGTTCATATCAATTTCTTTTTGAGAATCAGATGCATTCCGGAGCTAAATACTTAACAGAGCAAAATAACAATAAAAATGCATATAAAATTAACAGAGGATGATGTATATATACTTATTGCCAAGGAGACCATGGAGTTTAATGATGAGTTCATCTTCTTCATGAGTAAAGTTGCCGCGTTTGAGGTCAGGGCGAAGGTAGTTGATCCACCGGAGGCGGCAGCTCTTGCCACACCGGAGCAAGCCGGCAGCCTTGGGCAGTGATCTCCAGCAACCCTCGCCGTGAGCCCGAATATGGGCGATAAGCCTGTCGTCTTCCTCCTTGGTCCATGCACCTTTGTTTGTGTGTGCCTTCTCGCAGCACGGCGACCTCCCCATCCGAAATTTTCTTCTCTCTCTCTCTCTTTTTTTTTTGTGTGGATTGGGAGGGGGGAATTTGAGAGATTTTTTAGGTTTCTGTGAGCTTAGTTTGTAGCTCGAGATGCTCAGAGGGAGGAGATTTATATAGGATTTTAACTCCCAACAGAGAGAGAAAGTAGGTTGGTTTAGCTCTTCTAGAAGCGAGTTGGTAACTAAAAAGGTTAGAGAGACAAAATATTTATCTCTAATTTCTTTTCTTTTTTTTTTGTGGGAATTTATAATACAAAATGAGGCCAAATGACTAAATATTTAAACAAAAAGTAAGTTTTAGGAAAGCTTAAGGGGTCCACATCAGCTAACCAGAAGTTTTTAGTCCCTAAAAATTTCTATTTTTTAATATAACACTTGAATGACATATATTTTTGGATGAAAATATCTTTTTCTTTTATTCATTTGAACCTTCTTCATGTTAAATAAAGATAATGCATTTGTCATTAATAATCTAAAAAATACCTAATCGTATGATTACTGATTGACAAATAATATACTATTATTTAATAGTTACAGACATATTAGGCAAGATAATTCATCTAGTTGGATTGGTGGCTCATAGATTACTTATAGAAAATTTCTAAAAATAATAATTATATATATGCATGAAAACATAATTTAACATGGAAATGTTTGCGAGAGAAAATTATGATAACAATCCGCAAAATTATAAAAAGATTACGGAGAGATCCACTATAAATAAGAAGAGTGCAGAGAACTAATCATTAGACAGTTAGACATACATAGTAATCAACATAATTAGACAGCTAGTTCGGAACACTTCAGTCCGAATACAATAATATAAATGTTGGCACATTATACTAGCCGTTCGGAATATTTTTAATTTTTTAATTAAAAATTTTTTGAAAAAAGTTGAAAAGACGTGAAATTATTTGAACGAGTTTTCAAAATTTGAGTTTTCTGATATTATTATTTAAATTTGTAGCATCAGGTAGGTGTAAAGTGAGAGTTTTAATATTTGGTTGGGAGTTGATGACAAGATAATGATGGTGGGAAGAAAATAGAGAATCCTTATCCTCTGCTTTGTTGGCTTTCCTCCTCCTCCTTTCATCAGCTTAAGATATAACCATGATTTCTGGCTGCCTATGCAAGACTTCATGTGAATGATAATGAAATCAAGTAGGACCTATGGTCCTTAATAGTATAGAAATCGGGCAGAGTGCTACTCGAGAGTTTACCGACTTTGGAGACTATAAATCGGCTCGGCAACTTGGGTTCCCTATTATACAAGCTCTATAATAGACGTCGATAGTCACCCATAGATTTGGAGGTATACTAAATTACAATTCTGGTAGTGGCCCCCGCCATATACGAGATTGCTGGAGCATTGCCGAAGGAAGTGAGTACGATTAAGATATTTCAACGTTCTTCTCACGGTTGAACGTATGTTTAGAACCACGATTTCCATCACCATTGCCCGTCGACATGCGCATTTATGGCAACTACCATTGGATGAGTGCATCTACATGGCAATGAGTTTGATGGATGAAAGAGAATTCTCTGCTTCTCTTGTACACACAAAAGGACTCTATCAATATTGGAAAAGCTGGTGGACACAAAACTATGTAGATGTAGAAGTGGGGACTTCTTTAGTGGATCGAATGAGAAAGATTCCTTCCACTTCTTCTTTTTTTTTTTTTTTTTTAAATATCATGATTATTTGGTTTTAACATAATTAAGTATATATAAATACCTATAGGTACCGAAAAATCGGACTGATATTTACCCTAGTTTAATTTTAATACATTCCACCAAAGAAAATAAATATGAGTGTAGCTATCCTACCATACATAGTGGAGATGAGGACAACTAACATATCTCGAACAAATGTAAAGAGTCGAATAGGTGAGAATGAAAAGGTGTGAAAAATGGTATGCGAAGTTGTAAGGGAGTTCGCAAGATTGTTATCTACCGTTCTATTTATTATATATAAAAAAAAAAAAGTTAAAATGTAAAGGTTACCTAAACCTATAACCAAAAAAAAAGAAAGTATTAAAAAAAAGAAGCAAAAGTTAAATATCCTAAGAAAACTTATACAAAAATATCAAAAAATAATGGAGAAAAAAACACTTGTTAAATCTAAACTAACACTATAGACATCCTTATTTATTTAATTCAGCTTATAATAATTACTGTCCATCATAGAGTACAAAAGTTTTAGGAATAATTATTGTTCAATCCTTCTAAATTTGCAATTTATGATTCAGCCCTCCGAAATACGTTTTTGTGCCGATATGGCGGCGCTCGCGCACCATCGCGTGACCCGTTTCTTAATTTTGGCAGCTGAATCACGTGATCGTAAATTTAAGGAGAGTTGATATGTAATTTACTTAAAGTTTTATCTTGAAAATAATCTTATATGAGGATGAAACCTAAAAGCTAGAGATCACGAATGATGTGGTAGTGGCGGTGGTGGTGGTCGCGGTGACGGTGGTGTTGATTATTGGCCCATCCTACATAAGAATCTCTTTAGGCTGGTGAGTTAGGATTTGGGTTAGGAGGTTGGCCTTTTTGTTGGTATCTTTCCTATGAATATGATCCTACCCACTACCACAAATGGATTTGCACATCCGGCCGAACGCCTCCAGACATCTCTATTTATGGCTTCTTTTAATTGGTGGATATACACCAATGCCCTGAACAAAAGGGCATGCCAAATTAGACTATAAATATACCCAAAATCTGTTTTTATTTTATTTTTGTAAAAAAATTTATGTAAAATATGATAGTCATGGCTATCTAAAATCTTCACCAGAATAGTTCCGAGGCGTGTTATAGTACCACTTTTCTTAAGACTTTATTCGTCCCTACTAGATCGTATAAAATTGATTGATCGATAGTTTTTAGGATATAATAAAAGCTATTCGATGGTGTTTTATACTTAACCATACCAAACCATTGAACACATAACACATAATAGAATTACCTAAATCTAAAAATGTCTGAATTATTTCAAAATAAAATTGTCAGCAGGAAGAGCACTTGGAGCGCACCCCACTTTTCCCGGCAACCGCGCTGTCTTCTCCTCTCTTCACCAACCATATTTACAACTATTTTTTTTTCCTCTCAGGCCCGGACTTGTTGGAGGTGCGCTCCCACACACATTTCCCTTTTCTCCCCATTTTTTCTACGACCTCTCTCTCTCTCGGATCTTCAATTAGTTAATTTAGGGTTTCTTCGATCTCAATCTCAATCTCTCTTTTTTGTTTGGAAGGATGCTGTGATGCGGTCTCATTCCTCATCTTCGATGCATAACAGTAATCTCTGATCCCGCGGAGGAGGAGGGTTAAATTAGAAGCTGAAGAAAATGGCGGCGTCGAGGTTCATAAAGTGCGTGACCGTCGGAGATGGTGCCGTCGGCAAGACCTGCATGCTCATTTCCTACACCAGCAACACTTTCCCAACGGTCTCCCAATTAATCATTCATTGCCTACATTATTTCTAGTTCTTTCTGTTAAGAGGGAGAAAAACACTTCTTTGGAGTTTGGACCGAAGCAGGGCATGGAATTTCTTGGCCCCTAGCGGGTGGTGTCCGTAGTGAATTTGCAAATGTCCCCTAGTGGCAGCAGGCAATAGGCCAAAGGCCCACACTAAAACTCGTGCGCCATTGTCCGGATGGGGCTACACCAGGCTGGGGTTTATCCATGCGGTTATTATTGTGATTATGGAATAACATGCATGTTCCCTTAATTGGTGTTTGTCCCTAGGAAGGTTTCACCTCGTTATCTCAAAAAATAAAATAATATAATGCCTGTAATGATATCCTACTAAGACACTCCTTCAGAAGGGAAAGTACCTAGACTCAATTCCTGGGTGAGAAATTCCAGTGGATGAAACTTAATGTTAAAAAACATATCCTTGTCCCTAGCTTTTTTTTTAAAGAGAATTTGGTGAGCTTAAAGTTGATATATACACACTTTAAGACAAACTTGGTTTTTCTTCTACATACTATACTATGTGGTTTCGAGAATTGCTTTCTCTTGATCTATCGGTGTTCTCATACATTTGTTATTCCAATTTTTTTTTTTGGTTTGATAACAGGATTATGTGCCAACTGTTTTTGACAATTTTAGTGCGAATGTGGTAGTAGATGGGAGCACTGTCAATCTTGGTTTATGGGATACCGCAGGTCTTGCACATGCTTCAGACATCTTTTTCTGGTAATTTTTATTGATATGAAGACTAAATGATGTTGTTTCGATGCAACAGGACAAGAGGATTACAATAGGTTAAGACCTCTCAGCTACCGTGGGGCAGATGTTTTTCTGTTAGCGTTCTCTCTTATTAGTAAGGCCAGCTATGAAAATGTTGCCAAGAAGGTGACTAAACAGTACTTGTTTTTGTAGTTAGAAATACATATGAGTTTTTATTTATAGTCTGCCTTGTATGGTATCGTTATTACTGAGATCCTTAAAGCTGTTTGTTATAGTGGATTCCTGAGTTGAGGCATTATGCTCCAGGTGTGCCCATCATTCTTGTTGGAACAAAACTTGGTAAAGCTTATAATCTTAAACCTTTATTTTCTTTTGTATATTTTAAATTGTAAGGTGTGTCATGATATCTTTTATCTCGTAATATATTTTCATCCGAGAGTGCTCACTTAAATGGGAAAGGGAATGTCTTTGACATAAGTAAACATAGTGTTGAAACCAATGAGCTTTAATCATATGTACTTTGGAGTTGCGATTACCAAGCGTATGCACTTGAGAAAATTTTCTGCTTTATTGTTGTATTTTCTTTAAGAGTAATAGTATGTTTTCCTTCTTAAAAAGGCATACATTAAAAACTATCTCTTTTCTAAAACTTGCCCTTTCCAATATTATGAGCTTGTTGAGTCTTATATTAGATTCCGTCAATACCAATTCGGTTATAGAGCCATGCATTTCACTATGCAACAATCTTCTTTGTAAGAAGATTCCACCAAATGTTTGCAGCAAAGTTACACATTGGTAGCTTCGCCTTCTTTTATTATTTTGATTTTTAAGTTATCCGAACATGTTTCTTATCTGCTTCGCTAAAATTGATGTGTTATTATTGTCTATGTTCATCATATCTTTAATGCAAGCGTATGTCAAAGTACCGATTCAAAGTATGCATTCAATGGTATCAATATTGGCATAATTTGTTTCCAGCTCTTAGATTGTATGTTTCTTTGTGCAAAGTTTGTCGATGTTCAAAGATAACAATTTGGTTGATCTCTTTTTAACGTTCAACAGTGGCATCTCTTGTTCTGTTCAAGTTTGTTGAGGTAGAATTTGCTTACCATCATATAAAATTTCGATTCGTTTGACTGTTATCTCAAGTGATGGGTGTTCTTTAATCTAATTAAGAAAATGGATTTGTAGGGTTGTAGGTAGCATAGTCGTTGTCGTTGTTTCCATGTATATCTCGTCGTCATTGTGATTGTTTATTTAATTGGCGATATTCTTCATAGATCTTCGGGATGACAAGCAGTTCTTTGTTGATCACCCTGGGGCTGTGCCAATTACTACTGCTCAGGTAAAGGGTGGTGAAAGATGTCAGATCACTCCAGTCTCCTTTTAAACTTACTTTGGAGCTGCACTAATCTATGTGGTTTTCTTTTATTTAGGGTGAAGAGTTGAGGAAGACGATAGGTGCCCCTGCCTACCTCGAATGCAGCTCCAAAACCCAGCAAGTATGTTCCTCCTCCAACATTCCTGTATGATATACCACATGTTACTGTTACATCTGTCAGTTGTTATAATAAGAGAATGCTATATATCTCTAAATTTGAGCTCTAAAAGAACTTGTAAACTGAGGTGGAGATGTCTCCACCGGTGTGTTAGGAATCATGGTCCACCATTGCCAAAACATGTGTAGATTGCCCCCACGCTGCTTTTAGAGATCTCCGCGGATACATATTGTGGAAGCAGAAGGCATTCCTTCATAATTTGTGTCTCTTTTATATGGTTTTACGTGCCCGTCGACATGGCATGTGCCAGGAGCCATGACTTTGTCAGCAGTTATCCGTACGGCACAAACCGGCACGGCACATGTCAAAATAGTATATATGAACTTTTAAATTAATTTTGAATTTTTATTTTTGCTTTGAAGAATAACAGATGGATGTATATCGACAGGGCATGATTGGCACGTGCCGATATCTTAGTTTACCGAAACTTAGCTATGCTCAACACTGAAAACCTTGCTCTTTTCAGATAATGTCTTCCTCATCCGCTTTTTTTTTAAAAAAAAATTAAAAAGAAAGTGTCTAATTTGCAGAATGTGAAGGCAGTTTTTGATGCGGCTATCAAGGTTGTTCTCCAACCGCCTAAATCAAAGAAGAAGAGGAGGAACGCACAGAAAGCTTGCTCCATATTATGACGAAGATATCACTGACAACACCGTGCTGGAGTCTCTCGCTCTTCTCATAATCAAAGGACCTAAGTCCCCCGTGTATAGTTAACTAATAGCGATAGCCAGCTACAGTCAGCTGCACTTTGTTATGCGCCCTTTGTGTTTCTGGTCTGTAACCATATTATTAATTAGTTATGTGCACCTTCATCAGATGACTTACATTCACTGAAAAATCATTCTTCAGGTCCTCTGACAATCGTGATAACTGTAGTGCTTGGGATATGTGCTACATACATCCAGGTGCACTGTTGACGGCATCAGGGGCTCCTGAAAAATAGTAGTACTCTACATTCAAGTAGACACGTTGAACCTTACATGGCGACATAGATTTTTATCTAGTATTTCATATTGTTTAACTTAATCAGTTAGTAGGTTTGCTTTTCTGCTTACACCTCTCACTTTCTTGTTTAAGTATTTTTGCTGTGCAAAATACCTCTTCATATTTGTTTGTTTTACCAGTCCGTCGTACTCTAACGACCCTTATATATTAAGTTTGCCAGCAATGCTCTAAAATATATAGCATATATTTCGGAGTATTGCTGACGACTCTGATTACATCAAGACTTTCAGAGATCCCTGAAAAATAAGTTTTCGGCATCAGTGAAGTAGAATCCCGCTAAGCTGTCGTCATATTTCTGGTTAAATTGTTTGTCCATGTGTAAAGTGTTGCTGACCTCCCATTGAAGAAGGGCTATGTTAGATTAGCTTCACCAGCATCTGGTTAGGATCTTCACCAACTTGGCTGATCTTTAACATGGGTATAAACCATTGTTAAGTCACATGTCAAAGGAAATTCCCGAGTTCCCATAATTTGCCTTAAAAGGTAAAATGTCTACAAAAATCATGCATGAAATGAGCTAGATGTGCTGCTCAATAGTGGATTATTAGAAGTTCAAAGAGAATTTTGATGGAGGGTTTTTGCAAAGTTGAAAGAAATTAACCTCTTACATTAAAATACTAAATTAACTTCCAGAACACTTTTTAGCTTGCTTTGAGCACTTTTAACTTGTCCAGAATACTATTTCAAGTTTTCAACTCGTGGGGACATTAAGATAGCCTGCTTGTAACACTTCAAGCTAAATACTATGATACAAGTGTTGGAACACTACATTAGTCGTTTAAAATATTAAACTAGCCGTCTAAAATTTTATTTTGACTATACCTTTCTAAAAAAAAGGTGACAAGGCAGGAGATGAGTTGTGTGAGTTAACGAGCTCTTACTGTATACTTAAAATCTCGACCTTTTGTAGAGGTCCCTCAAATACATAATCTAGCTTTACTAATCAACTGAGTTAACAATTGCCATTAACATTGCCTTTTTTTTTTTTTGGTTATAATCGCAAAGAGTACTCCAGAATAAGCTCTAAAAGTGAATCAGTTTCCTACTTGGATTAAGATGCAAAACAGAGCAAGCTTTATAGAGAACACCAATTTTTAGTACTTATTCAAGCAAAAAAAAAACTTCATTGGATGTATGATTTGATTGCTACTGCGTTTAATACTTTATATATTTTATGCAGGTAAAAAAAACACACATTATATATATATATATATATATATATATATATATATATATATATATATATACATACACAAGCTGGGAAAAGAAAGACTTTATTTAAATTGAATTGTTTGATGTCTGCGACATTAAGAATGTCGCCAGAGCTCGTTCCATTTGAATAAATTTATCAGGACAATCGGAATCAAACTGTTCATTTATGCTTCAATTACCAGCAACAGCTGTTAGAAATTTACAATAAACATATCCTCCTTGGTGGTTTCTGCTTCAAATGACGATAGCTAACGGCATCTTTGCTTGCAGTTTGATATGCAAATGGCATCGTAAGTCAGCTCTGAGCCGAAGCTGCTGGTTTACCGGCGGGTAATGATGTCCAAACTTCATTATTTTCTTGGTTCGTGGTTTCCGCATTTGCATGCTGGATAAATTCTTCAGGAGTCATATGTAACCCATGACAAGCACACACTATCTTTATCTGATCTTTACTGTAATTGTAAGTCACGCCTGATATAGTCTTACCATTTGGGCCCGATCCAGTTGTTGTGACCCATGGAAGATCTGGATACGAACCGCATCCCCCGAATTTGACGTTTGGTGCAACACCAGGCCTAATAGTTGTTGATGATTCAGGGTGAAATACCTTAAGTATAGCATCGTTAGGTGATTCTTTTGGCTTACCATCTGCTTTATTGGCCTTGTCTTCATGTTCAGCTTTAAACAAGGACGACGTAGTGGCATCTCCAGCACATGTTCCACCACCTTTTGAGAAATCCCACTGGGTTGTTTGAACATCTGGTGCTGGAGCTGAAATAGCAAATTTAAAAGATCAAAAACATGCTCGGATTCTCCAAAAAGGAAATGAATAATTATTCCTACACATATATCGTGCATTGCTGGACTCATACAAAATTAGAAATATGCAATGAGTTTCCAGAGCTTAAAGGAGCTTTTAACAGTTATGTAACTTAATCAGGCGTGTTGAACCTGTTCATACAACTTTGATCCAATTAAAGGTTTTCTCACGATCACAAGATAAAGTGTCTGTCCTCTGTAATATCAGTCAGAGCCAACCTCTGCTGAATTATTTCATCATATTGCTGCTTCCTCATGCTGGATAAAGGAAAACTAATAAAGCAAAAGTGTTTGCAAGTCTACGTCTATTAGCTACTGGATGATTCAGATCCAAGTCTACCAAATTATTCCATTGCAAAACATATTTCTATGTAGATAGGTATAGCATGCTGATCACCATCAAAGAGATAAACTAAAACTACGGGAAAGGTTGTAGCACATAGAAGTTAGAACTATGTTGACCTTTTCCAGGATGCTCTGAGTTCAATGGTCCACCAGAATAAGCTCTATTCGCAAATGAAGCTGCATGAGGCAGAGGAGAACCAAATGCCCATGAACTACCAGTTTCCAATGTCGGAAGCTGGGATTGTGAGTAACCAAAAGTAAGTTGGACATTGTTATTGTTCACTCCTTGGATCATTGGCTGTTCATTTTTACCTCCTGGCTCCATGCGCATGAAAAATGGGGATGAAAGTCCCAATGCATTCGATATGCCCGCCGAAGCTGCTGCCTTAACAGGCACCGGATAAGGTGCAGTCATGACACTCGCTGGTTGAAGAGTACTTGATAAACATGCAGGCTTCCCATCAGCACTAACATGCTTATCAGTTAATTTTGAAGTGTTAGAATTCTTGCCGTTGTCTTCTCGCTGTGAAATTGACCAAGAGTTTGAACCCTCCGCCTCAGATTCTGCAACCTCCTCATTTTCACCACAAGAGCCATCTTCTGTAGTAGCTGAAATGCGTGAATTTTTAACTGAAGTAACAGCTGCAGGATTCCTACCAAATGAATCAACTAAGTCGACTCCTCGATCAAGCCTTTTTGGAATGTTAACATCCTCAAATGGTAATTCGCGTTTAGACGAATTTGATTTTTCTTCCTCAGTTTCACCTGTTTTGCCATCTGAAACCCAGATTTCTTGTTGAACAGGAAATGGGGATATATTGAAGTGACTAGCATTTGGATTATTTCCAAGATTTGTCCAGAAGTTCTCTGACGGCCTTATGATCACCTGTTCCTTCTCATTCTGATTTTGTCCCTTAATGGTTGTCTGCACAAAATTTTTGAATGAGGCATCTGCATCATTTGTATTTCTCCCACTGCTTCCTTCCTCAGCTCTGGAATCTAGAGAGGCATCACAGGCTTTAGACTTTCCAGAAGAACCACCGCAAGAGAGGCCCAAGCTTAGCTCAAGGCCATTGTCGTCTTCCATTTTGAGAGATGATTTATTATTTTAGTATACCGAGAGTTTGTTCTTTCTTGGTCCTTTTTTCGTTTAACTGGAGAAGTTTGTATCAAGAAGAAGGAAGCCTGAAAAGCAAATGAAGTAAACAAAAAGATACCAGCAGAAGTGGCAGATTATGTGGCAGTAAACAACAAAGTTATAAAACAAATGTTAGAGTCACCTTATTGCTCCAAGATCTAGCATAAAAATGTCGACCACTCAGAACTATATATATGTAAATATCTACAGGCCTATAATATAATGAGATACACTAGAATGCAATTATTTTTTGTATTGATTGATATTATAGACTGACTTGTAAGATTTTCCTAGTTATACCCCCATGAATGGAACGAAGGTTACAGACAAATCACATCTAGTATGCCTCAAGAAAATTAAAATCACCAGGTCAATCTACTGCTGCTAACAGGAAATGACATCTCCAGAAAATTAAGAATATAATCATGTTTGTATTACAAGATAAAATAGGTTCTTCCTATTTCTAACTGCAAGATTTCTGTGTTTTCCATCTGTATTAACCATTCAAGCGGCTTTGAGAAAGAGAAAAGAACGCCTAAAAGAAAGATGTTTCTGCATAGGCAATGATGTTAATAAAATCTCCGATTTCACCATGGCAAGATGAGTCAAAGTGATCAACTTTATATTGGACATTTGAAGAAAGAAGCTATAATACCAGCATCAAGTTTTCAACTGGTCCAACCCCTTGATAAAGATTTCGAATCATAACCAAACAAGTATTCAGTCAAAAACATCTTAACAAGCAGATTTTCTTAGACTCGCTGTATAGTAAAACATGTGCAGAACCCCCAAAAAAGCATCACAAACCCAGATACCATGATACATGTTTAAGGGACTAGCATTCTAGCACAGGAATTGCCTACGGTAGATAGCCTCTAGAGAGAATAATAAAGTGCTGGTGACATTCCGAAATAAAGAAAATGGCATTAGCAGTTTTTGATAACGAAGTAAAATATAGAGTAAGTTAGCCTTTGGATGTTGGAATAGCGAAGTTTATGTGGATCCTTTGACAACAAATCTCCTTTCTATTACACTAAACATAGCACCACAAACTGAAAATGCTAGTCTTATGTAACATAGTAGAAGCATCTAACTCGAAAACTAATTCGTGATAAAATGAATGGCCATACCAGGAGGCCCAAACCTCTAAGCGGATCAGAACTAGTTTATGAATCATACGTGCAATTAATTTGCTTAGCATCAGAGCCCATATGCAACAATTTTTTTTTAAAATAATTAGAAGATATTTGAGCAGATATTCTGGATAGCTTCATGCTGTCTCCGAAGATGGTATGCTTTAGTACCAGTCCAAAATAATGACCAGGTTAGGCCTGGATGCCAAACTTGAAAACCATTTGGTGATAGGTGGAGAGGGCGAGAATTTATAATGTGCGGAAATAACTCCTAAGCATAGCTATCCCATCTTGGACTGTTTTCCTTTACGAAATGAGCGATTATAAATAGATTACCATAGTAAGCGTTTAAGGTACTCAAGCACATAAGAAGGGAGATAAATATTATCCATCATGAAGCAAAGTACATAACAGTAAATAACAAAATTTAAAAAAAAAAATGTAACAGAAGTTCTAATTCTATTGGAAACGAGATACAAAGTCTTAACAGAACAACTAAAGTTTGAACATGTGAAGCATATTTGAGTAGCAGAACATCATGGACAGTTGTTGACCCTCTGAGTTATTACGCGAGACCATATCTCATCACTTCTTATGCCTTATGACCTGATTCTTTTGTTATACTTATTGTATGCATCTTCCATTTGCTTGCTTTTGTGCTTCTGTGGTTTGAAATCGTCTTCTACAAACTTGTGTGATTGTGTTGATGTGCATATGTGCTTACCTAGAGGTATTCAGGCCAATGGTTCTAGGGAAATATACTATTACGTGCATGCTGCTTAGATCATTTCCTCCCCACACCCCGCTCAGACAGGACTGATCACTAGGTTGTTGTTGTTGTATGACAATCCTCCAGCACTTATTCGCAACAACTCTTGCTTAGCTTGTATTAAATACTTTTAAATTCACAAGTAATGAAATTGTTAAATATGTACGCATAATTATCACTCAAACCATGTAATAGTAACAAATTACGCAACTTAACTGGAACATAACTAAAATTTCTTATAGGAAATGAGGTAAAAGCAATAATATACATAACTAATTGAGAACGACAACTAAACCGATTAGCAAATAGTCACTGAAGAAGATCAAAGTAATTCCTGAAAATCCAGATCCAAGTTTCGAGTCTCCAGCACCACTAAACTACAGCACAAAGGCTGAGGCCACAAAGCAGGAAAATATAACCAAATTCGATCTATCAAATCCGAAGCAAACAATAATTATGAAGATAAATATAAATTAAGACCGTGTAATAGTTGATTAATTACCTCTTCAATCCAGATTCAGTGAATCTTCAATCCAAATTTCAATGAATCGGCTTTAGCGAGAGAGGGAGAGGGAGAGGGAGAGAGGGAGGGGGACCAGGGGTGGGGGGTTTACTCTGCCTCCAAGTAGAAGATGGGAGCTTGTCTATGGAGAGACTTGGCGATTTATTATTGGATGATAGGCTGTGAGCGTGTTTTACTTCCCACAAGAAAATCAAATCCAAGAAATGGTGGCACGTTTTTTACGTGGTTTATAACATTTCCACCATCTTCACGTTTTACTGGATCATTATTAATTATTTTGAATTCTTTCCTGTTGATGGCGATTTCCTTAATTATTTAATACAGTCTTTTATTTTAATGAAATTAAATCATGTTGTCCAGCTAAAGAGTTATCTTAGATTCTTTGCAATAAGTTGTCATCATTTTTTTTATTAGAGTGTTATAAGTAAACATCATATACCACCTTTAAAGAAGATTTTATGTATTAACATGAGCTGCTCTAATTGAATATAATAAATTCTTCTATATCTCCGATCTTTGAAGGACTTGAAGTACGTTCCACTGGCCAGCCCGCACTCCCTCGTTTGAGTTTTTTTTTAGGTATCGCTTTGATAATATCAATATGTTGTGCCATGTGCAACAAAGAGCATTGCACACCACGAAGAGCAGTGCACAATACTTTTTTTTTTTTTTTTTAAAAAAAATTTATCTTAACTAGTTTTATTAATATAGTATCAGCTTGGTCCGGTTATTACTAGTCCCAACTCAGTAGGTATCCGAGGTGGAATCCCTACTCTCACGGGCTGAGCTCTTCTAGCCCATGGACTCAAAGTGTGGGCCGTGAGCCGGCTCGCATGAATAGTGAGGGCTTGGCATGGCCTGTGCAGTTGAGGTCACTAGATTAAATGTCATTATCTTTGAAATTATCCTAATGCATGCTATCTCCTCTATCTTAAGGATGTGTGAGGATTAGGTAGATGGTGGATATCAAATTATCAATTCATGCAAGTACATCGGAAATTTGAACCCATTAAACAATTCAATTAGCAGCAGGCTGACTTATATATATATATATATATATATATAGAATCAAACTATCAATTGCACCATATGTCAGCACATAAATAATCTTAAATATATTATGTATCATCTTATATATTATATATCTTAAATATACATATATAGTATCAAACTATCAATTGCACCATATGTCAGCACATAAATAATCTTAAATATATTATGTATCATTGGTTCTTATCCTGAAAACAAATTTGCTGTATATATATTAATTGATAAGAATTTAAAAAATTATATAATAAATTTGGATAATATGAAATAGTAAAAATAAATATAATAATTTAATAAAAATATTTATTAATTTGTTTAAAGAAGATATAGTTACATACATATAGCAAATAAAAATGATTAAATTATAATAATAAAATATTTTAGAAATAGAGTTTTGTCTATTTTTAAGGCAGATTGACAATATACATTTATATGTATAAATAGAATAATATTACCGCCTCACGTCACGTGTCACATCAAGTTATAATCAGATATAATTATAAAATTATGAAAAACCAAAAAAAAAGTATTTGAATTTTATTATTTATATATAATTTATGACTAATATTCGTGTATCGTACGGATATAAAACTAATAAATATATAAAATTAGTTGATCAAAATTATAATGCCGTATGGCATTAATAAATTTTATTTTTATTCTAAAAAAGGCATGTATATTTGGTATAAATTTTTTAAAACATTATTTTACTAACTTGGAGAATATGAAATATATAATAATAAAATTAATAAAATATAATAATGTATAGTTTATTTATAAAAGTTTACATAAAGATATAAATATTAATATAAAAATAATTACATTATATACTATATATCAAAATTTGCTTACATTAAAATGTATTCATATTAAAAAAATTATATTTATTTTTATGTTTATTATAATTTTATTCTAATAATATATAAATAATTATAATATTTTAATAAAATAATTATTAGTGAAATTAAAGATATATTCAAAAAGTTTTTGTGCATTATGATTAACCTATGACACCGGTACAACTGTTGCTGACAGTTGAAAAATCACCATCCTCTCCACCGTCGGAGGAGGCCGCCTCGACTACGTTAGCATCGGATGTAAGAAACGGACGGCCGAGATCGGTCCATTCGAAAAATTACGAATTTAGATCTCGTAAAAATATTTGTCAACTTATTTGTTCTACTTTTAAATATTTTTGTAAAAAATTTTAAGCTAAAAAATTATAAATTTTAAATAGATCTATAATTTTGTAGTCGAATAATTTTGAAAAGATATCCAAAAACATACCGAAAAAAAAAAAAGAAGTTATCATAATTTCAGTATATTTTTGGCATTGTTGAAAACTTTTTAACACAAAATTATAAATCTCATCAAAATTTATAATTTTATAATTTATTTTTTAAAAAATATTAAAATAAATTAAATAAATCGAAAAATTCGTATTTTTCGGATCGGCCGGTCTCCACCATCCGATGATTTCTGATTCGTACGAATCAGAGAGCCGCGTCCTCCACCGTCGGGTTGGAGCACCTCTCTCATAGTACAGTCGCGGTGCGTAAAAGCCAAGCCACGATTATTGAGCTCTCATTGTGTCAGGGTTTTATGTCGACGATCGCAATCTTCTTAGACGATTGAGACAATGAGATTTCGCTTGCTATGTTCTCGCCGATTTTGCCATCTGCTTAATTTCACCTCCAGAATGGTCTGATCAGCGGTTAATTTTCCGACTGAACTTCTCCAAATCCTATCCAGGTCCGATTTCTCCTTTTTAGTTAATTTTATTCTAAATTTTTGATGGCTGTTGAATTTTTTATACTTTACGGCCTTTACCCCTAAATTCACAAAATTGCATCGAACCAATCTTGTGTTTCTTATTTGTATTAGAAATGATATAAGATAGTCAGGAGTTATTGTAATTTCGTAGTAATTTATATGGCTATGTTCCTAGAATTTGTTAGGTAATTTTCTTCTTTTTTTTGGCAATACGGATGATCTCCGGAGCTAAGGCACTGTCTGCAAGTTTCCATTTGGTGGTAGCTCACTGCTATACCCATGGCACGCCTGCTCGTTCCCTCATGCAGAAACCCGTGCTCAAATTCGCTTTTTGCAGCGTTAGGGGGCAAGAGAGATTGAAAATGGTTACATGGGTTGCTGCCCCTTGGAGCGAACGCTCTTACCAGTCGCCTCACCCCTGGGGGACAGCTTTCAATATATGTATCCAAAATTAGTTCTATGAATTTCTATGAATTATGACTCTCCATTTTGTTCATCTTCTTTTAGCAAAGCGTGCTCCATTTAACTAGTTAACACTCATTTTAAAAAAGAAAACATAAGAAGTAGCTCATTAGTGTTTGATTGTATCAGCTATAAATAATCAAGTTATTTTCACCAATACTTTCTTATTGATGAACAATGTGGCGAGTTCCAACTTTCCTCAAATTTTCCTTAAAAAAAGAAACTTTAGCATTTCCTGATTATAGATTCCAGAAAATTTCGCAGCCTCTTGGTTGTAGGATTCTAGTGAAGGATTGATACTAGTAAATAGCTCATGGAAGATGGCAAAGTTGGTTTATCGAACCCAGAGATCCTTCTGGAATCCGGTATGGCCGAGGAGCATAGTTCGTCAATTGATAGCTTGTTAAGCGCGGGGTTTTTAAACGATTGTCTCGGCGACGCCCACCACCACCACCAGCAATGCAGCCATATGCACACCTGCAACCCGCCGGGCCCTGATCACTCCCACACACATACCTGCTTCCATGTACACACCAAAATCGTACCCGCTCCTACCGATGAAAATGCTGATTCCTCCGAACAAAATGCCAATGCCAGCCAACTGCCTGCTAAAAAATCCCGTAAAGGCAATTGTGAAGCTGTTAGGAAGTACCGTCTGAGAAAGAAGGCTCGTGCTGCTTCATTGGAGGAAGAAGTTCTTCAATTGAGGGAAATGAACCAGCAGCTTATTAAGCGGCTTCAGAATCAGGCTGCTCTTGAGGCTGAGGTTGCTAGGTTGCGGTGCTTGCTTGTGGATATTAGGGGAAGGATTGAGGGGGAGATTGGGAGTTTTCCTTATCAAAAGCCCGTGAGGATAAATGGTGATTTTGTTAATAGCATGGGATCAATGGGAATGGTAGGTGGTGGAGCTCAGTTTGTTAACCCCTGTAATTTCAGCTGCGATGAGCGGATCCATTGCTTGCAGACAGGAATGCAAGGGAGAGGTGATGGTGAAGGTAATGGACAGAGCTTTCGGGCTTGTGGAATAGGAAATGTGCAGTGTATGGGGAACTTTGGATCTGAAATGGAGAATATAAATTGTGGACGAAGGAATATGGCTAACGCTAGCTGCACGGATACTGCCAACATGCAAGGTGAATGCTTTACACTTACAATGCTGGTTTGTTTTTATGATCACGTATACATGTTTCCTAGCTTGCTGCTTTTTGATGATGTTCTATTGTTTCTGTTCTGTCTTATTTTACTTTTTGTTTGGTGTACGCATTTTTTTCTTTCTTTTATTTCAAGTTTAAACATATGTTCTTTAGTGTAAATGACTACGAAGTCTTCTTTTGGTAGAAATTGCAGTTAGTCCCTTAAAAAGAAAAAGCCATACTTCTTCTTGGTTTTAACATGTGATTCTGATCGGTTTTTTTAGTATTAGAATTCTAGATTAATTGAATATGAGAGGCATTAGTACATCACATATTAGCACTGTGAGGTGTGAAAGCTACAGTTTCTGAAATGAAAGGTCATTAAGGAATACAGTACTTGTTAACTTAACTGACTTGCCTAGTGTAGCATCATCTGCACTCTGTCTCTATCAGACATAATGGTTAGGTGCACAATCGTTATGAAGCCTTCCACAAAGTAAGCGTTATACTTATTGGATATGGAATCAAGTATGACTATGACCATAGTGTAGTCGTAACCCAACTGAAGCATGTACATGAATCTATTTAGCTATTAGATGCTTTCAGAAACCCAAGGGTCTTCTTTTACCCCGCTAAACAGGAGAAGATTGCCCACCCCATGCTACAATAAGAGGATTGATGAGAGACAATTGCATCAGCATGTAGTCATCTGGAGCATATAAACTGAGACGATTAAAGAAAAGCTTAATGTGATCTTTGGTTACCAGTAAGAATGGTCATTATGAAGCAAGAAAGCTGATGTCTGTTGCTTCAATCACTGTTAGTGAAAATGAAGTTAGACTTAAACCAAAAGGCTCGACCTTGTAGTTCCGTACTGAAAACTAAGATAGTGTTTGGTTTGTTTTTAAATAGGTAACAATAAAGATGTAATAGGTACATGTTTATTAGGTGAACAATAAGAATTACAATTTTTTTTTAAAAAAAACAAAAGTGTAAAAAGATTAAACGTCTTATAAAGTTCAAAAGTGCCCTTGGTGATTATAAATGAAATCAACTTCTATTATACTGTAGTTTACCAATAAAATCAAATTTTCTATCATAAAAGCATTGAAGAATAATTAAATGTAAAATGTTATTATTAAAATATAGTTAAAGATAATGTCGTCATAAATATGTTAATGCTATATGTTACATAAGTAATGTAACACGTCCTTCTTTCGATTAAGTGTATTAAGTTTAAATAAAGTAAATAGCAACTGTAATTTCTAAGTAAGGATAGGATACAATTGTCAGGAGACACACAGTAGCTACTATGCAAAAACACGTAGTAGAACTAGCTATTATGTTCCAAACTATGTATAAGACTAAAAACATATAATAATCAATACGCATATTTCCTACTATGTCTTTTCAGGTGACTCATCACTATGTAACACATGGAAGTGTGCATGTATGATCATTTATATCCAACAAAGTCTTAAGAGAATTGTTTGGGTATCTGAATATTAGTCAGCTGAAACCTAGTGAACTCTATGCATATGGAGTTGTTACCTTAGCTGGTTAAGTAATTCTGTGTTAGCCAATCCTCAATTTCATCTTCAAAGCAGCTGTTGTTAGAGATGCGTATTTAGTCTGTCTAAACCATCAGAACTTACATTTCATCAGCTGCTATTTCTTCAACGGTGTATATCTTGTTGCAAAGCTTTTACTTTATGATGTGACAAAATGGGATATCTCCAGGACATGTCGTACCATATCGGCTATTATCCTTGCCTTTTGCTAATGTGCTATATGTTTTGAAAAAAAAGAAGAGTTGCCAATGATATGGTTAACATAAATTTTTGAAATCAGATTGAGGATGGACAACTACTCCTTGCAAGTTGTTCCTTGCTCTACATCAAAGCTTGCTTGTGAACAAATTTCAACAGAAGGGTTTTTGATAGAAAAGAAGGGTTCTATTGATACTGTTTCACGACATATTCTATTTTGATGTTTTATTTTTAGATCTATTCAAGATAATTGAGGTTTTCCTTTGTATTGTTGGTAGCATACATGGCCCTTTCTCGTTTGGGAATTGTAGCTATTTTATATTTGTTCCTTATGGTTTTTCTTATGGGAAAGCGACGTTACCCCTATGCATCAAATTCTTCTTTTTTTAAAAAAAACTTCGAATCACATTAATCTGTATTTTATCTGTTTCTAGGAGCTCGTGGACGAAAAGAGGTATAACGAGCCGTGCATAAGGTTAGCAGCTTGTAGCTGTATTATCCTAGATAAGAAAATGTTTTGTTCTTCTTGCTCAACACTTCTTTGACTCATCTGGCTGTCTTTTATTAGGTTGTGCTAGCATTTATTGTTATTTATTGTCTCCATCTGTGGTAACTCACCACCGGCAAGAAACTTCTGCTAACTTCTAGATGTAGTTGTTCATCTATTTTGCGAAGTCACCTTGATCATGTGTCAATTTATCTTGCACTGTCCAAAAGTTCCATATGTCTCTAAGTTGCCAGAAGGTGTTGTGCTAATGAAGCTCGTTGGTGTCTCTTTTGAACCTCTGCTGTCCATAACCTTGCTGTTATCATTAACTGTTTGAAAGCTCAAAAGATTCTCATTTGTCTAGTTTATTTATTGTAATTGGTTGGTTTCGAAGAAGAATAGATTGCAACCCAGCACCGTTGTAGCCCCAAAGTCGTCCTTGCAACCAGTAAACCTTGAAGGTGCCAAAAGGAAAATGCTATTTGTGGCGGACGAGGAGCACACGGGCCCAAAACAGTGCTGACGAAGCAAAAACAAGAAGGCCTAATCCCACTGGCAGTGGACCAACGTAATTCCCTGTAAGTCAACTCGAAGACTAATTCTTGTGCGACAGTTGGTGCGGACCCTGCGCTGTCCAACTGTGGGCTGGCACCGCGACTTGGCCTTTTATTTCCTATTTTACCTGCTTATTTTCCTACGTTTCGCGTACACCATCCTAAGGGCCTAGTTCGAGCACCTCGGACCTTCATAACTATAGTTTTGTTTTATTTTTAAAAGAAAGTGTACTACAATTTCCAGTTGTCATTAAATATTTTTTTGATCTTTTAAAAAAGAATTAATGTACAAAATTTTAAAATATAGTAATATATAGAATACTGTAAGAGAAACTCAGAAATACTGACGAAAATCAGAGCAGATGTGAATTAATATCATATCAATCTAAGAATTTAATAAAAATGATTATTCTTACTTTTTAATATTTTAGACAGAATATTTACTCCTCAAAAAAGTCACATAGAAAGTAATTTTTTAAAGACATTTAAGACTAAACAATAATAAAAGATGGGCAATGTGATATTTTTCATATCAGCCCTAATTTCTTCGGTATCATTTTAACGTTAAAGAATATATATATATATATATATATATATAATATATATATATATATATATATATATATATTTCACACTATAATAATCTACTATTCTTTAAAATATAACATATAAAAAGGCTACCTTTTAAATTATTTTTTATATGTACTTTTTATAAGATTATCATTGAAAAGTGTTGCATGTAATTGGTCTATTTTGCATTATTGTTATAGCAGAAATATATTGATAACACTGATATGTATTTTATCAATTATGATAAATACCTCATCATTTGTCTTACACGCCCCAGCCTTTTACTAGAGAAATTGTATAATAGTTCTGCTTTTAAAACTTTCACGACCAGCCCCTTAATTTAAGATTTTTACAAATCTGCGTCTATCACGAAATTTTCACCATTAGACATTTTCACTATTATTTATAGAAGTATTGTTTAGAGATTTAAATATTAAAAAAAAGATTTTTATATAATATGTAATTTTTATATTTAAGTTTTTACAAAAATAATTTAAATATATTATTCGATATTTCAAAATTAATAGATTAAAAATTAACCCACTTATTTGTTAAGACTATTATACTTCAAAACATTAGAAAAATTTAAATATAAAAAATAAATATTAATAATTTTATAATTTATATTTAAATTTTATTTTAATAAATATTTTGAAATAAATAACTAATTATAAATATTACCGTCGCTCCGATATGTAAACTTGGCTTCCAATTTCTCCAAAGTCTTACTGAACTACAAGTATAACGCCACTAGACCTTATACCCTCCCGAATTCCGCCACTATCCCACCACCTTCACTCCCTGTGAAAGCTCGTTTTTTTTAGGGTTTCGTTTTCGCACCAATTTTCCTTATTTTATCTCGACCTTCGTGATCATCATGGATCTTATCCGCAGCTACGCCGACAAGAGCGACGGCGACGAGGATAACATTTCAGATTCCGATTCGCCGCCGCGCGTTCTTCAAGCGAAGTCATCCGCCCCTCGTGTCGATGACACCGCCTTGGCCCTCTCGGCCGCCGGCTCCGCTCGCGCTGCCACCGCCCCTCTCGACCCGTCCCAGCGCGCCGTCGCGTTCAACCCAACCTACGACCAACTATGGGCCCCCATCGCTGGCCCCGCCCACCCTTACGCTCGCGACGGCCTCGCCCAGGGCCTTCGCAACCACAAGCTCGGCTTCGTCGAAGACGCCGCCATCCAACCCTTCCTATTCGACGAGCAGTACAACACTTTCCAAAATTACGGCTATGCCACCGACCCCTCCGGTCTTGATTATGTCGGAGATATAACAAAACTCGAAGAAAACCAAGCCTTATCCGTCTACAACATACCCCAGCAAGAGCAGAAGCGCCGCCGCGTGGAATTAAAATCGAAAGAGCAAGAAGATGATATCACCAATTCCACAGATCCCGAGGTGGACAACCCTGCTTCTGATGAATGGGTGTTGAAGAATAAGAAAAGCCCTTGGGCCGGAAAGAAACAGGAGCCCACTGGAGAACTTACCGAGGAGCAGAAGAAGTATGCGGAGGAGCATGCACAGAAGAAAGCTGCACGTGGGGAGAACGGTGAAGGTGGGCCGCGTGATCGTGCTGCTGGTGAGCTGCAAGTGGATAAAACCACATTTCACGGTAAGGAAGAACATGATTACCAGGGAAGGTCTTGGATGGCGCCGCCTAAGGATGCTAAGCCGGCTAACAATCATTGTTATATACCGAAACGATGGGTGCATACGTGGAGCGGTCATACTAAAGGTGTGTCTGCAATTCGATTTTTTCCCAAATTTGGCCATCTCATTCTCTCAGCTGGTATGGATTCGAAAGTTAAAATATGGGATGTGTTCAACTCTGGTAAATGCATGCGCACTTACATGGGACACTCAAAAGCTGTGCGCGATATTACCTTTTCGAATGATGGTACACGGTTCTTGAGTGCTGGTTATGATAAGAACATTAAGTTGTGGGATACGGAGACTGGCAAGGTTATTTCGACATTCTCTACTGGTAAAATTCCATATGTTGTTAAGCTCAATCCAGATGACGATAAACAAAATATTCTCTTGGCTGGAATGAGCGATAAGAAGATTGTACAGTGGGATATGAATACTGGTGAGATCAACCAAGAGTATGATCAGCATTTGGGTGCTGTGAATACAATCACTTTTGTGGACAATAATAGGAGGTTTGTTACTTCCAGTGATGATAAGTCACTTCGTGTGTGGGAGTTTGGGATTCCTGTTGTTATTAAGTATATTAGTGAGCCTCACATGCACTCTATGCCTTCCATCTCTCTTCATCCAAATACAAATTGGCTGGCGGCTCAGAGCTTGGATAATCAGATATTGATATACAGCACCAAGGAAAGATTTCAGCTCAATAAGAAAAAAAGGTTTGCAGGACATATTGTTGCTGGATATGCATGTCAGGTGAACTTCTCTCCAGATGGACGGTTTGTCATGTCCGGGGACGGTGAGGGTAAGTGTTGGTTTTGGGATTGGAAGAGTTGCAAGGTCTTCAGGACTTTGAAATGCCATGATGGTGTATGCATCGGGTGCGAGTGGCATCCATTAGAGCAGAGCAAGGTTGCAACCTGCGGGTGGGATGGAATGATCAAATACTGGTATACTTTTTCGTTTACTCATGTTAAATATATATTCATTGTTATGGTTCATTGTCTCAAGTGGTGATTTTTACTTTCTTGTTTGTGATTTGGTAGTGGAGTTTTGAGAATATTTTATGCACACGCACTTACCTTTGGATTAGAGACATATATAAGATGACTATCATGGTTCTTAGCACATCACATTCATATATCTGCCTGCTTTTATATGTTTGTTATTTTCCTCAATGGAGGATTGAAAAATTTAGGATCACTACATATATCTGACCATCTTTGTATTATTTATTATTCCAGTGCACTATAAATATATTAACATCTTTGTAATAGCTTATTTATTATTCAGCCCTTAATCCTTATTGATTAGTTAAGCATGATTGAAGCTCCCCATTCTGCGTTCAGTAGATGATCCAATCAGCAGATGCCCGCTTGTCCTGGTAATTTAGCGAGGCTAATGTTTGTTAATAGTACTTAAAATTCTCTACTAAGACATCTTCTCTTAGATCTACTAGCTTGTGTGTAAATTGATCTAATTGCTAGTAAAAAAAAAAGAAAAAAAAACGATCGATTTGCTATGGAGATTTTCAACACTAGTTTAGATCATTACTTAGGATAGAAGAAAACCCTTCAAATTTTGTGCACTAAAGCATGGTCGAGAAAGGAAGAGACCAATAAAGTAGTTAAAAGTGGGTACATGATAGCAAAAAGTTTCATTAAGCTACTGAGATATAGGATTCATTAAAGCTGCAATGTTGCTGCCGTATGACTGACAAAAGAACTCACTAATGGACTAGAATTGACAAAATCCATGAAAGTGATCAAATTTCTTCTCTAGTAAACAGGTCACAAAATCAGCAAGAGATTTACTCTTACGTAATTGATACTACCTGCTGCAAAATCGTTCGGATTTCCCCTCTGGCAAAGAAGTCACAGGGTCACCAAAAGATAATCGAGTACTTTTACATAATTGATAATCAAGTACACTTTACGTGATTTTTTGGGAGGATAGTGCACTGCCCGCATAATATTTGCACTCGCGCTATCCGGAAGGAGACTTACTCATGGCCATCACAAGCCAAGTCACCCGTCGCATGTAAAGGGGTGTACGTGCGTGTTACCACCATGTAGAAGAAGAGAGTGCTAGCGGCATAGGAAGTCAAACGTGAGTGGGGACGGTTCCTAAGTCGAACTTGGTACTTTGTGTAATAAAAGATGCTACCCTAGGATTAGAGGCGAGCAATCGGGAACCTGAACCGACCTGACCCGACCCAATTTATAAAAACTCTATTCGAGCCGAATTTTGCTACCCGAACCCGAACCAAAGTCTACTAGACTACTACAACCCGAACCGCCCCGACCTGAATATAATTCAGGCTGGTTTGGGTTGACCCAAAGTTTCAAGGACAGAGGGATTGAAGGGGAAGGGAGAGAGACATTGCGACCTCGTCGTTGTCAGCAACCTTGTGCCCGCAACACCCTCGATTGCCCCTCGTCGTTGTCGTTCACGCACCACCTTCCCACTCACGAGCTCATTACCGACTCCACCAGCTTGTCCCTGACGCGGACTGGTCACCTCCATGCATCCTCCCTCTCCAATTGTCGCAGCTCGAAGCGGTTGTCTTCTTCGGCCATAGCTGCGCATGGAAACTAGAAAGAGGGAGAGAAGCAGGCAAGATGCGATAGAGAAGTAGCGGATGATCTGATGAGACGATTGTGGAGGAGAAGATGGAAGTGATGGGGGGGTCGGTGGGGGGAGGTTGGGGTGTGGTTGATTTGGGTAGCTTGGTTCGGAATCTTCGGATATAAAATTCGTTGCTTGCTTTATATGTTATTACTTAAAGTAACTTTAAATTTTCGGGTTAAGTCCAGACTGTTAGTCTAACCCGAACCGAATTATGTGAACCCAAATCGTAGAAAATTTGACCGAACCCAACCAGATCCGAACCAGAAATTTTGGATTTTTTCGGTTCGGTTCGGGTCTGGTTTTCAGGTTATTTCGGGTAGTGCTCAGCCCTACCTAGAATACCCTTGGTGTATAGCCTTGATCAGTTGTTCCTTTCCTTAAAGGGGGGTTTTGCAGGAAAGGGGAGGTTGCATCTGATTACTTTGGGTTATCTGATGGTGTATATAAGTCACTGGGTATGCACCTAATTAAAATTGAGGTAAGTTAATACAGGAGTGCATAGTACTGCCTAGCTACTATGAGCGACTAATGTTATTCTTGAAATTGACTGGTCACCAAGAATAATAAAAGAACCAACTGTTAGTCAATTTCTTTTGGTTTGACTACCACTGCGCGATAATGCTTCTTTTCGACCTATTGAACTATAAAGACTGAGTAGGCTTAGAGTCAAAAGATGTCGAAGTAGAGCACTGAGACAGTAGGTTTATGGTCAAAAGATGTCATAATAGAGCAGAATCAATAGCCTTGAAAAATTAAATTCTTATATGCATTTGATCAAAACTTCAGATTTATGATTCTTTTGGAGTGCTATTTCTAATCAAAAGTGTTATGTTCTCTTTTAATACATTACTGGCGCAGTATGAATATTTCTGTGCTAAAGCTTCTTTATTTTTCTTGCAGGGACTAAGTATACAAACTTCAGTCATCCGAGATACCTTTGTACACAAGGTTAAAGGATTTCGGACTTAAAATACGTCAGTCTACACTTAGATAACCATCTGCAACCTGTTATAGTTGAAGAAATGACTCTGGGACCATGAATACTTTCAACTAATTGGCGATGGAGTGGTGGTCGGACTGGTAATGGACTGAGTTTCATCGATCGGCCAGAGTCGTTGATTCCATGGAGACACGAGTGGACTGTTATCTGAGTTGGATGCATCCAGGGACACTAACCTTGTAGCAGTGATATGTAAAGGTTTTATTTGATGGAAATCATGAGTATGTATTCTTGTCTTGATCAAAGCTTTTCCTGTACTATTATCTTTCTTTTTCAAGAATTAATTAGTGGCACTTTGAATATGATAATTTAGTATTTTACTGTTTCTGCTTAGAAAGGGTAATAATTCATTTCAAGGTAGAAACTTGTTTGGTAGTAGCAAACATCACCCTCGCCATGTAATGGCATTACACGGTGGCGTTTTACATTTGCTTTCGCAGAATTACTCTGGTTTGTTGAAATATGTATTATTTGCCATTCTGCTATTCTCAGTATATATGTATTTGAGATTAACGTAAAAATTTTTAAGTTATTTAAAAAAGCAAAGAATTTTTTATCAACATTTTACGAAGAAGTACAGTTTACTAAGAAGTTTTTTATCAACATTTTTTCAACAAAATCCTGAAGAAGTTTTCCGTCATCTTTTCTGAGCAGTGGAATGGAAACGGGTCAGATTTCGGCAACTAAAATTTGATCCAAACGGATTCGGGTTTGGGTTTTAAATTAGTTTATTAAAATTTTTCAGCCCGAACACTATATTTTATGATTCATTATCAGGAGTTCCGGTCTGCAAGAAAGCACATATTGTTAGAAAAAATAATCATCATAGATTCATAGCTCCACTTTGGAATGAAATTAGTCAAATTTTCAGTGCAAGCAACAAACTAAATCCTATTTTTATAGTTTACTTTTGGCTCGTTAACGTCGCTGAGGACGGTATCTAACTCCACCGTTTGTGCTGCGCTGTTCAATTACTTTCGAGTTTCTTTTTTTTTAAACCATTTTTGAAAATAATTTTCTTTACCATGCTACTCTCTTCGTATAATTACTTTGTTGTGTGTTTGAACATTTAGAGTCCCGTCATGTTAGTTAAACAATATTGCTTGTGAATGTATCGACTGCTTTGGCATGCACGGAGTTAAAAAACATTATCAGAGTAAATATAATATGACTTTATTATAATGAATAATTTAAAAATCTAATATTAAATAAAACTATAACTAAATACTATATTCACAAGCTGCACATGTTTATTAATAATAATATGATATCTTGTAAGTTGTATTTCATAATATTCTTTTCATTTCTTTTATTTTATATCTTATAAAATAATTGGTATATATTTTTATGTAATTTAGTTATGGTATTTGAATAGAATAATATATCAAATAATTAATTTTATATTAATATATTTTAATATAATTATATTGAGTGAAAATGTCATATCAATCGCTACTATTAAAAATTGTGCATATTAGCCTCTCATTTTAAACGTTTTACAAATTATTCTTTCACTTGAAATTTGTGTCCGTAACATTTTGACTTTTAAAAAATTTTAAATATAAAATAAATATTAATGTTATCTAAGTAAATATTTTGAGGCTCTTAAAGCCTGAGTAGTTTATATTGCATGATAAAAAAAAAAAAATTAAGTATTTATTTCTTGATCGATGGGCCAAAATATTAATGTTAGCCCAATTAGTTTCAAAGCGCCATTCCTCTAAATCAGTTTCAAAGCGCCATTCCTGTAAATCAATCTCCTAACCCGTTTCAGTGACCTTATAACCCTACCATCGTCTCCAGCCAATCGAGTTTCCTTCTCCCTTAAGTGCTCTGCCTCCGGCTTCTCATCCTGCCGCCGAGCGAGGTATTTACTACGCCTTGCTGTCTTAGTTTCACAGTATTCGAGTGGGGGCTTGACCCCACTGGCTATATGGTGGATCCTTTGATGAATATGATGGAAAAAAAAGTTTGCTCTTAGTTCAGTTGGTGAACTTAGATCGTGATTTTTAATGATATCATATATGTGAGTAAAATACTATAGATATTTTTTTGTCATCTTATATCTACCAGCTGTATGAATATATTTTATATACCACTCTTAAAAAACCAATTAGATTATACAATCAGCTGGATATTAGAAGAATTGGCTATCAGCTGCACAAGTTAGATTAAAGTAGAAGCTAGATAAATAATTGAACATCGCGGCCAAAAGACTTAATTTTGGGACTAACTTCTGGACTACTTCGCATAGCGTAGCAGTGCCCTGGTCTACTATTTAGTAACATTTTTTTAAAACAAAATTGAACACGAAAGTATAGAGGATGACACAATATACCAATTTTTGTTGAAATTTTTTCGAAAAGTGCCAAACTATGCCAAAGCTATTTCCAAAAGAAATTCTGATGTTTTTCGAAAACTTTTGGCATAAGTTTCTCCTGAAAGAGTTTTGACATAAATTTAGAAGTTTGGTACATTTATTATTCTATACAACTTCATGTTCAAGTTTTATTTTAAAATATACACCTAGATAGGAAAACCGGAAGCCCAATCATACCGAATCTGGTAGGAACAAATGTAGTAGATCGAAATTCTTGTTGAAATAGTATAGGCCGTTCATGGAACGAGGATGCATGTGCATTCTTAAGAATAGTTACTTTTGTACAGGAGTTGCTGATCTCCTTAAATTAATATGATATGTGAATTATGTGTGCATGCGGGCTAAACATTTAAACTTTCGTGGTAGTCCTCGGACGAGTTTTATGTGTTTCCTTTTGTGCTAGAAATTTCATTGAGTTATCCCTGAAAACAGTTTAATGTTCCATTTATTTTGCATTTTACGTTATTCTCTTGTAAAGGCATCTTCTTTCTATTTTGATTTTTTCTAGTTAGCAGTTCTACTTCCACTATCAGCTTCCAAAGTCTGTGTGTTTGTTCTACTTTTGCTGACCTCATCAGCTGGGCCATCACTATAATGTGTTTTCTCGTTCCTATAGAAGCCTTGTGAACCACCTTCTTGGAGAAGTTCTCAAAAATATGTAGTCGTTTTTTGGCTAAACTTTTCCGTAGTAGATTCCATAAGTAGTACATATTACTTTGATTTGGCTCTTTCCACTGAATAATCTTGTCTTAGTAATTAGTGGATGTAGTTGTACAAACTCCCTTTTGGGTAACTCTCTTGGTGATGGTGATACAATCAAATTGTTGTTTTTTTGTGTTAATTAAGTTTGGGTTGCTTGAATTTGCAATTTGGCTTTGATATTTGTTGCTTATAGGTAAAGGAGTATAGTAAGCACACGTTTGTGTTTCATTGAGAGCCTAAACACGTGCAAAGATATTCAAGAATGTTCAACTTTTAACTTCTCCATTCTATGGCTATGAGAGAAGCATAGGTCACTAGGCCCTGTCAGCAAAATGAAGGCAATGATAGAATTGAAGAAATTAACGATTTTTCAATAATTCAGGAGAATAATGATCTCCACTTGAAAAAGAAATGCTGGAAACACGTCGAGAGATCCTGATGTGTTAACGAGCAACAAGTTGCTTCGTGTTATTGCAGCTCTGTTATTGTATATGGATTCATTGAAACAAAAAAATTACTCTTTGTAGAAAACATGGCTATGCGAGCTTCTAAGGAAGCTAAAAATTCTACCATAAATTATAAGCTTAGGAGAGTTAGAAACAATTAGTGGCTGCAAAATTTGCAAGCTGTTGGTGTGTATAGTTAAAACTCACATTTGGTGGCCACTGGTCAGAATCGTGAAAGTCTAAGTGGTCAAGGGCTATGGTTCACATCTTTGGTTCATGTAACCTTGTTCTTCTACCTTATGGGTTGGTCATATTGAGATCCTTGGTTATGAAATAGTTCACCACCTTCGTTCACATTGATCGTCATTATCAGATGACGATCAGCACAATGCAAGGTTGTTAGAGACACGAACACCCTCGACTGTTTCTTGCTGATTATGCGGCTTAAACAATAGGTTTTCAGAAATTTAAAATTCGTGCTAGCTGTAACACCATATACAGGTTGTATAGGTCTGTGTAGTACATAATACATTGGAACCAAACATTTTCCTGTGGCCCTTTAGCAAACTCCTCCAGCTCTCTCCAGTTTCTATATAGTGCAGAAATTTTGCCAATAGTTCAGTTTTTTGTGGCTGAAATTCAATGGTTTTTGAACTCGAATTTAACTTCTAGATTTGTTCTGGAAAGAATTCTTTTTTTTTTCTATTCTGTGTATGATACCACTGTGTACATCCCACTTCAGAAGCGCTTTCACGGTGCCACCTGTGTGATTTTCTTGTATCTTTGTTTTAAGTAAGCTGTCATCCTTAATTAGTCAAAAGAGTTGCTTGAATTTTCTTCCAGATTTATGTTCTGCATATCTCAATGTTGGTGTGTATCTTTTCGGCAATGTCAGGTTTTTGTAATATGGTCAAACATAGGATACTTAAGTTATATGTACTTTTACATACAGTTGGAATCTATCGATCATGTGACCTTGGCAATTAATATATGGTCTATTTAATTCTGTCGAAGAACGAAGCAATTAACTTATGCTTTTTGCTAAAATGCTTATTTTTTGTGTGTTACTCTGGCAGGTACCATCACAATGGAAGAGCAGATTCATGATACCGTAGTATCTAAATCAAGAATTGAAGCCACGCTTCGTCTAGGCTCTGAAACTTATACTGTTACCTCAAGCACTGGCAATCTCTCCCAGCAGCTCTCAGCAATGAAGGAGAAGAGTATGATAATCTTGAATGATTACATCACCAAACACAATATAGCGAATGATGTCCCTGATGAAGTCGTGGAGAGCGCCTCTGAAGACGAAGAAATTAATAAGCCTCCAAAGAAGTCCAAAAAGCAAAAGTGATTCTCGTTATGCTTATTAATTCTCGCACCAGACATCGTGTACTTTCTTGTTATTGTTAGTTTACTACGTCTCCTAACTGATGGATATGCTGGAGGATGGCAAAATGTTCAGTACTAGATCAGTTATAAACTGATAATCTTGATTCTCATTGTGAGTGGTGTTATGATATTACTAGCTTTCTGTTACCCATAAATCGTTTAACCTTTTCAAGAGCAGCAGCTGCAGCTTTAGCAGCGTATTTGAATCTCATCTATTCATCTCTAACACTCATCTCGAGATTTTGAATTGCATCCTAAATCGGTGTATCAATTAACAAAAGGAAAAAGCCATTCATTAGGGCTCCTGACGGCTCTGATGCAATCGGGTCCGTCCGAAAATCCCTCGGAATGTGTATACACACATCCCGAGGGGACCGCGGACGGTCCCAATTGTATCAGGATTGTCAGGGGCTCCTAATTAACAGCAGCCCTCTTAACAGAAATGTTGGATAGACAAAAATAGTAACCAAAAAATGCCTTGGGATGGTTGAAAATGGTGGTGTCATTTGGATGTGATATTTTGGCTATTGGGTTCATCATTAATTTCTTGTGATGTAGCGTCGCTCAACGATTCGTATTTGTCTAGGAGAGTTGGAAGGATTGACCTTCTATCTGCTCTCATTGATCCATGCCACTCTTTTAAAAGGTATATTTCATGTTAAAATGTGAATGTGAAATCTGAATCTGAAGATGCATAATGAATACGAGGGCTAATATCACACGTCTACTCTTGTATTTTGAAATTGGGACGTAGAATTCTATATTTTGGTTATGTATCATATCCGCTATCCAAACAATTTGAAAAATACTATTCTTTATATCTCGAAAATATAAGAACTAATGTAGATAGTAACATATTAGTCTATTTTATTATTTTCTAGTATTAAATATTTAGAAAAATCATTTTTCAGAAAAGTGCAAAATAATTATTCCAACACATTAATAATTATAAATAATCATTTTCAAAGTATTAAATACTTGGACTGATAAAGCATTATCCACATCAACCCTAATCTTTTTGGGTATCAAATTGACCCTAAAAATAGCATTTCTTAATAATTTCTTCTCAGTCGATTTTTACAGTGCAGTAAATGACCAAAATATCCACTGGTTAAATGCATCTGAATATCTTTTTGCCAAATTAACATCAGCAGTCCTACCAACCAGCAATGGAACCATTAAGCATCCTCAAGTTCCCTGTGGATCAGCAATTACAGTAACAAGCACAAGCTATGCTACTACAAATTAAGTTAGCTAGATTTTTCGTTTGATTACAATTTGTGTATTGTATTGCAGCTAGATATAGCACCGGCAATGAAAAATCTTGCACAGTTGCGACCGATTCTGTCTGAAACTGGTGCAACTGCACGCTCAAGCACAATTTGACATGCTAAAAATTGACTTTGAAGAATCGGTGTTATGTTACTATTCGATGAAAGAAGGTTATAATTCGACAAATAGGATAAGCACAGGAACAACTGCTCCATAAGGTATGAGAAGAAACTTCAGCAGATATGCAATAGATTAATAATCTTCCTGCGGTAACTTTAATACTTACATCCCACAATCCTGATATATCCATCAAAATGAAATGCTAGTGATGCTCCTGCTAAATCAAACCTTGTCCCTTTCACTCGAACGCCCACTGGTTCTCCCTACGAACTTCCTCCTCCTCTTCTGGGGTGAAGTCATTCTTGATGTTGAACGTCTTGCGAATCTCTTCTGGGGTTTTTCCCTTGATCATGTCTGCCACAGTCTGGCAAGTAAGATCCAGCAAACCCTTGATGTTCAAATAGTTTGCAGCCTGGAAAACATGTAAACAAATCAAGGATACAAAATTTAAGTAATAGGTAGCATATTTTGCATTGAAAACTTGCAGAAGAGAAGAAACAATACAACTACAAACAGGCTCTAACTGTAAGTAGGGTATATATCCTCGCGAAATCCTATGCAGATGACTGCTAAAAACAATTTGCACAGTACACAGGAGAACATTTAATTACTCAATTACGTATATATACAACAAGATATTAGGAATCTGCAAAGAACGGAATATCTTCGTCATGGACGCTGCATAGAGAAAAATTAAGAAAAAATAGAAAATGCACACGATCTGAACGAACAAATGTTGCTACACCAAGGAAACTAGTAAAAACAGACCAAGTTAGTAACATAAAAACCAGAATCAAACTTCTTCACAAGTGTAAAACTGGATGAATGATTAAGGCTTTCATGGTAACCAATCAACAATACAATCCGACACTAACCTGAATTTTGTTACGAATTTTGAACTAAAACTGAATTTTGTTAACAAGACCTAACAAGCTACTTCTCCAATCTAAACCTGGGAATTCACATGACAACATGCATGGTACACACATACAAATAAAGAAGAGTCAGCACTTGCAAAACATAACACTAAAATAACTTTAAATTGTATTTCTTCATAAAACAACAACTGAAGACAATCTTTAGTATGGGTCTGAGACGCATATCTTACACCTTCAATTTCCTACACTACAAAAAAACTACATCTAAAATCAGGTTCAATAGAGAAGTTTCAAACTAAAATTATTGTCGCTAAAATTCCTAAAGGAACCAGTATAAGATAAATTCATAAAGTCCCACAAATCTAGAGGAACAACCTAGTTTTGTAACATTCCACTTAAAAGCAGTATAAAACAGCAAAAATCATATACAACTTATGTGGTATTCGCTAATTAAGTTAAATTATCAGCAAGTAGATTAGTACCACATTATAATCAAATACAAATAAACAATCCACAGTTAATCAAGTCATTTACATTATTCTAACAGAAATTCCAGTTACAACATGAACACATAAACCGTTAGAAAGAATATCCAGCAGCTACAGTTACACTCATACAAGAACTTGCTTTTCAGAATAATCTTCTATAATAAGATTTGTCATGATAATATTTATGACATCAACTTAAAAACAACCCGCGATTGACTTTTTGGAATTGGCTTACGCCTTGATTATTATGAATATAGATACATGTTTAAGTCTTACTTTGGCATTATTTTATAATCTTGCTCTTTAGGTACCATAATACGTCAAACAAATTAATCGACAAAATAATTATCTCAAATAGACCACAATCTTCACTTCAAAACAAAATCTAGAATTAACCCCCAAATAAGCATATTACGCCATAGATAAATTAAATAAAAAATAAAAAATCACGAACCAAACAAGCAAATAAGTGATCAGGAGATTAAAAAAGCATAAACCGTAATCCATCTTGTAATTTTCATAATCTACATATTTCTATCCATAGAAAAGTTTTCAAAGCGATTAACAAATATATACCAAGATGAGATCAAACAACGTGGCTTGATCAACTTTCATGAAATCGGCATCGAAGGTCTTGAGGTCCTCCTCAGCGGTGCGATCATCGGCGGCCTTAGACGCCGCAACCTCGACGTGCTTCTTGCAGTATTCGATGACCTTTGACAGAATCCTAGCGGTGACGTTGGGAAGTGGGATTCCACTCTCCGCGCAGCCATCTTCGATCATATGGCGTATTGTCTGCGATTCCATCGCGACTTCCTCGTCCACCTCGAACTCCTCGCCATCGGAGCTCTTTAGCGTGATCTTCTTCACCTCCGTGGCCATTGATGACTTTAAGAAATTCCTAACGAGAGGAGCCCGGTGTTAAGGAGTTAGATAATGATCGATTATTGAAGCGGCGGTGGGGAGACGTCTACTATCTATATTGGAGCGAGTTTGTGAAAAGCCCCTCCGTTTGTTAAAATTTATAGTTGGAAGAGTTTGCATATCTTGCAAATAAACTTTTAATCTATTATTTTACATATTTCTAAAATTTTTATTTAAAAATATTATTTAAATATAAAATTTATAAATTATATTGGAATATTTTAATATTTATTTTTTTAAAAAAAATATATTTTGAATAGATATTTTAAAATTTTAAATTATAACGAATTAACAGATATTGAAAAAAACTAATAATTTGGTCCTGAAAATATAAAATTGAAATGTTTTTTTTAAATAATTTTGAATATAAAAATTTTTATTAAAATTTATTTTAATTTTATTTTCAAAAATTTTTAAAATTATTTATATAATAGTCAAAATATTTCTAATATGAACTTCAAAAGATAGACTAATTTATAAAATATTTAAAATAAGAAGCTGAATGGTAAATGGTTTGAACTTTGAAGACCAGGGTTCATATGCAATTATCCCTTCATAAGGGAATTTAGTCTAGCTAAAAAAACCGAAGTGCTTAGAAAATTTTGGTATAATCTCAAAAATAACTTTTATTTTATAAAATCATACAAACTAGCCATATATTTTTAATTTTATTAATAAAAAATCTCTGGTCTAATATTTAGGTACTTTGGACAACAACTCATGCTAAATCGGATAAATAGAATTTGTATTACGATATTAAAAATATTTTGGATAAGCAAATATGATCTTTTAAAAGAACAAAGAAAGCTGTGACGAACAAATTAGATATTTAATTGAATAAATTATAAAGTATTGAGTTGAATTAATAAAATATTAAATTAGAGGAGCTAATTTATTTAAGTTTTATAAAATCGCGGCTTTGTTGAGTTAGTAATTAAGTTAGTAATTATTTTCCTCGGCCGTGATTTGACCTTGACAGGAAAGGCGACTGACCTATAAATTAAGGAAGACTTGCACTATCATATATTTATTAAAAAAAAAAAATTAAAAAATTATATTTCAATCCTCTAAATTAATTTTCTTTCCGTTCAGCCTTAAAAAAGAACGACGCGCTGATATGACGCACAACGCGCATGGCCACGTCGGCGAGAAAATATATTTTCAAAGACTGAAATGTAAAATATACGAAATTGAGAGCTAAAACGCAATTCTCCTATAAAAATTGTCAAAAGTTTAAAAAACCATTAAAAGTTGTAAGAATGATCATAAAATATTATTGTTTAATATATAGTTGTAAAAAATTAACACAAAAATATAACGAACTTACTTAAAAAAATTAAATACAAAGTATAGAATGTGTATTGGAGGTGTTAAAAAAGCATTTAAAAAATTTATAAATGTATTAAAAGATATTATAAAAATTAAAATATAAAAAAATGAAATTTTAAATGACTTAAATAATATAAAAATACTACAGTGCAGTTGTCCAACTAATGAATCTCATGACATGTTGAACATATACAAATCCAAAAAAAATGAAAAATATTTGCACGTCCGAAATTCTTATTAAATTTAATACAACAAAAAATAATGATTAAAAAAGAATTATTTATTTATAAATTTTTGATACAAGAAATTTTATTTTGGTGATAAAATACTTTTATAATATTTTTGATAAATTAGCGGAAGAGCTAGCTTTACTTAATATATAGATTTTGACATTTTGGTCCATAAGGATATACCTTCCAAATCAGCTACTAAAACTGTTGATATGATAGCGCTATTATGTTAGCAAAATAAAAGATTAATTTGTGATTTAAGACGTCGGGGTAACATATTTGTTCAAATTTTTTTAAAAGCTGATTTGTAATTAACGCAAACATATATTAGTATTTGATAAAGACAATACCATTATAAATTAAGAAATATATATTTTAAAAAAATAAAGTAAAGGCCGTCATTTTGACAATTACTTTTTTATATGCATTTTTTTTAAATTTCAGTAAAAAGAATTGACGAAAGTTTACTGTAGATTTTGTAAGATCGCAGAATGGTGAGAGAATTCACGTGGTTGTGTAGTACTAAATGAGCAGAAGACAGAATTTACGTGATTCCATCATTCATACTATTTATGTTAGTGCAAATAAATGAGTTTATCATTAATAAAGTTTTATAGATAGGCGGATAAATAAAGAGGAAAGAGGAGAAGACAGTAAAATTTTTTGGACTGGATCCAAAAAAATATTATTAAAAATGAATTATTTTGCTCTGTCTTCCGCTGAATTTTTCTATATGTGTGCCTTATTTTTTGTTGAAATTCAATCTGTCGCTTTTTGCATTAATTATAAACGCTTCTGACGTCATATTAATTTTAATTATATGCATTAAATATGGTTGAAAGGAGATGAAGGAGCTGAAGGTTTAGCGTTCAATTACTGAGCTTCGCTCAGTCCACCCATCTAGAACTCGTCTGAAATTCTTTCTTCATGTATCTAGAGTAGATGACTAATCCACGGACGAATGCAGTAGTCGGCCAGCTGTCACTTTTCACATTAGTTATCTAATTTATTTACGCAACCTATAATTGTTAGGTGGGTTTCGTCATCTTTGCGGCTTGAGCCTTATTAGTTGGGGGTCTCGGGAATTCTTTCAGGTTTTCTTTATTTTTATTTTTGGACCTCTTAGGTCCATTTCACACGATAAAACAATGAATGGCTTTAAATTTAGATAGATTAACAAAACTTGTCATGTTAGTTCTAGGGATTGAGAGCATGCCATGGGCCCATGGGTGAAATAAAAATGAGATAATGTGTTTTCAGCCTCTAATTTTGAAACTTCTTCCAGTTCAGCTCCTGTATTTTTATCTCTTCATTTTTAGCCCCTGCATTGAAATATGTACAACACCGTTTCGACTATTGTATCGATATTTTTTAAAAAAATTTAAACATGAAAGTTGTAGATTTTGATTAGATCTACAATTTAATATTCAATATTTTTTTTAAATTTTTTTCTAAATAGATATTTTGGTACTTCGAAATATTAACGAATTTTGGATCTGACCTGTTAATCCGTTAAAATTTCAAAATCTCAAAACACTTATTTAGAAATATTTTTTGAAAAAATATTGAATATAAAAATTGTAAATCTAATTAAAATATATAACTTTTATATTAATTTTTTTTTTTCAAAAAATACTGATAAAGTAGTCAAAATGGTATTGCATAAATTTCGATAAGGAGCTAAAGAGGAGGAGGTGAAAATGTAGGGGTTGAAAGGGTGAAGTTTGGCTTTTAGGGGCTGAACAAACATTGCCCCAATAAAAATTGCTTCTCGGCTATCTGTATAAAACCTGTTAGTATATATATATATATATATATATATCATTGTAAGGCAAGCAGAGAGATAAAACTTCGGGTTCGGGTTTTACATCCAGTTCAGGCCCAACTGATTGAATACTGACCCAATTGAAGCTCACAAACATCAAACTTCCAAAACGAGATGACCCAGCTCTATTATCAACGTACACGTACGGACAACTTCGATCAGACGGCAGGAAAAAATCTGAAAATGTCCGAAAATCCACTTCCCTCTGTCTGCCAACAACAATATCCACCAACTCAGATAACGAATAATCACAAGCCACGTGTTCAAAGTTAAAGCGGGAAACTGTAGCAAAGTTCGAAAACTAAGGCGGTGCTCCAATTTCCTACGCAGCCCAAAATTTCGCGCTTTTCCGCGCTATCCTCGCAGCAGAGAATTTTCTAATTTTTTGAATTTCTCTCGCTGTTGATCGATTGCTATGATTAATGAGGTAGCCCTGTTGCTTTGCTAGCTTTTGATTCTTACTTCCATCTAGCAGTTTGTAATCTATTGGATATCTGAGTTGCAATTCCTAGCTAATTTCTATTTTAAGTGCAGGGATTCGAGAGTTTCAATGCTCCTTGTGTACTGTTTTGATGTCCCATGTTTCATTTGCAGTAGTATATTGATTAGAGAATTTCTCGATTGTTGCTAGAAGTATTGTTTCCCTGTTTTTGTTCAGATTTTTTTTTTTTCTAAAAATGTTGGAAGCATTGTAACTCTTGATTTGAGAATTTCTTGGCTGTTGCTGGGAGTGTTATATCCCTGTTTTTGTTTAGGATTTTTTTTCTCATTTTTTTTTTTTTGAAATTTTGAATTAGAAGTAGGACGAAGAATATGAAATCAGATTGCAAAGTAGATCTGTGAATAAAACTATTGTATTTCTTTTGCTTCTTCATTGAATGGAAGCGCTGTGATGGATCTAATTTCTACTCAATTCCTTATTAAAATAAATTGTTACTTTTAGCTGCACGAAACTTCTAATTTGAAGTTGAATTATTGTCATTTGTTTCCTTCCAGTCATCCATTGTTATCTTTGTTTGTTAGACATTTTAGTTTTTTTTGTTTCTTTTTGCGATATCTCTCCCGGCTTAAGTTAGGAGTGAAGGGTTGTTGTTTGGATCCAACCTGATTAATAAACAAAACGGTCTCAGGTGGAAGTGGAGACAATTTGCAATTTTAGTATACTATGTGTGATTTAGTAATTTTACTTTTTAAGCAGGTATACCTGCAAATCCTAGGCTATATAATTAAGCTGACCGATTTGCAAGTGCATAGAATTTTTAAGTTATCAGCTTAAATTATCATCTGATGTTTCCATTACTAATATTGAAGCTTTATTGATTCTTCTTAAGTTTTTTGTAATTATATTGATCCCTTAGTTATGAGATGGAAATAGTTAACACTTCGCCCCCTGTGCTGATCTTACTAGGCACCAAGAGGGCATTGAACCAATCTGGCATCTAGTCGTACGTGAAGGGCGCACTTGCACAGGGCTTTTTATTACCTAGGTGGCAACAGGTGTCGAACCCATGATCTGGAGTCTTCATGAGGCCCTCCCCTCCGCCGTGCCACACCCTCCTCCACACCCACCCACCCCCCCCCCCCCCCCCCCCCCCCCGTATTAATGCTTTAGTTTCGCTTTTCTAGATGTTAACCAAAAACCTGCTAAGAACTAAGGGAATAGTTGAGATGTAGTTTTACATATTTTTAGCATGATCTCATGCTCAAACTGATTTTTATTTCTTGGCGCGGGGATACTTGACAGCACAAGTATTTTTCTATATTGTGCAAAACTTTTTTGTTTAGAAATGGGAGCTAGCTGGGTTTGTAAGACTAAGATTCAAACATTTATGGTTATGCATAAATTAACTATTCCATCTAGCTTTTTGGTAGAGAAAATTGCTTGATGAAATGATTACATTTCTGGCAATGTTTTGATTGTTTTGGCAAGGAACCGTCTGAATAATATGCATGTTTGATCATGAACTATTAGTGATTAACACTATTGTTTAAAATCGGTTTTGAGACTTGTCAGAATAATTTTGTCATATAACGAAAAGGTCCGTGTGTAAATGCTATTTGATTATTAAGGAAACTCATTTGATGTTTAACAGAAATGGTAATTTGGTATGCTCAAGTGTCATTTCGGTAAATTTTGAACTCTGATCTCAGCTGTTTCAGTATCATTTGTTCTAACATGATTGGGTTATGATTTGCTAGATACTTGACATTGTTTTTGTTCAAGAGCAGTGTCAATTTTGTCATACATTGGTTATGCTGTTTCCAAATCAGCTGCAGGCTGGTTGTTCTTTTCCCTATTAGTAGCACTTCTTAAAGCTTGTGGACCATAAATCTTATTTGAGGATAGGTCATAGGTTTATTTATTATGGTTGAGCACTTCCTTCTGATTGGTATATTATTAACAGCTATCCATCATTTATTTTGATAGGAAAAAAAACTGATGGAGCATACAAGGTTGTAATTTTATTGATTTGGTAATAATTATTCGATTTGGTGATAATTATTCCAAGGAAAAAAAAAAATTTCAATGGCTTTTAAGCGGAAGAGCCTTGTTAAGCATACAAGAAGCAAGTATCTGAAGCCTGGTACACTTGCTCAACTCCGCAATAGCAAAACTCCTAGTAGATCTTGCGTGGAAGCTCGGAAGAAAAGTGGATCGAAGGACTTCAAGAAAGTAAAGGCTAGAAAGATGGTCGACGTGCTTAGCACTCCCATTGCATCAACTCATAAAGTAGAACAGCCTAAATTGTCTCACACAGTCCAGATACACGATATTTCAGTTTCCCAGTGTCGGTCAAATATAGAATCCCTCCCTATAGAGCTACTGGTATGTCTTTAACTGTTTACCTATTTTGAAATTTTTAAATTTTGAGGCTGACCACTGAATAATTTCTAAAGAATTGACCATTATGATTAACAATGACAGCTTCGATTTGCTTTCTTTTGCAAGGTTGAAATTATGTGCCACTTGCATCATGATCAACTAAGAGCTCCGTTCCATGTATCTCAACGTTTCCGAGAAGCTGTAAGTCCCCTAAGCATCTATATGTGCAGTTGTTCGAATGAATTTTCTTTAAATTAATTGTTGGCAAGGGAAAGCCTACTAGTGTTGTCGTTGGGTCATTGGCCACATCTACCTACACGCTTAGAAGATATCTCACAAGAACGATGTGGCTAAGAATATGGACCTAAGCTTAGCTGTAAGATGTCTGGGAAACTGTGTTAATCTTTTCTGTCGTAGGCATGTTTAAATGTTCAACGTAGTAAGCAGGCAAGTGAAGCTAATAATATAAATTTTTTATTTTGCACTGATGTATATACTTGCTCTAAATTCTCAGGCTTTAGTGGGCGATATAGTTGTTACTATTTTACCCGTATAGTCTCACATTGGGACGCCTAGTAACTACGCCTGTCTATATAAGGTTCTAGGCGGTTCTACTTTAGGTTGAATGCTCAGCTTTTATTACTTAACAAACGATAATTTATTGCGGAAAGCATTGGCAGAATGATATTCCTTCTTGCAGGTTATTTATGCTAGGCAAAGATATTTTGACTACAAAACTCCTGATCGGTCTCGGCAAGAGCTGCTAAGGATGAAGACGCCACATCCTTGTGAACATTGGCCTTTTAGTAGGAGGTATCATATGCATATGATCAGCCACATATGTAGCTCTTATAATTCTTCATTGTTTTTGTTGTACTCTAGATTTGTTGGTTTTATAAACATGCTAACTATTTTGCACATGTTTTCCAATTTCTACAGAGTGGTAAATGGAAAAACCAATCTGCCTTCAAATCCACCTACCCCGAAGGCTCCAAAGCATGGGCCTCGTTTACGCCGTGTCAATGTAATGGACTTAGCAGCGATCTCTACTGCTCTCTTCCAGGATTCAGTATTACCTCCAAGTCGGCCGAGGGCTATTTTGAAGCCTGCGTCATCAAATAGGGTTCTATTTTATGAGGACGAGTTATGCCAAGCCGTGTCTGAGAACAAGATTTGTTGAACTTATTGCATCGTTTTGTATATGTTTCTACTTTTTTATATAGTTATGCAGCTGTTGCAGTTCTTAGGTGCTGCAAGTTTGTATATGATAGCTACATTTAATGGTTCATCTTAATAGAGTAGCAGAAAGTTGGTAGGTCTTTACTTTTTCATGGAAAGCAAAGGAGAACAGAGAGTTATGGTTAGGATTACTTTACAACCGTATTTCTTATGGTATATATTTAAATCTTGTAAGGGTCACTCCAGCTCCGTGCTTCGGCCCTATTCTCTACTATGTCAGCGATGTTTTTTTTTTTCGTCATTTTAAAAATAGAATACTAGCATTTGATCCTTTCCTTTTATTTGTTTTTTCATCTATCTTTTTTAAGTAACCCAGAATGTTACAATTTTTTAATTAATCTTTAAAAAAAATTGCAAAATGGCTCAGCCAGATATTGCAGTAAAAGTTTGTCTTCGTGGATGCAGCTAAGTCCACGAAGATGCATCATCAGGCTAAATAATTGGTAGTTTATCTTTTTATCCACGTAGTGCTAGATTTGCCCACGTAGATCCCATTACCCAGTATATCTAGATCTCATTACACATATCCCAAACAATGGCATTTCAGATATTTTTCTGTAATGAATAATAAGATAACAACTAGTCGTCCCCGGGTTTCATGAAAAAGGTTTGGCTAAATCAATAGCAGCACAGCTAGCAGGCTAGTCGTTGAGAACGATGGAGAGACTTATCTCTTCTTCTTCGCCTTCCTCCTACTCCCTCCTCCCCAACCACCACCACCAACCCCGCCGTCTCCTCCCCAACTCCTCCCCCGCCGCTGCCGTCGTAAGACTCCGCTATTCTCCGCCGCTGCCCCGTTTGTGCCTCAAGCTCGCCGCCGCCTTCCACCAAGCTGACCCACCTCCCCCTTTTCGACCCTCTTATTCTGCGTCTCTTAATAATCCTTCATGTTTCCTGTCTTCAGAGGCGGAGAAGCCGAAGATTGAACGCTATACAGTCCAGCCGCTGCAACCGGGAAGAGATATCGCTCGCTCTTTGCTGAGAAGGGTGAGTCTCGTTCATTCTACTTTTGTGATTAGATATGTTTTTACCCTTTGTTTAGGGTTCATTAGTATGCACGATGTTGCGATTGATATTTTTCAGACGTATGTGGTACTATGTGATGCTGTATTTTAGCATATTGCATGAATGTATAGGAATTTGTTGGAATATCCTTAGGGGCGTTTTCAAGCTGACTTGATTTGATTAGCCCTTTGATCTGAAAGGCTTGTTCCACAGAGGCAGTCATTGAGAAGTTAATACGGACAGATATCTACTTGTATAGTTCTCGCAGATCTGGATCCCTGGATGCTCCATCTATTTGTGTATTCTTATTTAAATATCTTGGTGTGTGTTACCTTATCGATTGGTACAAGTTTTGTATTTGAAACATATTGATGGGCTGGTAGAGAGTGGATCAGTCAAACGGTTTATTTATTATTTTTTTGAGAGCTACATTTTAAGAAAGCAAACTTTTTTTCCTAAGAGCATATAACTGATTAAGATAAAGGAGTTACGGGGATTCACCAGCATTCCTAGTTCAATCTTGTAACTGGTTAACAGGTATATTTCAATAAGACAACCTGATTAACATTCTTTCGTGAGTGCATGCGTCTTAAACCTCTTTCCAGCTTGATCTATGAAAATAAGATTTTAGCATATGTGCAGAGGAACACTCTTTTTCCTTTTTTTTTTTGCTTTTTTTTTTTTTTTTTACACAGTAACATAGAAAGTAGCCATTCTGTTTCAGATAATCTTGAAAGTTTGGAAGGTCTTTCTTATGTGATTTTAGTGTTGGTTTTCCTTTTCAAACTAGTGCTACTAGAATGTCATTGCTCATTTAGTTGGTAGAATATTCCAACTACAAAACAGTATAATCGGTGTTACTAGTGCAGAAAGTCGGGTAGTCCCATATACATCTTGAATGTCGATTAGAAGAGCGCAGCTACATTGTTTTAATCTGAAAATAAGTTGTATCTTTGTTCTTGAAAGGTTAGTTGTCAAATTTCGAATGTTGGGACCAAATAATGGTCTCCACATGCTGGTCCCATATCATACTCTATGTATGATATGCTTTGCCTGAACTTCTTACGAATACAAAATCCAATAAAAATACAAAATACTAAGGTTTAATCTGAAGTGGTCAATTTTCTTGGAGGTTCTATTCTATACTATTACCAATTCAAACTTCTCTGTCATTTGCAGGTCGCATATACCTTGGTTTCTGTTTTACTTTCGGCTTCAGTGGTGACTCTACTCCAATCTATCATTACTTTGCCAGCCTATGCGACAGTACAGTCTGCTGCTAAGGTGGGAGGACCCGTCCTAAAAACTGAGCTGCTTAGTAGTGCCTGGACTGGTTTCTTGGCAGGTTGCCTTCACACATTATCAGGCCCTGATCATCTTGCTGCCTTAGCACCTCTCTCCATCGGGCGTTCGAGGGTGGAAAGCGCTGTAGTAGGAGCACTCTGGGGATGTGGCCATGATGCTGGTCAGGTTATATTCGGTCTTTTGTTCCTGCTATTGAAGGACCGCCTGCATATCGAGGTCATACGTACATGGGGAACTAGAGTTGTTGGCATAACTCTACTGGTTATAGGTGCCATGGGTATTAGAGAGGCTTCAGAGGTGCCAGCTCCATGTGTTGCTTTGGAGAACGGGGAATGTGACGTCGGTATCACCGATCATTTAGAGATTGCTCCACGGAAAAAGAACATCGGATTTGCAACGTTTGCCACTGGCATCGTGCATGGATTGCAACCAGATGCTCTTCTGATGGTCTTGCCAGCACTTGCTCTTCCTTCGCGGCTTGCTGGTGCTGCTTTTCTAGGTATGTTTCTAGTTGGAACCGTACTTGCGATGGGGAGTTATACTGTTTTTATTGGTTCCTGTAGCGAGGCACTGAAAGAGAGGGTTCCTAGGATTACTGAGAAACTGACTTGGGCTGCTTCTCTTGTTGCAATATCCATGGGAGTAGCCATTCTCATCAGCCAATTATTTGGTTTTAGCCTTTATTGATCAAAGTCTACTTTCATTTTTGTAGCTTCTTTAAATCATTAGATAGAGTTCCCACGTTTCAGGATCTGTATTAAATTACTATTCGTATACAGATTGCTTCAGAGGCCTTAATATTTCGTATGTTGTTTTGATATGGTGATGGATGTCGACGTTTCTTGCTTAAGCAGTAATTCGGACATTTCTTCATACTATTGCTGGCAGTGTTTTTTTTTTTTAATTTTTTTTTTGTTGACAATCATGAATTTACTCCTGGTGCCTTTTTTGGATAATAAAAGTCTGTAGATGTAATATTGTTTTCATCCTTCTGTATAAGTCGTGTCTGTTCTTGTATGGTGCATACTTGTTCTGTGTCACGGTAAACCGACTCATTTTGGTTTGTTCTGTAGACAGCAACCTACTTGCTAGAGAAGAGAGGTATTTTTGGTAAAAGTTCACTAGGGCAATATTCTTTTATAAAATTATGGTGGAAAACCTTGTTGGTCTATTTTTATACAATTATCATAGCAAAAAAATTCACGTGACACAGATCTATGTTCCGCCATTTATGAGTTTCAGTCTTTCGAGCCGGAAAGGTCTAAGCATCCATGTCATTCTCTGCATAGTATAGAGGTGATAAGGTTTATACACTTTCAAAGGTGGCAAAATTTAATAGGCTTCACATTTTCCTGTAGCATTATTGATTCTTCCAAGTCGAGAAATAAATGAGAAGTAGAATTACCGGAATGTGAAGAAATGGGCTAAGGATGGAGCGAGTCTGGTGAAAATATCTCTTAACTCTAGTTATGGGGGTTAAAAAGCTTCACTCAAAGGACCATGCCTCGCAAATGACTTCCGTCCCTCATAGTAGGCCAATTCATCTGTTTGCTCCCATCGTAATTTCTGAAAAGTATTCCATGATTTGAGATTGGAACACACGAATGGAAGCTGTTATTAAGGCCAACTCACCGCGAATGTGAAGATGTATGGTGCTTCAGAATTTCTCTTTTTTTTTTTTTTCCTTTTATGAAAATTCGTATTTTCCACAAAGTTCTTCGTTAAAAAGGCAGAAGTATTGTTCAACCTCCTGATTTACTTTTTGGGTTAATCCTTGATATAGCGTGGATTTTGCCTACCGAATGTCAGTGAAAGACGTCCCTCAAGGACGAGCATGCCGCATGACGTCGGCATTGCCGAGCAGGTGTAATGTTGGATAAGTGCGATGCTCGGACTGGTATGAGGCTGAGCATGTACGAGACCAGACAGGTGCAAGGCTGAGCAGGTACGAGGCAGGATACGAAGAAGAGCAAGCACGAGGCTTGGACAAATATGTGGCCATGCAAGTCAGATCAACCAATAAGTAAAGAATCGGTCAACTACAACCACTATGTAATATTAGGAAGACACATGGTGCACATCTGCCTCACCGAAGAACATGGGGTGCCACGTCGCAAGCTGTTGACACAACGACCAATCAACCCACGTCTGTAAATAATCACTGTAGCGGCCTATATGCGTGGATCCATTATTCATAATTCCTAAGAAGAATCTTGGAGCGAACAAGCGAAATAGGAAGAACTCTTGCAACTAGGTTGAGGCTTATACTGAGCTGAGAGAATCTGAGGGAGTGTATACCTCATAACGCTTTTTCACTTACTGATTTCTCTCGTTGTTCGCTTACAATCCATAGTTTTATCTTAGTCCAGTTCGCATACAATCCATAGTTTTATCTTAGTCCAGTCCGAGGCTGTCCACGTAAAAATCTTTGTGTCTTGTGTGTTCTTATCCCTCTTTCAAGCCTCATATATTTGGTAATTTAACATCGACCGATGTCAAGATCGACCAAATAGTATCGTCTGTGGGAAGAAATCATTACAAATGCATGGCTTAGAAGAGGACAGCAGGTGCAAAGTCGAAGCTGTTCTGGCTGGGCCGAGGCTCTCTTGGCTAAACCAATGCTGCGAGTCCAAAATAAACGAGCAACAACAGAGGCTAAGTTGAGACAGTCTAGGCTGAGCCGAGATTATCTAGGCTGAGCCAATGCTCAGTGGTCATGAATCATATAAACAACTTCAACTAGATAAACTACCAATAGTAGGAGCCAATAAATCACACCCTGTGTTCTTGATGGAAGTCAACATTTTGAAAGAAGCATACCATTCATCATGGGCATTGCAATACATGATGTAATCAGAATTATATACTGCATCAGAATATGATGCAGATCTCGATTTATAATATGTGATTATGATTATATTAAAATCATCATAAGTACTAGAGAATGTCATTTTTATTTTGAAAGGGCGCGTACATCTCCATGCTAGATTAATTAGAGGTGCAGATAATTTTTTATTACAAAAAGTCAATTAAAGGTAACATTGTAAAAAGACTCTTGACTACGTTCTTCCCAACTTTTTCCTGGTTCATGCGAAAGGTTTTTAGAGAGACTGTAGAAACTTCATTTGAGATCTGCCTTTTTTAGATTTTTGATATTTCAAAAAAAATAATCAAATTACAATAAAGTATCTTTATTATTATTTATAATTGTATAATTTAAAGTTTTATAATAAGTTAAAAACATATATATATATTAAATGGAAAGCAAAAATATAGTAAAAGATAAGTAAGTGCCTTTTAATTGTTTTTTTTTCCAGTATATTAAACGTTTTTTTCTATTTTCAAAAAATACTATAGACCAATTTCTAGAAGATGTCGAATAACAAATTCTTCCCTTATTGCAACCGTCCGCATTGGAGCTAAAAAATCGATTGTGTTCAGAGAATGGTGCGGGCAAGCAGAACGCTGCTCAGTGACGCCGCCTCCGGCATTTCCAAGACCTTCTCCGACCTCCTCGTCTGCCCTCTCTCGAAGCAACCCCTCAGGTATCTGCCTCTCTATTCTTCCAATTAATTTTAACTCCATCTTTGTTTTTTCTTCCTAATTTAAATCTTCTATGCTCGTTGGAGAATTGTAAGGCTGTGTAGTTATTTGCAGGCAATGCTTCGATACACAGTCTCTGATCAGTGATGCGATTGGTGTATCCTACCCCGTGAGCTCTCTTTCCTTTCTATTTCTTCGGCCATTCTTAACGTTTTTTATCCCTTATTTCGTCCGTTAACTTCAAATAATCTGTCTAGTTCGTTTATCAGTAAGTCTCTTCTAAATTTCTTAAATTTGATCAAATTCAAAAGCTGATTAAATGGATTCAATAGTTTACGTTCAGAAAGGAGTAAAAAAACTTTGTGGTGCTTGGTTGGTAGTCTGGAATGGATATTGGTATTGTACTTGGGAATGCACCGTGATTGAAATGGGAATGATGAATGTCTTAAACGTTTGATTCATCAGGGGATCGGAATTATGTTTCAGTTACCCTGTTGGTATATGACATCACATTCTTATTACTTTTCATTTTGTTTATTTACTTGAATGCCAACTTTCATTTTATCCCTTCACCAAATAATCAGCAATAATAAAAATAATACTGCTAATGAAACATTCTTACATAGATAAATTCAAATGATTTAAATAGTAAATCCAAACAAAATCTACAAAATCAATACGCTACATGTTGTGGTTGTTGGAACTTGAAGCAGCCATGTGAGGATAAACCAAGATAATGGTATATGGTTGCTTTAACTGAGCTAGAAGGGAGAAGAACAAGTGGCCTGTTTGTTCTGCCTTTACAATCACATAGGAACTTAAAATATCAACTTCGTCTGTTCATCTATAAAGTCCCCTTTATCTATAATTTCTTTCTCATGCTACATTGTTTTAGCCATAGACACAAAGTGGGGTACTATCTCCCGCATAAATGAACTAGAATTAGTAGAGACATATTTGAAATATTCTACTACATTATCTTCAACGTCTCCCCTTTTGCTATCATCTGTTTTTGGTTTTTCCCCCAAGTGTTTGAACTTGTCCAATAGAGGAACAATGTCTAGATCCAACATCGTCGTTTGATGGAATATCAACATCACCATTGATAACTGCAAATTCATAATCTCATTGCATATCGTTAAACTTGCCCAAATGTTTTGGCACATTCTCCATTTGCTTTTTTTTTTCTTGTGTATATTTCATCATGTCGTCAAAAAGTTGAAATGGAATGCAGTACCAGCCTTTAGCTTCGTTATGGAACCGACATTAAAAAGCATCAAATAAATCTTAAAAAATAATCTAATAGCAATGTCTTGTATTTTTGTAACTTACCTTATATATTCATCAAATGCATCCTTCTCAAAGGCAAAACTGTTTCTAGTATTTACCCATGAGAACCAACTTGTTCTTATAGCACTACTTTTCTCTGCCCGTACTTCACATACGTAATACGCAACATTAACATGTTGCATACACTAAGGTGAAGTCTATCTTGATATTTGATTATGGAATACTGTTGAATTCCGCTGTTCTTGCCTGTTCAAGCATTATATTAATCTTCTATCTTTTCCTGGATCTGTATTTAGACAAAGTTATGAGATTTACGTTGTTTTTCTGTTGTTAATGCAGATAATTGATGGAATCCCCTGTTTGGTGCCCAAGGATGGTAAATTACTTGATGATGATGACAAATCCAAAGTGTAATTTTCCTGTTGTTTATCCTTATGACAAGGAATGCTGTTACACTGAATAGCATTTGTCCAAGCTAGGAAGTTATGAAGAGTGTATAAGAGCTTTAACCATGGGAAATGCTAGATTTGCTGAAGATTTTCTCATAGATCATGCTAGGCTTTTACTTGCCTGGGTCTGTAACATAGTGTAGAAAATAATTCAAGCACCTCATGAGGGTGTCTACTTCGTTTATCTCTTTTCTTAATCCCGTATCCCACAACTTGGATTTGATTTGGAAACGCTACCTTGTGGAATTATCTAGGCACTAGCTCGTTGATGTGAATGAACTTTTCTGTACCTCATAAACCTAGATAAGCAATGGGTTGCTTTTTTCCCCTTTTTTGATGTTTGCCACTCATATCATATCTTTATATTCCTTTCAGTTCAAGGAAATCCTAGATCGGTACCGCACTTACTGGATGTAAGTCCCGGGGTCAACCTTTTTCTTCCCTCATTATGCTGCTTTAACCTTTTGACATTAGATGTGTCTTGTGTTTCTTTATCTACTACTGAGGATCCTAACTGGGTTTGAGGCTGAGGTGAATTTAAACGGGAAAAGGCATTGAACTACATGTCATACTAATAAGTGAGATCAAGCAGATTTTTGAAGCAGTAGTAGAAATGTATCCCATGATAAAACATTGATGAGCCCTTCGTCTGGGTAAGGTTCTTGTGTCGCCTGCATTAACATTTGAAATGATGCTCAGTGGCAGCTGTCATATTTAGATTATTTTAGTGACCTTTTTAGGGTTTTGGTATGTGGGAAAGTGTACAACTGTTGACTTGTATGAGAAAATGATAATATTTTATCTCAATTTGTATTGTCAGATGGCTAGAAACCTTTCAAAAAGATTTTTGACAATTTACCAGTACAAGGAAGATATAGTGCTTGTGTAGTTGTAAAGTCACTTCTTTATTGGTCGTAATGTTTTTTTTGTTATTATTTATTTATTTAATGTCATTACTGCAGATAATTATATTCACTTATGAATCGTCAAGGTATGTGTCTGTCTTCCTTGTGGCAGTTTAGCAATGGTTGAAGCTGTTAAGGTACATGTTTTAAGAACGAATCAATCATCACTATTTTATTAGCATGCCATGTCGTCAATAGGACCTACTTTGAAATCGCGCTGTTTGAGCATCCCCTGGAAACATCCTTTGCGGAGAGCTTGTGAATTTTCCTAAAGGATTGTAAGTTCGCTGCTTCAACTGCATTCATAGGTCTACATGTCTTAAGATTCTTTTTTTTTTTTTGTTTTTTGAGATTATTGTGGTGGAATCCGTAATGCGAGCGCACGCTCCCCTACGGACCTTAAACTTGAGGGAAACCCCCACGCTCAATCCTGATCGACGCTCTGGGTTCCGAGTACAGACCTTTCATGAACGGGGGCTCCTGTCACGGGGTACAAAAATTTTTTTAGAAAATCCTGCGAGGGATTTCACCCCACGCGGACTCGAACCTAAGAGGTGACGCTTCCTGATGCACCTCCTATTTAGTCTAAGATTCATTCTTATTTCCTTGTTTCACTAAGATAAGTCAAATGTATGGATGTTTGAAAATCCAAAACTCTGCGGATCTCTTGTCTACCAGCAAAATGTGGGGCCTTTCCTTGTTCTTATCTATATATTTATTTTGACACATTGGAATAATTTTTTGGTGCATTATATCATTCATATGCTTGGTATTTGTTGGTAATGTTAACATTGGATTCATGCTTAGAGTTGAAGCATGGTTTGTAGATGTTGGTGCAACAAACTTCATTGCAAGCCTTCTAAAGTAAGCAAAAATTCACCTTATCAACAGAGACCCACTAACACACACTCACATCCCATAAGGCTGCTATTAAAGACATTGTCGTAGACTTCGATAATCATCCTTCATTTAAATCTGTATCTGATCTAACTTTTGTCATGAGCAAGTTCACTGCCACCTTTATTTCCCAACTACTGGGACTCAGGAGCAGGGCTTTCAAAGTCATGTACATGATCAAGGGTCCGGGCAGCCTTGTTTGCATGGGAAGAGCCAAAACAAGTATCACAGAAGGAGGAGACTGCTGTGTATGTTTATCAAGGCTAGAAGAAGGAGAAGCTACAAGGAGGCTTCCATGCTGCCATGTTTTCCACACAGAGTGCGTCGATAGGTGGCTTCTCTCGCACCATAGGACGTGTCCTCTCTGTCGTCTTCTTATCGACAGTGAAGCCATTAAGCGGGTGCATGAGCTTACTGAAGAAGAGTTGGTTTTGTGGTTCCTTCTTTCCATGTAGCATTTTCAGAAACATGCATGCTGTAGGACTGCTGCCTGCCAGTGAGGCTGAAGGCTCTTCTTCTTTTTTTCTTTTCTTTTTCTTTTTAAAATAAAAAAAATAATTTTTTTTGTCAAACCAATAAATGCCTCACTGGAATATGGCGAAATGAGAGAGAGATGTGTTAAGATATCTTTTATGCTGTGTCTTTGCTGTGATTTCATTTGCATAAAATGTAAGTACCTTATTCTTTCCCATCTCTCTCTCTCTCTCTCTCTCTCTCTCTCTCTCTATATATATATATATATATATATATATATATATATATTATATTGTGTTTTCTCAGAATAAAATAGACAATCTACCAAATTTATCTAGGCCAGAAGACCAATTAAGGTACCAAGGATCGAATTGTAATGCACTTTCCGGTTGAAAACGGACTAAACGAATTGAATTACTCATATTTTAAACCAAAATTAATATGCAATAAAAAACATTAACATATACATGGTTTGTAATAAATACGTCAACCATTAGTTTTCATGTTTAAATAATAAGTTGAACTCGGTCTTTGATTTTCGATTTATCCGATGGGCCATACACGTACCGGAAAAAATTATCATTAAACTAATTGGTGTCAGGGAGCATAGAGACTTCTTCGAATAATTAAAAAGTAATTGTTGGAGGTAGGAATATTTTTGCCATAAGAGTGTGCCACTTTAAAAATATATATTCATAGAAAGTTTAGAGAGATTTAAGTTTTGGGAGTTTTGTTTTGTTTTTTTTTTTTTTTTGCCCTTAATTGGATTTAATCTTTTTATCTCCATAATATATTTTGGTCCAAATATGCCTTTCGTCGTATAATGTGATATAAAAATATTCTTAATTTTTTTATTCTGAAAAATAGAAATATACGCGAATATCCACGAATACACACGAACACTTACGACTACAACATAATAACATTCACACTGCTCGGAATGTTCGTATGTATTCATAATGTTCGTGAGCGTTTATAGATTCGCATGTGCTTTTGAGTATTCGTAGGTATTTAAATGTGTTCATATGTATCTATATATTTTTCGGAATAAAAAAATTAAGAATATTTTGAATATGCTAAAATATATTTAGAGGTAAAAAAAATGATCAAATTTAATTAAGGGAGGTACCAACGCAGAACGCCCTTAAGTTTTTTTTTTAGAAGGGATACACTTGAACTTCAAATGACGGACTTTCTTTGACGGTTTTACCCCTAACTCCACCTCATCTTCTACCAACCCGACCAGCCACGTCAACTCCTACCTCAAGACCCGCTAAACTTCATTTCGTAGTGGATGGCGCCAAAATCATCTTCTTCTCCACCCTAGCCTATGCGATTCCGCTCCGCCGTCGCGCTACTCTAATCCCGTAAATTATCTTCTTCTCCACATTGCCGCCGCTGTTTCGTCGATCGTGAATCACCGCACTGTCATCGGCTCTATGCGAACTCCTATTCTCTTCCGTCTTGTCCAGATCTAGTCCGCATCTGCACATACAGATAGCAATTTGATGTTGGGAAGTTGCATCTGCTCCGGGACGAGGAGTCTCGCTCTGCAGATCAACTTAGGAGTTTAAAATTATTTTTAATTACATTCGAAAATTACTTTATTATTTAGACTATATTCTAGTACAAAATTGTGGATAATAATAAACATACAATTTTGACGCCTAATTGGATCTATCTCAAAATTCATATTTTAATCAGTATGTACTCCATAATTTAAGATAAATAAGAAAATAATATTCTAGCTTCACTAATTCTATTTTACTATCCAAAATAAATTAAAAAAATCACAGATAAATTGTCAGCTCTTTTTGTTATTTTTTTACTTTCACAACCTTTCAACTCACTTTCGTTTCGTTCATCATCTCCCTTTTTGCGAAATAAATGGACCTACATGTGCAAGTAATATTGAAGTTCAACTTAGCATAGTTTTCGTAAAAGTAATAATCCTCGCCGGTTGCTGAGTAACGGGTACTTTCACAAGTCAAAAGGGACTAGAGGCACCGATATCACTTATGGGAGCCCATTGCGCCAATACTAATCTTCAGAGCCACTCTGTGCAAATACCCTAAAACATTCAAATTATATAACAGCAGATAGTACGGTGCACGAAGTTTATTCTCTCCTTGTACAGGTCCACATGCTTATCGGGATCAGAACAGGTGGGCGATAGTGATCCCGGCGTGGGTCCCAAACTTCATAATCCAATGTGACAATCTACGCAGAGTTGGAGCTCGTTTCATTTCTACTAAACCAACGAAAAATCCCCAACCGTCCACGACGAGCACATTAGGACAGAAATCAGTTGATTCGTTTGACTTCTAGTTGGAGCCACCAAGAAAGCCAGCTCGGTGGTGGGCCCACGTAGTCAGGTGAGCAGCAGATAAAGTATGAAAGGAAGCGATCAAAGCGGAGTGCTCGGAGTACCGAGACGCTACGCTTTCTTCCTTTTCTTCCTTTGCTCAGCAGCTCCAACTTTCCGGCGATGGACGAGGCCTACGTCCCACTCGCCGTCGATGAGGTCGCCGCTGCCGTGGAGCAGCGGCCGAAGTCACTCGAGCCAGCCAAACCTCCACGCGTCGCTTCTCTCGACATCTTCCGCGGCCTCTCCATAGCTGTAAGCTATTTTGTTTTTTGTTTTTTAACTTAAAATTGTCATTTACAGAAGAGAACAGGTAGATCAATTATAATTTGGTTCTTTTGTCTTTTCGTTTTCATTGATTGAATCATAAGGCTTCACTGATTTCTGATCTGTCGAATTAAGCTTGTGCATGGTGTCTAGTAATTGAATGAGTTAGTAAAGAGTTCACACCCCAAATGCAACGCCAGATCTGTATGCAATTCGGTATGTTCTACAGTTATATGTAGGTGGTGTAAATGAGCGGAGCTGAGCTCGAGCTAACCCAGGCTTGGCTCGGCTTGTGAAAAACTTAGCGAGCCGAGCCGAGCTTGAGCTTTGCATCGAGCTCAAGCATCAGCTCAAACTTGCCTCGTTTAATAAGTCAAGCTTGTGTGCTGCTTGTTGTGGAGCTTGCCCGGAAGTGTGACCCTGAGTCTAAGCTTGTCCATCACAATCTTGTTAACCTGAAATTCGCTTATGCAAAAACAATTAGTACATGTAAATATGTAATAACAAAATCATCTATTATGGTAGTGTGAACATTCAAGCAAAATGGAAATCAGAAAAAAAATAAGCTTATGGCCATTAAACTTTGGGCCTTAATTCCATATTATCTATTATAAATACTATCCATCCTGAAAAGCTCGTGAGCCTGAAAGGTTGAGTCTTGGCTTAAGTTTGTTTATGAGTCCACTTTAATTTCGGCTCGTGCTTGGCTCATCTATTAAATGAGCCGAGCCTATATTGAGCTGCTCATGAGTCGCTCGCGAGTGGCTTAACTTATATACGCCCCTACTCCCTATCGTATGTGGTGGATATAGAATTATAAAGTGTACGTGTATGTAAGTACTTGCTGAAAATTTGAGAGGGGGCATGTTGGAGAGTAGAACAATTAAATTGCACATACTTGCAAGAGCTTAGGTACCTATATATAGGACTAGATAGTACAACATATTACTATGTTAGAGTCAAAAAGGATTCAAGTCTGATGCATAGACTGTTTATATGGCTCTGTGCTATTCTGAAGAGGTTATCGGGTATAAGAAAAACCTCTTCTTTGTCTCCTTCTTTTTCTGCTTATATATAATATTACCTATGAAATCAGCTGTAGTTAGGGAGAGATTAATAATCACCTCTGGAAAGTATAAGTTTCCTTATAGGACCTAGGCAAAATATATTTGGTCTGTCATAGCATGCATTCTTAATTTTGTAAATGGTTTGAACTTTGAACAATGTAATTATTGTTGAATTTTTTTTTGTCCTTGTGGAAAAGATAACTGATAAGAGAATAAGTATAATGTGAAGCTTTTGCTAGATCCAGTTATGAAACTGCTTTTGAATACAGGTTCCTTTATATTTTGCACCTTTTATGTAAAGATTTCCTTGTACTTGGCTACCAATTTTCCTCCTTTTCCTCGTGTTTTCAGCTTATGATTTTTGTAGACTATGCTGGTTCCATTTTCCCAAGCGTTGCTCATTCCCCATGGAACGGAGTTCAACTTGCAGATTTCGTGATGCCATTTTTCCTCTTTATAGCAGGTGTTTCTATCGCACTTGTATACAAGGTATTTCTCTTGGAACGTTATGTATCTCCGAATGTGAGACAGGTTTCATTATAGCTTTGGCATTGATCTAGTACCCTCAAAATGGCTTCACCATGCATTCCAATAAATTCCGATGATATATTGTTTTGACATTTCATTGATAAGCTATAATGAAGTCTAAACCAACTTTTATTGATGCATATGAGTTGCTTCAAACATCACTTGCTATTAGGAATTCTAAAAATACTATGCGTAGGGGACTGGTGTTTTTGTATTTGCTCGAACATTCTTTCCAATGCATCTCTAATTTAATAGGCTTAACAATTATTATGGACTTAATAGAAACTTAAGAAATTGGATAAGAATGTCAGAGTGCAAACAAACATGATCCCTTTCAGGTAATTAAGATATTAATTTTATGGTCGTACATGTGCACGTTTAGAGATGTGTTCGCCTGTGGTTGTGTTAATGTGCGTGCTTGTCATTTGCGATTTTCTTCTTATCTCCCTCACTCTCTCCCTCTCCCTTTCTCTCTCTCTCTTTTTTTTTTTCACATAGAACTGCAATATTTCAGGTTGATTCTGCTGATTGAAATGTACTATCTGAGTTATATGAACTTTCTATGGATATTTTTTTGATGTTTTTGATTTATGTCATTTACCGCATAACTAATCTGTCACTACATATCATTAACATAATCTTGAGCTCTATGGGATTCTTCATTTTATCCTTATTGAAATTTACTATATTGAATCTCCATTTTTTTTTCTCTTTTTTTTATTGACATCATCGCAGAAAGTACAAAATAAATGGGAAGCAACATATAGGGCAATGATTAGGGCTATGAAACTCTTCCTGCTTGGTATTCTTTTACAAGGTGCTGCTTTAATTCTAGACTGTTCACCTGCGCTGGCTCGGTTTTTAGTATTTTGATTATATAAGTAGAGGTTCTCTCACTGTATGGGAAAGCTAAACCTAGATTTTAATTGAACGTTGCTATCTACACTATCTTCTAAAAGATTTTGAACTACCTGAAATTCTTGATGACGATTCCTCCTGAGGAGTTGGGCATGTTTCAGGTGCTTAACTTATCCCCCAACTTATCATGAGTTAGTTGGTCCTATTTGTAGTGCAACTACATTTTTAATAGGCACCGAGTTAGATTTCCAAACTTCTAGGAAAAACGTTTTTGTTTAATAAGTGATTATTGTATTATCTGGTAATATTTTTGGCTTTTAGTCCTTCACCACCAATCTTTTTACCTCAAACCTTACTGTAGATACTCGTTTAGTGCTGTCGTCCTACCATGACATTTATGGGCTAATCTTTATTAGTTACTCTTTCAGGTGGTTACTTTCATGGTGTAAATTCGCTTACATATGGTGTTGACTTGGAGGAAATTCGTTGGCTTGGAATTCTACAGGTAGATTATGCACTTACCACTAATGCTTTGTGTAATTTCTCCTGACATCGGTTTCAAGTTCTTCATCCTGCATACCCTTTGATGTTTTGTTATAATAGATATGTTGCAAAGTTGACCAAGACAAGTGTAATTATAAAGGTCAATTACATTATAATACTAACTTTTCAACATCATGTTGGGTTAAATTATGATCTTTTGCGGTAAAATTTGGTAATCTTTTTTCCATAAAATTTGTGTGCGTGCATGCGTATATGTATATAATATGTGCATTTGCGTGAGCTTATATTATATGCGTGTATTTTTATGTATGTGTGTCTGCCTGCGTGTATGTAGATATGTATATGTACAACCGTGTACTTGTGTGCATGTACGTATGTATATGCATGTGTCTATATGTGTATGAAATGTGTGTGCATGTATATATGTATACAATCATGTGGGTGGTGGACCTTAGAATAGCACGCACGCTTGTATACAATGGTCAACATCTTGTCTTTAAAATTTGGTAACTTGGTCATGCAAAACTATATGTAGAATTTTAACAACATATGAACTAATTTATTACATGGCACCAGTGGGTGGACTGGTGGTTAGATGCCCGCACACGAGTGCATCCACCCTAGTTTGAACCTGCTGCTCTCTCCCAAGGTGGGGAGAGTTAATCGCGATTAATTCCGCTTGTTTCCCGTTGTAAGCCGGCACATATGATTGTAGGTGGTACCTTGGACGGTGGGTCTAGCCCTCTCGGGATGGAGCCACTTTGTTTAATTGTCCTGTAAGACCCATGGATATTAGCCGTGCACCGGCAATGGGCGCCTAGTTAATCTCACGAAAAAATTGTTTCATCTTCATGAACCTTGGAGCACTCGAGTAAGATGGTCTATGGTTTCCTTGACCTATTTTGTGAATCTCATTTTGCTGCAAAGACTTTCTCTATGTTCACCCTTTGTTTTTTCCTGAAGTTTGTGCTTAGCATCTAATCACGGATAAAACAAAACAAATCCAAATTTGTTCACTTGTCCGTAAAGTTACTTGTTCTTTACTTTCTTTTTTTTTTGAGATTATCGTGTGGAAACTCTGTCCGTAACTGGGCCACTTTTGTGTGGTCGTAGTAACAGATAAACCCATGGGTGGCACTAACCTATGTTCCACCAACCGAAAAGTCTCAACCTTTCGGACTGGCAAGCACAAAGGCATGTGTTACTCTCCATGGGATATAGAGGGGATAAATCCCTTACACCCTTACGTGTGGCACTTGCGCAATTCGAACTTGAGACCTCAACTTAACTCTTTTTACTTTAACGAATTGGTATAGGATGCCTATAGAAGTTCTGATTTTGAGAATATACATGTATTAAATAGTTGAGAACTCACTTTTTGTGTTATTTAGCCCCAGCAGATGAATGACCAAGACGTTCAATGAAAATGAGCAGGGCCTTCCTATGGTTATTGTGTGTACCATCTTAATGGATTGGGACTCATAATTCACCATGCTAAAATTTGCTTGTCAATTTAGAAAGCTTGTAAAATGTTAACTTCTTGAAGTTGAAAGTCATTTCAACTCCCTTGAAACCAATATGAAGCAGTAGCATTGCCAACGCCAAATGCTCTTTGCATACAGGAACATAATTGACTTTCTAATTTGCTAGACAGCCTTATTTTTCTGACATGGTATCAGTATCTGTAATCTTCTTTTTGCAATAAAGCATGCTCATGAAATCTAACTATGATACTTTACAGAGAATAGCTGTTGGATACTTGGTAGCTGCTCTATGTGAAATCTGGTCTCCCTGTGTATCGTGGAAGAAGGCGGAAGCTGGTTTTCTAAAGAATTATACTCTTCAATGGTAGGAAGTTCTTGAATAGACAATTCCATAAGTTATGAACTATTAAACTTACATTCTTTGTTACTGATCCTTAGCTAAACATGTTATATCTTTTCCGCACCTACTTATTCACTCCTTCATTTAGTTCCTTGGAATTAATGGCTAGGACTAACTTAATAAATTCATCTTGAAAAAGTACATGTTTTCAAGCGCATTAGTCTGAAAGTTTGCAATTGTATGAATTATATTCTTATCGAGTGAATTATCTAAAAGTGTGCAAATATAAAGCTCTATTTTTCACATAGCTTTTAGTTATGTAACTTATGTTAGAAAAATAGAAACCAATTTTTCTATGCATTGATAGAGCTATGTCTCTATCTATAGACTAATAGAGAGATCAATAAAGAAAAGTACAAGTAATAGTAATAGATTTAACTAATATGAAATCATGTATAGGAAATTTAAAGCAAATCTCACAGATCGAAAGGCATCACCTTTTCGTCCTCCAGTATCGAAACCCTATAATCCATATGCTTACTAAATTGTAAAAACAGCCTTCACTGATTTTGCAAAACCTTGGGCTTCTATTTTCTGTTTTGGCAAAAATGGCCCCTCTCATATAAATTTTCTATTGTCGTGAAAATTTCTTATTCGTGCGCGGCCTCGTTAGAATTCTAAACAATTCTATACATCCAAATAGTCTCAAATTAAGCTAAATAAATTTAAAGTGTAAATCGAGATTTTAAGCTTAATAGAGTTTATCGAGTAAAATCGGGACGATAGCCCGGAAAAAATAGGGTGTCTACGGTAACAAATAAATTCATTGGTGGCTCCGACCCCTGTTCCGCCACCGAGTCCCAACATTTCGATCTGAGCAGACCTGACGGCCTATGTCACCCTTCACGAGGTATAGATAGAATAAATTCCCACACCTTTACAGGTAGCGCTTACGGAATTTGAAAATTGAGACCTCTACTTCATGAGGTGGAAGCCCCACCATCCGTCCTAGGCCCCTTAAGCGTTGATATTGATATGTTATGGTTTATTCTTGTGATGTTGATGACTGTTAAATAGCACGCCTTGGTATGATTTATGTACTTCTCTTGCTTCACATTGGTTATTCACTGTATACCTTCCGAGGTCTTACCAGCTACATAATAAACTTGGAATCTTTAGAAGCAATATCTACTGAACCATCTCATGTTGTGTGTTGCTTCTTCTATAGGTTTGTTGTATTCATCTTGTCCTGCATATATTTGGGACTGTTATATGGTGTATATGTCCCAGATTGGCAATATGAAGTGCCCATAGCAGTTGGTGTATCCTCTCAATTTGACGATGCTTATATTGTTAAAACGGTAAGGTCCTCTTGCTTTGGTTAAAAGCCTCCTCGTCATACTTTGTGTATGGCTTGTCTTATTATGTCCAGGTTACATTGAAGTATCATAGACCATTTGAACTTGTTTACAAGTTGTGGTGTGCATTCGCATATTTTCATACATAATTAGTGGAGATATAATGTTGCAGCTGAAGCACCAAGTCTGCTTACATAACTGACGATGGATTGTAGACGCTTAACAACATCCAAATGGTTTTCAATCGTGCTAACTCAAGGAAAATTATTTCAGTATTCAATCTATTAGTATAAAGTTGCAAAAGTGAGGACATTGAACATCATAAAAAAGTTGTGTTAGGTAGTGATGTTATCTTGTAGCTAGAAAGTTATCGATCCATTGTACGACTGCACCTCGATTTTAATATAAATATTCCCAAAGGCTTGTGAAATAATTAAATGCTCTTCTGAAGCAACAAATTTAAATTTCTGGATGAATATGATGTACTAGTGGTTTTTTCTTACCTTCAGACGTTCAACTGGTTGTCTCTATGTGACCCTTGCAATATGTTTTTGCCCTCATCACTATCCTGATTTAGTTCTTTTTAAAGATTATCAAAAGCGATGTTAATTCTTTCGTACACATAAATTTTATAGTTGTAGCTTTAGTTTGTCATATATGATGAATTGCACACTATTTCCTGTGCTAATGATCTATCTTATTATGACCTATAGGTGATATGTGGTGTAAGAGGAAATCTTGGCCCAGGTTGTAATTCAGTGGGGATGATTGATCGCTCTCTACTTGGTATTCAGCACCTGTACAAGAAACCTGTTTATAGAAACCTGAAGGCATGATTTGCACGAATATAAGTGTTACCTTTCTTATCATATTTGCACTGTGCTGATTATATGTACTTTTTCTAATCAGTAGGAATGTAGAACTTCTGGTGGTGGTTATCCAGAAAATCAGCCTTCATGGTGCCAGGCACCATTCGAACCAGAAGGAATTTTAAGGTATTCATGTTTCTCAGTTTGAGCATGTATTTGAACTGATCTTTTTAGTATTCACAATAGATTTTGACTCCTAGAATTGTACACTTTTTTATCTTAAATGTTTGTCGAGTTGTAGACATCCTTTCTTCGAAGAACTTAGATTGTTATGAAAAATGCTTCACAGCCTTAAATAGTTGGCCCAAAATTGCCCAAACTATCCCAAGACACTTTGTGATATGTGAAACAGATCACATGCTTTGGATCTTACCTTGGGATATTCTGGCCAATTTGGGCTATGTGTTTTGGGTTGTGTAGCATTACTCAATTATTATTTGCTAATATGTCGTCTTTCACTAACTCTACATAAGAAAAGCACTTGCTAAGAAAGATGATATCTCTTGTAATTTAACGTTGAATATCAGGATATGAGAATTGGCATTCTTCCATGTTGAAGATGGTGATAGAACTTTTGACAGTACCAGCTAGTAGAAGTGCCTTGCTTGAGTTTTTTAGTTAGAGAGTAATGGTGGAGTAGTTAGATGAACATTAAGCACATATTTTAGAATTGTATCAAACTCCATCATGTTGATCATTTTAAATTTATCCTAGAAAGTTGAGGTAAACATTAGCCTCTTCTCAGCTGCTAATAGAAGGCCAATTTGCTTTGCAAACTCAGCAAAACCTGCCCATATGGCATCAGAGAATAAAGATCTGAACAAAAGTTTAGTAGTCTGGCAGGGTGACGTTATACATAAGCAAATCCATGGATTCCAAATAACTCAGTTAACCTCGCAATGTAATCCCATTTTCACTGTGGACCACTTTGTTGTTGAAGGCAGCCAAGAAGTTATATTCTCTTAGGGTGTGTTCTTTTAAGAATAACTTGGGAGTAAGTGAAAATAGTCCACTGTGGACCGAGGAGAAGTGTAATCCCATTTTTCACTTCAGAAATGTCCCACTTTATTGCAAGAAGTTATATTCTGTTAGGTTGTGTTTTTAAAAATAACTTGGGAATAAGTTGAGAATAGTACAACTTTATTCCATGTATTAGGATGAATAGGAGGATAAGTTCATGGAAATAACTTTGTATCTTGAGCCACTATCTCTTATACCACCAAAGAACATAAACTTAGTTTAATTTGAATATCAATAAGTCTGCACTCTGCAGCCTGCAAAGTTGAAGTTTCTTAAGGAGCTCTGTGATCAGTTGCTTTATACAAAAGTTACTTGCATGAATACTATCCTTAATCACAAGAGGCCAACTGACTGAAGTATTGCATTACTGGTCACCTCGGTACTTTGGTTATATGCTGGCATACATGTATGTAATCTCTAGGTTTTTTGTTAATAACATAAAACATACTTTTAATCTTCAGATGCCACAACTGCCAATTATATTGCATAATTTTGACAGGTTTCATTTTCTGCAATACATGTAATTTTCAATTTCATTGCTGCTAGTTTCCAAAAGCTTCTACATGTTAGTGATATTGATTGTTTCAGTGAGTTAGTTAACATAGTTCACTTTCGCTAAACAAAGCTTCAAGCTGCAAAGCTCGTTCATTTGTACTTTGCTTGGAAATAGAGAGGCATGCGTTAACGGTATTTTCTCTGTAGCTCTCTTATGGCTTCTGTGACATGCATAGTAGGACTTCATGTTGGGCACATTCTTATTCAGCTAAAGGTATTGAATCATTTACCACCTCTCTGAGTGTTGCTAAACTATTATGGCTTTTGAATGCAATTATCTCCAACTTCCAGTATCTTTCTGGTCTTGCTTATGAAAAGCACCTAGTGAAACATTTAGACCATAGTATCATACATATTATCGACGAAGGTTTTTGGTTGGGAGTGAGTTCTTTTATTCAAAATTAATAGCTGGATTGCTCCTGCTTATCGTTATTAATGGGTTTTAAGTATAATTTATTACTAGAAAATAAGAACTCAAAGAATTCAGGAGAGGAGCCGTCAATTCTTGTTTTTTCAAAGAAAAGAGTAATGACCCTCTTATTAGGATGACAATAGCCATCTTCATGCTAAGGCCATGGATTTCTAAAAATAAAATGTCACCTAAAAACCAGTTAAAAGAGAACTTGTCTCCTCTGCAGCTATGCCTCTTCCTGAACCAACCCTATTTGAGAATTGAGAGATGGCTCAGTCAACTCTTACCTAATTGAGTAATCTGCTGTACCGATGTGAAATTTTGTTTTAGTTTGGATGATTTAGTTGAAGGGAGTGTGATGTGACACAAGGTCTATAGACTCTATACTACTAACTTGTTTGGATGGTTTAGTTGAAGGGAATGCGACATGACTTATGTTCTATATTGCTAACATAAAGTAGCTATTTTAGGTCCATCTGTTAACCACATTTCTACTTCAACCCCTTTTAATTGTGGCTTCACATATGTTTATTATTACTCTGCTAATCAATAAATAGTCTTTCCGTGGCTTCTATTGCATGTTGTTGTAAAATATGTATGAGATTGATTATTCAAATATCATGTTTAAGTTTCTTGTCTTATGTTGCAGGCTCACAGGGACCGACTTTCACATTGGTCTCTATTTTCACTGTCAATGTTTTCTCTAGGTCTATTACTCAATATTGCAGGTATATTGTGCACTAATATTATTACTTTAGGGCTAGTACTTATTAGCAAGGCACTCTGAATCTGAACTTCTTTCTGTGTTTCATTTGATCGATCGTTCCTTTCCAGGAATTCCTTTGAATAAATCGTTATATACTATTAGCTACATGCTGCTAACAACAGCCACAGCAGGACTCACATTTTCTGCCATTTACTTTGCGGTGAGTTCTGATTTATTCTTCGCAATCGAAGGTTTATAACTGTTCTTCATGCAATGAAATTCCAATTCTACTTTGTCAACAAAGACACCAAGAAGAAAATAAATCATTCAAAATTACTCTATGCTTACCAATAATTCTTTTTTTTTAAAAAAAGTATTTGGATGTTTACTTTGATTTATGTGATCGAATTAGTATTGCGATTGCTACATATGTGAGACCAGAATTGTCTTTGTTTCCATACTATCAAGAAATGTACTGCACAGAACTATCAATAATACTTTTTTCTTGAAAAGAAAAATCTATGAACAATACTTGATTAACTCAAGGTCCTATAGAAAGTAAGCATGCCATTATTCGGCATGTTTTTAACTTAAAATAATACAAGTACCTCCAAAAAGAATCCGCTGCATAACATTTTGTTGTAACTACTATATATGTACATAATGAATTAACAATAGCATACCTGCAATAATAGCATTGTGTATCTTTCAATCTGTGGTACTCGTGGATTCTGCAAATCACCATTGATAACTAGGTCAAGTTCCTTCTAAACAGAATATGCAACTAGACACAGTAAAGGTGTCAGGCCTTGGAGATTAAAGTGAAGTTGTCAGATTAATTTTCGCTAGAAGTTTACACTTTATGCTGGATCATCGACCCCTTTGATTTGTCAACCATGTTCCTATCAGTGTGATTTATTAGGTTTCTGTAGGCTCGTTCTTCTAAACTTATAATGCTTCATTTGGAAACTAAAATGATGTTGTTAGGTTGATTGATTTACTTGTAGTTGAGGGCTAGGTCATCAGATGCACTGTATTGTGAACTTTCTTAGACCTCCTGCTTAGCAAAATACATGCTGTCATAGAAATCTTGCGGCCAAAATCACTGTTAAATGTCCATTAGATTAGGTTTTTATTTTCTAGATTCATCTGATTTGCCGCCATGTGTATATTAGTGCTTTGATGTCCTAACATGCTTAAGAAGTACCAAGCTAGCAAACACTCATTTCTCAAAGTTCCTTGATCTGTTTTAATGTCAATGTGAGAATATTGCCCTTTATAAGTTCCTCAAAGCATGAGGAACTACACAGTATCAATGCATGTTATTATTCAACTGCAGTTTATTTCTTTATATATTATCCTTCTAAGTTTTCTCATTTGTTCTAATTGTTGTTGCTTAACTTTGCTACTACAGGTTGATGTTTATGGACACAGAACTCTGACATTTCCATTGGAATGGATAGGAAGGCATTCTCTAAGCTTCTTCATTCTAATAGCATCTAATGTAGCTGTGATAACAATACAAGGATTTTACTGGAAGAATCCCAATAATAACTTAGTAAGTCTACCTGTTTTTTATTTGTATCGTGAGATTCTACACTTGTTTGGCAGTGGAATAGTTTACATAGCTGCATCTTGGTTTTCAACAACTGTGCGAGTGCAAATGGGAAAGAAAGGAAAAGAGAAAAAAAAAACCAATTATGAGAGTAAACGGACCTCGACGTGGTTAACAGAATTGACATCATTAATATACACTCGATACAAACCACTAAGAAGAAACAAAATAATTGCCTTTGTTACTTTAAACAATACAGAAACCCTTTCCTCTAATTTTGTGACTACGACCCAGTGAAGCTGAACAGTTGGGAAGGGAGGTTAGGTCTGTAGGTTTTAGATTGGAAACTTTGGGTGGCAATATTATGTCTAGTGCTACAGGGTAGTGCTGTTAAACACGCGCATAGGGATGCCTCACGTCGCGCGTAGACACATCGAGCGAAAATGAGCCTGCCTTGAGTCAAGGCCAGGCTTCCTCTATAAGGCATAGGCCAGTTGTGTCTACTTGTACCTTTTTTTTTTTAATTTCGTCGTTACTGTTGCTGTTAGTTGACATTTTTTCTGCTACCTATGCCTCATCTTTTCTGGGCGCGCACTATGCTTTGCGCCTAGGCTCCTAGACCTCGCGTCTGATACGTCTTGCAATTTTGACAACATTGTTTTAGATATATGAATAATGAATTGCAACACATAACCAATTTGGTGTAAATGTTGCTATTATGCAGTATTTAATAATGGCCCTATATATTTAGATAATGTGAGTTCATATTTTTATAAGTATTTGTAGGTACTAAAGTTGAGGTATATATATATATATATATATATATATGGTTCCAGCCTCTTCATCTATCACTAATTTGTCTTAGGCTGTCTTCTTTGTTCCTAACATGGACATATGTTATAGATATGTTGCCTCTAATGTTTAGCCATGTTAGTTCACCGTGATATGAAAAACTGCAGGGATAACGGATATTACTTACTAAAATTTAACTTGTGCATAGCGCAAAACTTTACTTTAAAAAATAGATTAAACTAAAACAACTAAAAAAGTTGCATTGACATAAAATTTAACTTGTGCATAACGCAAAACTTTACTTTAAAAAATAGATTAAACTAAAACAACTAAAAAAGTTACATTGACATATTTTAAAAGCCAAAACAAATATAGAAGTAGAAAATAAGTATAAAGAATTTACTTCACTTTTTATATGGAATTGTGGTTAGTTGCTGGTTGAAATCACCACCCCTTTCATGCACACAATATACCTTGTTAATATAAGTCATATATTAGTTTGACCCAAAAAAGTCATATTAGTTATGAGATTATTAGGCATTGATCTACTTATTTAAGTATTGTTAATAAGAAAACATCAGATGCATCTCCTTGAAATTGAAAAAATTTGGCTTTTATTAGTGCCACATGGCTTTGTAGGAGGGATTCATATACCACGTGGCATTCAACAGATAGTTGGCTTCTCTGACAATAGTAATAGTAGATAATGGAATCTTGTCTAAAGCATCCGTTCAACACGGCTTGTCCGTTGGGTACGTGTCTATTCCGGCAGTTTTTAGCATGTCACAAATTCGACTCATACTAAAAATCTTATATATTTTTTAATTAAATTTGATTTTTGTTTTTATTTTTTAAAATAAATAAATATATATCGGTATGACACATGCTAGAATTTGAGTTTACCAAAACTTGGCTAATCTTGCCCCTGAGAACCTTGGTCTGAAGTACATAACACATCCTGCAAGAGAAAATGCTTGCATGTCTCTCTTAACATGTCCGAGAGTAGATGCAGTATACACTATATCTTGGTCTTTATCTTTCGGAAACAAACAGTATTTATGTGCATGTTCATTATACTAACTGACATTTTTACAGGTCCATTTTGTTATCTCCCAATTTGTACGAAAATAAGTTTGTCTTGCTGGAGCTTTTAACAGGTAATACTTGGAGCAGAATGTGTTCTAGTTTTATGGTCTTTATAATCCAAGGAAGCTCTCTTTTTACAGGTCCATCTACCTTTTTAGAATATAGAAAAGCATTGTCCATGGCCCCTGGCGGAGTAGCTCAACTGGTGAGATGGTAGCTCATGAACCATCACTCACAAGTTCGAGTCCCACCCGCTGTAATGTAGATATGAATTTTTTCCGAGTTTTCAAAACAACATTCTGAATGTTGTGTCAGATATGTGGTACCCAACAATGTGTCGGGAACAACGCACTTGTAGAATTTTACTTCCTGACCATGGCCAAAGACTATGATGAGATAATTATGTTCCGTGAAATAATGTGCTGTTAGCCTTAGGGGAGGTTTTGTCTCGTTATTCAAAAAAAAAAATCATTGTTCTATGAAATTCGTGTGTTTATTTCTCATTTGTGTGTGTAAATAATGACCAATGCCATCATTACCTTCTTTTACTAGATTCCACGTTCACTTGCCTACTTGATTTACAATACTTCTTGAGCACATTTTGCCAAACCATGTGCTTATGAAAGTGTTGTAGTAGAATTGAGAGAATTATTATTGGAAGGAAAAAAAAAGGTTCTGGACGTTAAATTTCTCCTGACATACCAATATAACTTGCATCCATGTATAAGATTTGACCTTCAAATGTTTAGTTCATTATAACTCATAACTCTGTCAATCAATCTTTAACATTATATATTACCAGCCTATGGAATTTCACCAGACAACGCTTGGTTTCCTGTAGATTGACGCATCCTTTTTTCCCTTGCCCTCTTCATAGAAATTGCAGCCGTATTGATTTTAGCAGCTCTATCAGAAATTATACCCATTCTAACTATATCCCAATTTATCTAGGACAAAAGCGTATAGTCTTAATGGTGGAATTTTCGCATATCAAAATTTATTTATTAAGTGTATTGTAGTGCTGCTTATAAGTAGCTTTAGGATTCGTTTGGAAATTGGTGCCTTTTATTGGTGCAAAAGTGTTTTTTTTCCCCTTGAGTATGACATACTATTAAAAAGGAACTTTCTTTTGCAGTGGTTGGGGATGCCCCATCATGAATGTAAATTGTCCATTATCTGCTGATGATTTAGCATATCTACACCAAGCATGATGGCAGGCCATTTTTTACCATCACCATTACCATTACCTTCTTATCAAAAAAAAAAAAAAAAAAAAAAAAAAAAAAAGAAAAAAAAGAAGAAAGGATAAAGGAGCTTCTTTATGAAGAATGTCCATGTACAAAGGTTGTGAAGAGAATTTCGGCAGATCATATGACTTATTTTAGAGGGATCTTCTGTATATAAATATTATTGTTATTAAGAATTGTAGAAACATATCTTCACAAGGTCCATGGCCTACAGTTATGTATCCCACATTTGGATCATAGTCTAATGATCCTTTATTTGCATAGAAGAGATATCCCCAGATCTGCGGCGGCATTGTAAAGTAGCTCTATGAGGATGTTAAATATGTGTTTTTTGATGCTTCTACTATATCCTAGCAATGGAGGCCTTGTTCTGTAAACCAAGAGCCAAGTTTTATATGGCCCACAAACATCTTTCCCCTAAGAGCTTATATTCATAATCTGCTTATAAATAGAGAGGACATGGGTTTTATATGCTAAATCATACTTTTTGTAATCTTTACAATTGTGTAGTTGTGTTGTTGACAAAATCCCCAAGATGAAGAGCGCTTCAGTGAAATTTAACCTTTTTAAACAGCAATAATTTGATATGTATTTTTGACATTTGGAAAACTAACAATAAAATTTTTAATCATAATCGAATGCACACAAATAGAATTTTCCTATAATAATCTAAAAAATCATAATAAAATGCACAATGTTATATAGTTCATAATTTCAAAAAAAATAAAATAAAATAATATAAAAATAATTTAGGTTTAGGTGGCAGTTTTGTCGATGCCTCAGCGTAAAGATTTCACCACAGAATAACACCCTTAGGCCTTTACTATTGAATTTTCATTTCTCGATCTTGCTGGATGACCCTAACACTTTTAAGCCAGAGTAGCATAAAAGTCATCCCACTGTGACTTCTAATGGCGAGAAGATTATATCCTCATGCCCAGCCTAAGTGGCTTCTTCCTACATCAATTAGCATAGAAATGAATATGAGGCAACATGCCCGAATGATAAGATCAAGCATCAGTATGATCATTCCTCAAGAAAAGTGACGTCATGTTCAATTTGTGCTCCCCGTGGTGGGAAAAACATTTATGAATTTCTGAGATGACAAACATTGAGCCAAATGAGCAAGTCCGAGTCAGGATCTATTCAATAGTTAGCTTAGAAACCAAAATTTTCCTCTTAAAAATGAAGTTTACCATGCTATACAGCACGTAGAAGCAAATGTTCAGGCCTCCAGCATACAGGTGATCTCAAGACTGGTAATACTTGAACTTGCTCAGTTCATTCTCCTCGGCAGCTATTGAAGCAACATCAATCTATATCCACACCAGCTATGCTATATTGCTATCAGTAACCTAGTCTATAAATAATACAACTATGACAATAATCGATTATCCTGATAAAAAACTTGCTAGCTATATAACTCGAGCAAAATTAAACCAGTGTAACAAATAAAATATGAATGTATAAAATTTCTCAACTACAGTCAAGGTATTTATGCAGCAGTCATCTTCAAATTGAAGACCTTAAGGTATATGAATTCGATACATGTAAACCTAGCACAGCAAAAAAAGGCCCTAGCGGGACAATAGGCAGCGCACATTTAACCATTACATCTTTCCGGGCTCAAGAAAATGACGACTCAAAAAAGTACCAAAATTGGAGGTATAATGAAACTGCAATGGATGCATGCCAAGGAAATCACCGCCGAAACATGACACTTTCAAGATAAACAACTATACAATCACCATTGGAGTTTCACCTAATTTTTCATTCAGTTTTCGATTTTTTTTTCAAAATTTCCCTTTTTTTTTTGTTTTTGTTTCTTTTCTATTTTTTTTTCTTTTTTTTTTGGAGGCGGAGCCTTGGTAGTCTAACCCAAGACTCCTTATGTTGTACCATTCCTAGCTAAGGTTTTTTTCTTTTTTTTTTTCCATGTGTAACTCTACCTGGATAACATGGCCTGTAGGTTAACCAGTTCAAATCCCATTTGTTTCACCGTTCAAAACTGGTCAACAAAATCCCCCAACTACGATCGACTAATCACAGCCTCTGGTCGATTCGGGCTTACTATTCGACTAGGATTAGTCGTCCCACCCTCAAGCTGAGTAGTTTGTAGTTTCGCTGCCAAAGAATCATAGTTCAGTGAACTTGGAGACTGAGGAGGTAATACCCAACTTATCCAGTCATCGCGCTTCCTTATCTTCTCATCCTGTATAAACAAGCGAAAGGAGATATATGCACGAAATATAACCATTAACTAATATTTAAAAGCAAACAAATATTGCTCAAGTTGAATTAATTAGAAGACTTAAAATACATACCTTCACTTCAACCACCTCCGAAACTTGTACCACGTCCAGTATATATTCTTTGTTGTTTGTTAGTTGCTTGACCTGGACATTGTTGAATCAGACAACAACAACTATCGAAATGGCTAAAGAGTTGATAAAATTCATCTAGTGGTCAATGAAAACATAAACAACTTCCAAATACCATATAAATAATTTAAAAAATCATCAGCATAAAAAAGAAATGGTACAAATCAACCAGCCATAGCAGTTCTTCAGCTTTTGTGTCACATCATCAGTTAGCTATAGCTAATAGTGATTACCCCAGTAAAGTTACAATGCCATCATGCCCTTTAGTACATAAATATCATCAGCGATCTAAAGGACGAACTCAAAGCTAAACGGCTACAAAAGGAAAGAATTGCATCTTTTGAGGAGCTCTTTAAAAGAAGTAGAAGTTTGCACAAACTAAAAAGCTGTTTCACATTTTTTTACATGATGTGGCAGTGCAGCAGAAGCAAGAGAGTGAATAGGACCAGACTTTAAAGTAGTAATTACATGATGTAAGTGGGAAAACAAATTTTAACCAAAACAAAATAATACAAAGTTATGAATCAAGAGAATTTGCATGGATCTTATTTCAGCTGTTCCTGCATAATACAAAAGATAAATAAATAGGCAAAGCCTAAAAAGTTAATAGTAACTCATGCTACACATGCCATGCCAAATTACAGCAAAAACATCTCGAAGAAACAGCAAATCCAAGACAATAGGAAACATCGAGGATGAAACCCCAAAATCTTACTGGAGCAAGAATATGCAGGTGTATGACAGGCAGAGCCGCTACCTATAAGGATCCAATTTAAGATGGTAGGTGCAACCATTGGAATGGATAGACATCAACAAGATAAAAACCATTTCCAAAAGGTGGTAGAAATCTAATTTCGCCTAGAAACCGCCATGTTAAATCAATGGCAAAACTACCTCCTGCTTTTAACATTAATTTTTTGAATTTGTCAAAGTATTCAGACATTATTGGTTGTACATTACAAGTTTCAGATTTCAAGTTCATGTTGCAGAATCTCGCTCTTAAACTACTCGAACTAACATAGAAATAAGTTCATTTAACAACTACATAAGCAACTAAACCAAAACATGAATTTCTCTCAAAAGGTGAACAAAGTAAAGCACAAAGACCGAACCAATACAAAATAAAATTTCCATAAGTGGTGTTTCAAACTATAAAGAAAGCATATTGCAAACTCAACCTTTTCTTCCTAGTTCTCTTTAGGATCTCTTATGAAAGTTTGAATTGTTTCAGGATCTCTTGTGAATATGGGGTAAAAAAAAAGCCTATTACAAACTCAATTTTTTCCAGCCCTTGTAGGTTACAAATTATTGAGACGATGAGAGCTTGATTCAAGGATAACAAAGTATCCATTCACTTGGAATACATACATACAGACACATGACCGGAAAAGAGCCTGACCAATTTGGAGAGAAGATATCGCCAAGTTGAACAAACACAAGAAAGAGGGTAATATATAACTGAAGTACAAATTGCACATAAATCCTGAAGACAATTCCATCTTGAAAAGAGAGCTATAATTGACCAAATTGCCCTTATTTGAATAGAACAATGCAAGTGAGTCCACATTTTCAACTTATCATGGCACACAACTAAGGTTTAAGGTTACAATAAACCATACATGCTGAACTTGCACGAATAGAAGAAACAATAATCTATGAACCACAAAAATGGACACGGGGACACTACAAGGAAACGACGACATGGCTATTCTAGAAAAAAGTTTGGAAACCGTTTGCTAAGGACACAGCAAAAAAGTGTTTACATGCTCATTCAGATGCATATTTACATTTCTCGATTTGTGCGTGTCATCTTTGCGCAGGGGCCATGCTAATCTTTGCATCATTCCAATTTTATCGGATGTTTCCGAAGAGACATGCATATTTACATGAAAACATTAACCTAAACACCATATAACAAGACTTAAATAATGGAAAATAAATATTTGCTTTTATTAATCAAACAACAAACGATATCCTGCCGCATTTTTTTCTTATACTCTTTAAGTGTTATATCAGTCACAAGACAGAAAAAAACCACAAATAAAAACATAAAACAAAAGAAAAATAACAGAGAGTCAATGTTAGTAACTCTATTATTTACGCAATCATAAAATGAGATTCATATCAGTAAGTATTTCTCGTTATAGGTCTTAGACTTTTACAGATGAAGAATAATATTTAAACTTTATAGAAATGTTATTCATAATTTGATTGTCTCAGCAAGCATTAAGCTAGATGTCTAAATTACAAGTTATGTATAAAAACAAAAAAAATTTTATAAAAGGTATGTAACACGTGTAATCTAGTAATAGTCAATGCTAAAGACTATTAATAAGAGAAAATATTTTTATGCATGTAGTAGAAATGTAGAGTACTATTTTTAAGTGTCCGAGCATAAACAGGGGGACACGAATGTCCGAAATGTGTCCAGGAGAGCCCTTGGAGATGCAGTGTCTTAATATGTGTTCAACACGAACAAGGTACCTCATGGAAGTGTCCATGTTTCATAAAGAATAATTGATAATATTGCAGCCTCTGAAATTTTGTTATTACTTTTTGAGTTTGACCATTTAGATTTTTATGTATTTTTAAATTTTCTAAAAGTTCCCATATTTTTGTTTTTATCTTCATTTTCCTGTGACCCCCAGGGTTGGGGCGTTACTTTGCTAAGGTGCTATTACTACGACATCCATGCCGTTGGTGCCTCACTATCCAAGCAACCAACGTCGTACCACGTGGCCTCCACCAAAAAAGGTGAGCTCGGGCTTATAGTAACAAGTTACTTAGGCTTAGAAACCATTCCAGCGGCCATCATCTACTTGACATAAGACTAAGCTGCCATCATCTGCTTGACAGAGGCTACTCCAAACTAGCACCTGCAAGCTTTCTTATCAGGCTTAATTGGCCAAAACTACCAGGAGGTTGTACTTTTGACTACCTATCACACAATAAGATCTACTTAAAATCTCACATGTAATCTATGAAACAAAATTCTCACGCTACTGAATCTGATTCAGAATCAATCGACGAAATCGTTACGATCAGTTTCGCGAGCAGATTTGGTTGAAGGAAACAAAAAAGCATAACAATGTTTTTAGACTTTAAAAAATCTTAAAAAAAAAAAAGAAAAGAAAATGAACTGCCTAGTGAAATGACGCTCATGCGGAGTATAGATGTCTGCAGTCATATTCAGTAGGTGGTTGTTTGCCTAGGCTCCTCGACCTACAAACTAGCCTTAGCAACACAAAAAGACACAGCAGAAAGCACAACACCACCAAATACAAGATTAAGAACAAGCATTGAAGCTGCAACTACATGCAAATGCAAAGAATGAGGGAACACAAACATAACTTAGAGTAGCAAATGATAACAAGATAATAATATATCAAAAAATTTCCAAATAAAAGAAAATAATAAATAATTTCATATGGTTGTATACATAATCTTGACAATTTTCTTAATACACATAATTGCTTTTTTCAAAGATTTTCAATAAGAACCTATCTCCATCTCGACTGTTCTTTGTAAGATATTTATTCTAACAATTCCAATTAACTTGCGGCATTCAAAGAACTTCTATAGACTCTCTTTTACCTATAACTTGGTTAAGATCTATGAATTCCTAGCTTACTATGAACTAGATTTGATTTTGGTAGGTGAAGGGAGTACAACTGCTCTTTATATATATGGTACAAGTTACATTTTAATTGTTTGATTTTATGATAATACCATTTTCCTATATGCTGGTCACATGTAAGGAAATTTATTTAAATGGGGCTCAAAACCCAAATCGTCAATGGGAAAAATGAACGGTGAACCTCACAGATAACAAAATGTACGAGAAATTAAAATAGCAGGTTCATCTAAAAATGAGAATTCCAGCAAGAAATGGGTCAGCCTGCATGACCTGGTACATGCCACGAAATTCAAATATGCACAGAACCTAAATCCAGCTTTCTCTAACCTAAGCTCATCTCAAAACAGTCCCACTTCAACAATGCCGAATATATTTTTCAAGTGCTCTGTTATCGATCTCCAACCTTTCCTTGCTTCTTCATAATATCCTCAAAGTATCATCATATAAAACATTACATCATTTGCTATATCATCATACTTAAAGTCACGTGCAAGTTAGATTATCAGCTTCCAGACATGGCCTGGTCTTTTTAAATCATAAAAACTTAAATACTCCTGCATACTGATGAAGTCATTAAACAATCACTTTTCGTATTAAATTGTTAGAATGGTAGGTACAGGCTGCATGCCTCTGCAAATATAAACACTTGACTAGATATTATTGCTTTAAGTCTCCTTTCCAATTCAGAACATCAAGGATCATATAATGATTGTCGGGCAATGCACATGCTAACAATAAGCTCCTTAATTCATCTATAAGAAAAAAAAGAATCTAACAGGTATGTCCTAGACCAACGGGTTTTTATGTGGTTCAACAACTAAGGATGTAAATATAAAAGTTACCACTCAAGAGCAAGTTTATGTTAACCTGCAGTATGAGAAAATTAACCAAACACATAAAAGCAACTAAAAAAAAAAAAAAAAACAAGACTAATACGTTTTATCGAACAAGTTAAAAAATATTAGCAAATTGATAACATATGCGGAAAACAACACTATGTGTTAAAGACTCACTCGATTGAAGCTAGCAATCAAATCAACTGAGACCCACCCCTGGTTATCCATGTTCTGACGCAAATATATGTCTCTGCACAAATTCTCAGGACTACAAAAAAATAAAATAAAAATAAAAAGAATCACAAAAGGAAGCATTGTCTTTCTTCACCTCAAATAACACATGTTTGATAGATAACTTGGCTACATAAAAACTTTACATTTTTACCTGAAATAATAGTCTATCTGCTTCAAAAGCATAGAACGATTATCTGGCGGTGGGACAAACACCACGGGAGCCACCGGAGGAGGAACAAAAGGCACGCCCCTCGATGGTTCAGGCATCATAGGCGCAGGGTAGTAAAACATAGGCGGAAGAATTTCTGAAAGCAAACATATAATATAGATTATCGTGACTCTTGAATAGCAGCAAACTCAATATAAACAACATACCAGGGTACCCCATCGTATTTACGTAAGGCCTGACAGGAAGAGGAGCTATGAATGGCGCGCCAGCTGGCGGCGGCGGTGGAGGACCCATGTACGACCCGTGAATTGCAGGAGGCGGTGGCGGATGTTGCATGCGAAGTTCTCTGTTACTAAAACCCCTGGGCTGGTTCCATTCATATCCTCCACGATCATGGAAATCTCTACGGTTATGATAATTACCATGGTGCGGGCTGCCACCACCATTGTTTTTTCCCCTTCTATTGTAACCGCGTGGTTGGTTGTTACCACCACCAGGTATAGGATCACCATATCTGCTGTTCCTTGGTGAAGGTTCAGGTGGAATGCTAGTGGGAGATTCTATAGGAGCCGATGAACCCTGTGTACCAGTGGTGATTGTTTCGTCGCCATCACCACCACGCTGCTTCAACGATTTTTGGCGGTTGGGAGCGTGGCTCGATGTAGAATCAGTGTTTGCGTTGATTGATTTGCTCAAAGTTGATGATATCGCAGAACCCTAATTATCAGACATGCACGAAATCAGTTAAGATTTAGGATGATTATTGAAGGGATAGCGTGGATCACTTACAGAGGGAGCGACAGGGGTAGAGGATCCGTCGGGTTCAATGGCTTTGAGAGAATCGGAGGAGGACGTCCTGGACGAGGCTCGGGTGGATTCAGAAAGCGCCGGCCAGGATACAGCGCCCATGACAACGGGACCACCCTCAGTAACAGCGCACTCAGCTGACGGCCGACTCCAGGCAAGCTTTCTTCCATTAGCAGCAGCGACGTTTGAGTCAGCGATTTCAGGAGGCCGGGAAATGTCAGGGGAAGCGGCGTCGCTTCCGTTAGGAGACAGCGGAGGCCGATCATGAGTATCAGAAGCGGCGGCGATGGTGGTCGCCGGGAACTCGGGCTCTTCCCGGACGACGTGGGCCCCTTGCGACGAGGCAGAGTGGCTCAAACGCGGCGAGGGCTGCGTGTCGGCCGCCATTTGAGCAGCAAATTGACGAAGATGCCAACGGCCAAGGGAACGAAAATATGGGAAACAAATCAAAGGAGCGAAAGATTCGACAAAGTAGATCAATTCAGCGAATTTCAAATAAAAATGAGGATGATCGAGGATAACTCGGTCGGAATCTCTCTCTCTCTCTCTCTCTCTCTGTGTGCGTGCCTCCGGCGCAGTTGGTTTGCACTTTGCAGGCACCGGGAAAGAGCGTTCGGTTTGGGGCATCACCCTTTAATGTGGACTTCAATCCACTCCATTGCGCAAAGTAAACCCCCTTCTTTCCGTGAAATTTACACATCCAAAATATGTAAAACCACCTGAACGTTTCGTGTCACCCGACTCACCCATAGTATCGGACTCGTACAAATCATTTCATTTCTTTTTCAATGACATGCCTAGAGACCGATCCGTGTTGCCCGCACACCTGGCTCCTTTATGCCCACCGAGCCGGAAGGTGCAAGCTGGACTAGACCGGCCCGTACTACTCCGAAAAAAGATATCTTAGCTTGTTTCTATATAGTTGGGGCCTTACCCGTATTTTTCTAACCAGTCGAATTTAGTCCATACTGTTTATATAGGCCGCAAACCTTTTAATATATCTAAACAAGACAAAGCCTATTTAAAATAACCACAAATTTATTTTATTAGACATAATTTACAATTACAATATTGGACCATGGTCAATGATTAAACATGAGACATGCATTTCTCTAACATGTCATGTAGAAATCAGTTTTAGATACTGCAAATGATGTGTACAAGTGATTGAACTTTTAAACTTTGCTGTCATAGAAGCTGCCTCATTTAAGAATATTTCCATTTAGCTATAAGTGAGACAAAATTATCTCTTCTTTTACTGAATTTGTGTTTAATTAATGCAAAGTATGGAATGCAATAACTTGTTATTCTTCTTTTTAGTACATATTCTAGATTGCGTTACTAGAACTTGTTATTCTTCTTTTGAAACGCAGGCTAAGGATAGAACATTTATTCGTTAAACATATAAAAAGATATATTATGAGGCACATTGTTAATAAAAGGAAACAAATAAAAACTAAAATAAATATTAAAAAGTTTAATGACTATCACTTTATATAATAATCATCATTTTGGTTTTGCCACGTGACAACAAATGACTTTATATATTTCACAGGTCTATTAATCCAACATAAATTAGAACAATTCCCAAAAGCTTGTGATTTATAAATCTATATATAAATATATATAATTAGATGACCAAAACTATTGTGTCATATGGTATTTCAAAAAGTTTTTATATACCACGTGATAGTTGTTCTTATTCTTAAAAACTTACTTGATATTTATATTAATTGATAAAAAATTATAAAATCATATAACTTATTTGAATAATATAAACAATCTAATATTAAAAATAAATATCTAATCAATAACAATTTATAAAACTAATTGAAATACATACATAAATATTAACATTAAATAATCCTTCTATATATATATATACATATATATCCAAAATTTAATGCTATTTATTAAATAACTTTTATATATGAGATATAGTATATCATCCTACTTTAATAATATGTGACGAATTATAATATTTAATAAAATAATTGTTAATTTATATAAAATTAAAAATATTATTTATATATAATTAAAATTGGTGCATAGTACGATATAAATATAGTATATATGCGTATAAATCGGTGAGGGGACTGGAACGGCAACCAACTGTTTGACCGGATCGCTTGGGCTGACGTGGGAGAGGCGGATTAACAGACGCAATTACATTAACAACTTCTTCTCTCTCTCTCTTTTTTTTTTATTTCTTTTTTTTAGTTTTTTTTTTAGTTTTTTTTTTTTCTGATGGCCACTTAGGTTGGGCCAGGATCCAGCAAGATAGCATATTAAGGCTTCACCTACCTTACCAGCGTTTCCTGAAAACGCAGGTGCACCATCAACCCGTCGCCATCTGAATCTTGCCAAAAAAGCTGGCCCACAACTAAACTGATGTACTAGATAATAACTCATGGCCCGATAAGTTCTTTGAGATAAGTATAAATCACTCCCTTATTTTGTTACAAAATTGTAGGTTTTCAACTTTATAAATTGCATAAATCGTTTTTTCTCAAAAAAAAAAAAAAAACAATTGCATAAATCTTTCCCACCAAAAAAAAAGGAATAAATAAAAAACGTTGGTTCAATTAGTTAGCAAATTCGGATTCACAGTTCAACATTATCTATAAAAGTCTATGTAATGCAAAAAACAAGGTATCCATAAGAATTATATCTTTCCACATCTCTCTTGCTCTTGCCCTGCCTTCCCATCCTCTACTTTCCTATCTCGGTTTCTATTATGGCTTATTTATTTTGAGAGAAATGTGAGAAAGTAAAGTGTTATGTCCAATATTTTTTGTCCCAACATTAGTTCAAACATATGATACAGGCGAATAGAGTTGAACTTGAATTCCATAATTTTGATCCTACATAACTTTAAACGCTTAGATTCAAACTTCACTCACTATAACTCCAGATTTACGCAAACCTTCTCTTTTTATGTAGCATCAACAAGCACTATATTACTAGCATGTTGCATGCATCAAGAAGCATCATCTTGACTTTGTATTGCCAACTCATCTATGGTTCAAGTTAAAGAAAGGAAAAAAGAGCTCATAGTCGAACATTTGTAGAGACGATCAACGGTGATAAGGAAAGTCTCATTCGCCACCAATCTTACTAACACATGTGAGAGTACTAGCTCGTACATTTCCAGAAAGCTCAGACCCAACAACTTCTATTTCTATTTTTATCTTTTACTGATTATAATATTTTTTTTATCTGTCGGAGCTCGGGGCTAACCCAGCGAGCTAGAGAACTACCCATTCCATCCACGCGGATTCGAATCCGCGACCTCACCCATATTAAGTATGTAGATCCAGCACAAAAAATACCTGAAAACTGGAAACCTGAACACGTGATTCTTAATTTATATCGTAGCAGTTAAGGCAAGCAACTCAATGGTCGTATATTTCTGTAATTTAGGGGCAGGGGAATCTTGCTTATATTGTCTCTAAATACTAGTACAAGGATACGAACAAATAAGAATCTTTACAACATTTAAGGAACGAGCAAGTGATTACTTGTGTGTAATAGATTCGAAAATGAGCTGCTTTACATCCACAATCATATTAAAACAGAACCATGAGAAATCATAACCAAGGAATATGCGTTTCTATGTGATCCTTCTGGAACGTTCACAAGTAGATCAATCAGAATAAAATGAGGGATGCATTAATTTCTACATTAATTAATTACAAAGTTCAATGATCAATTGAAATAACAAATCAGTAAATCAAAGGCATTAGTCTGTTTATCAAAATTTCTAGATCAAACAATAACAAGCTCCAACCTCCAACGGATTATGGCTCTCACCTTCTTTATCAAAATTATAGAACAAAAACACTTAAAAGAGTTCATGATCCATGATTACAATAGAAATACAAAGATCGAAGGAGATAGAGACTAACTTACCCCAAAATCGAAGCCTCCGTTCTTTATTGCTACCGTGAAAAACGAAAGAGATGGAGAGATTGGGATGCTACCGTGAGATTTGAGAGGATTGGGCGCGGCGGAGATGGGGCGGAGGGAGACTCGTGAGATTGGGATGCTGCTGCCGCTGCCTCTTGCTCTTGTTCTTGAAAAATAAACCCTAAAAGGGAGCGGTCCTTTACTCTGGTCTCTGCACTTAAGTCTTAATGGATATTGGATAGTGGATCCAAATTTCAGAGCCCAAATTCAACATATCTATATATAGCGGGTATCCGCGGACCCGCGGATACCCGCCCGTTTTACCCGCATATTGCGGGTACGGGCGGGTGATACCCGCATCCAGTTTTTAACATTAGAAATTTTACCCGTACCCGCCCGTTTAAGCGGGTACCCACGGACCCGCGGGTAATATATAGTTTTTTGCCAGCTCTACGAACAATTGTACTTTAGTCCTCTCATACCATTTCAATATTACTTAAATGCTCTTAAAAAATCTTTTTTTTTTTTTTTTGCATTTTAGTTATTCGACATATTTTAATGTATTTATAATACCTTTTACTATATTTTGAAACCTCCGACGCATATCCGATACCTTGCATATTGATACATTTTAGTAGTTACTGACACATTTGTGTTAATATTTGACACTTTATGTTAACAATTAATATTTTGACACATTTCTGATAATTTTTAATATTTTTTTTTTATAATTTTTGACATCTCCGGAAAAAGATCTAAATATAATTTTTCTTTACAAGTGAATTGCAGTGCAAGATAAATTCTTGTCTTGAACTGCAGTGCAAGTTCCTACTATTATTTATGAATGATCATGTAGCTCTCTATTAAGGGTTTTGTGGAAAATGATAATGCTCTGCAAATCTATTTTGAAGAAGTTCCTTTTCTAAAAAAATAAAAAATTATTAAAAAATGTGTATGTATTTTTTGTAAATAAATATTAAAAAAATAGATTTTTGGTGTATTTTACAGCTTGGTATTTAGTATTTTTTTAAAAATAATTTTAAATAGATATTTTGATGCTCCTAAATTTATATAATCCGTAAAGACTATATATTTGATGTATTTTTTGAAGTAATGCTCAATACAAACTTAAAAAGCACATTAAGATTTTTTTTATTAAAAAAAATATATTTTTTAAAATGCTTGTATATATACGTGTATTTGGCAATAATTATTAGAAAAAAAAAATTATTTTGAAGGACGGTACAAAAATATGGATGATATATATTATTCTCTGTAACAATCTACTAATTAGGTCATGTGGAAGTTGGTAGGGTATGTAGTAGTTGTAAATACTAGGCAAAAATCTTCTCATTACTGATTCCACTGATATTCTATATTAAATGCTCAAATTTAATTCACTCAAATTAATAATTAATATTAAAAAAATATAATAATTTACTATATAAAAAAATATAGATTCAAATTTAGATCAGTTAATATAGTGAAATCTAATTCGGGTTTAAAATTTTTGAATCCAGTCAGCTTTAGGTCCTTTTTTCGAATGCGCTCATTTTTCTTTTTTCTTTTTTTCTATTTATTAGGGGGTGCGTTTGAAAAAAGTAGTATTATTATTAAAAAAAAAAAAGGAGCCGCAAAAGACTGCGATAAAGAAAACGACAATATATGACAACGACTGGCCAGCGCAGAAAAAGCGAACAGGTTGTGAGTGGGACTAAGCGTGGGTCACTGCCAGGCAACTGGTCACGACTCCCACCCTGGCTGGATATCCAAGGCTCCTACCATTTAGGAGAAAACAGGGCTCGCCTCCCTGTTCCATCCGCAGCAATGAAGTACCGGTGAAATTACGCCTGCCCAATAAATACGAATTACGAAATATTATATAGTATTTTTATCTATTTATTAATTTATTTTTAAATATTTTTTTAAAAAATTGAACCATAAAATTATAAATTTAAATACGATTTATAATTCTATAATTAATTTTTTTAAAAAAAAATATTAAATAATATTATATAATATCTCATGATCCATATTCGCTGATGTGGGGCAATTCTCACCATGTACTTTCCTACTTCCTGCTGCAGATACTATGCCCGAGAAAGCATGCTATGTGCAAGCATCGTGTATATATATATATATATATATATATATATATATATATATATAGTTTGTATAACTGTTGTAGAGTGATTTTATAAATCTTCTAGAAATAAAGGGGATTATATATAAAATAAATATTAGTATGCTCTAAAATCTTTATCTACAAAATTTTTTTAAAAAAGATTTCTTAATAAATATTTTGATGTTTAAAATTTTTCAACCCATAAAGATATGGAACATCAAAATATCTATTTAGTGGTAGCTTTCTTTAAAAAAAAAATAAAAATTATAGATGACATTAAAATTTTTTTTTTCTTATTATCTTTAAAATGATTTACATATATATATTGACAGATGCAATAATTACTAAAAATCGGAGTTTATTGGGAAAGACGATATATATATATATATATATATTTCTAAAAGTTTTGTATTCCCTTTGGGTTTAGGAGCATTGCTTTTCTTTCAAAAAATAAAAATTAAAAAAAAATAACGGAATTTTGTAATATGAGTGTACTTAACGAGCATAGATAGATGTTTAGAAACTCTTGTTCTCACTTACACAATCCACCAATAGTTTCCAACGCATGCAATACATGCCGGCTTATTACATAAAATATTGGTTAAAGTATTCTAAGATTCCTGACATGCAGCATCATCGGATGTCATAGAGCTGCAGATTATAATTCTGCTTAGTATGTCTTCACATTATTAAATGAGCATAATTTAGGATCTCAAGATAAGTGTAAGAAATAAACAATATAATATTATAGAGACTGCAAAGTTTTAAGTATTGGGTAAATTGGACTTTTTCAATCCTTTTTTTTTTTTTTTTTTGCAAAATGGGATGGTATATGATATAACAAAAATTTGGACTCACATGCATAGAACGAACAATGGTAAATTATACGGATATTAAGGTTAATATAATATTCAACTAATCTCAGCTCATCTCAAACTCAACGACTCGATAATCTCAGCACCGCTTGATTTTTTTTTTTTTTTTTTTTTGCAAAATAGAATGGTATATGATATAACAAAAATTTTAACAGACATGTGTCGAGCGAGCAATGGGTAAATTATACGAATATTAAGGCTAATCTAATATTCAACTAATCTCGTCTAATTTCAAACTCAGCGAGTCTCGATAATTTCAGCAGCACGTCGGTTAATTTCAGAATTAGTAAGCTTTAGTCATCTTGACTAAATGATCTCAGTCGACCTCGGTATTAGCAAAACTCAGTACATTTGGGCCAAATTTATACTTTGCTCTGGTCTAGGTTAGCAAGATATTTACAAATTCGGCAACTATTTAATGATTGTGTTATAATAAGATAAAGTGTTATAAAAAAAAAATCTATAAACATAGAAAACTATTAAGATTGGAATATTAATGATATTGTCTATATTAGTTCTGATGTTTTTTTTTCAAAATAATTATAAAAATATATTTTTCTTTTATTTGTCGTAGCTTCTATTGTCCGCAAAAGATGATGATGATAATCATGACAGCTAAGATCTCTTTCCTCCAATCTCGTTCGCAATGGGATATTATCAAATTTGTTTTCATCTATAATAGCTGAATTAGATTGCGATACAATATCTCCATAAAAACATAGCAATATTATAAAAGGATAATTCCATATCAGGTAAATCTTTTAAAAGGAGGTTGCTATGGTATTATCCATATTATAAATTCGTCACAATGTTAGTTTATTGAAATTCAAATTATCTAACTCTCAGTATATTAGATATATTTTTCGTGAGAAATATTATATTCCATATTTATATTATGTCATATTCTTCTATTTTTTGTACGCATCCGTGCTTATTAACTGACGGTTGAGATATCTTTGTGTCTAATCTTATTCAGGCAGTGCCGGACCGGATTTGATGAAACAAATAATCTGTGTACGAATATCATGTATTAAACAAAGTGGGCTCCATGAGTTTGGGTTTTCTTAAAACGTGTATTTAACGCTGGGAGTTTCAGTTTTACTCATCAAAGGTACAAAAACATCATCCAAAATCCAAATCGATGCATGGTTATAACTATATAATACGTTATGTTCTTTAATAAATGAATGTTGTCATATGGCTTTCTCAAAAAAAAAAAAAACTTTACATTTTAATATTTTAATATTTTCTATTTTGAATTTGGGTATAGTAGAATACAAGTCGGGTTCAAACGTCAATAACGACACTACTTAACTTCCACTCGAACCATGTACTTTATATTGAGTGTTTTTGAGGGTGAGAATGAGTTTCTTGCAAATAATTAGAATGAAAAAATAGAAAATTAAACAAGATATTTTTTTGAAAAATATTTGTTCTTCTATCCTGCTCCTAAAAAATCTTACGATATTAAATTTCAAAATATTTAAAAAATTTAATATAAAATATAAATTTTAAAAAGATGTAAGATTTTTATATTAAATTTTTTTATTTTTTTAAAATTAATATTTTATTCAAATTTTTTTACGAATTTTAAACACGTTTCGAATTAGTTTAATTTTAGAATTTAAAATTTAAAATTTAAAATATTATTAAAATTGAAAACTTATTATATTAAAATAATTTTTAAAAATGTTCTAAATATGTGAATAAACTAGGTGGGTGCCACTCACAGCAATTTTTTGGAGAAAATTGTATATCATCACTCGTTTTTAACATTTATATAAATTAATTCTTAAAAACAGAAAAAATGTTCGACATGGCAGCTTGCATTGCCACGTCATGCGTTTTCTATTTTTAGAAACTAATATATATTGACCTCTGAAAATAAAAAATTAATATATTTTTTTTTTTCAGCAAAAGTGTCCGCTATATTACATGTGTTTTTATTTTTAAAAGTTAATATGTGTTAATTTTTGAAAATAGATTGCTGATATGCAATTTTTTATTTTTCAGCAAAAATATAGCAGGAGCGTCATTTTTACTTTTTAGCCGTTGGGGTAATAAAGGAAGACGACGTCTGATGCCACGTTTCAGTTTGAGCAGACATCATTGAACTTGAACGAAGCTCCCAATCCCTTCACATGGCTGCGCTGTTGCTCAGCCCCACTCTCCCCACCACCTCTCTCTCTCATCGATAAATACCCCCAAACCCTCTCGTCTTCCCATTCTGGCATTCTCCCTCTAACCTACCTAACCTCAAGCTCTGTGAGCCTGCAGCCAGCTGCTGAGACCGAGAATTTTCTACCAAGATGTCGAAGGACGTCGGAGTACACCCGCCGGCGAAGGACTACGCCGACCCGCCACCGGCCCCGCTCTTTGACATGGGAGAGCTCCGTCTCTGGTCTTTCTACCGTGCCGTCATAGCCGAGTTCATCGCCACACTCCTCTTCCTCTACATCACAATCGCCACCGTCATCGGCTACAAGGTCCAGTCCGCCGCCGACGCCTGCGGAGGCGTCGGTATCCTCGGCATCGCCTGGGCTTTCGGCGGCATGATCTTCATTCTTGTCTACTGCACCGCCGGCATCTCCGGTACGTAATCATCCACTCCCTCTTTCTTATTCTTCTTCAAAATGATCGTTAGAAGCTTACCTACCCTTATTTTCTTACAGGTGGGCATATTAATCCGGCGGTGACGTTCGGGCTATTCCTGGCGAGGAAGGTGTCGCTGATGAGGACGATATTATACATGTTGGCGCAGTGCGCCGGTGCAGTTGTCGGCGTTGGGATCGTGAAGGGAATAATGAAGCACCAGTACAACTCCCTCGGCGGCGGCGCCAACGAGGTCCAACCCGGCTACTCCAAGGGCACCGCCCTTGGCGCTGAGATCATCGGAACATTCGTCCTGGTCTACACTGTCTTCTCCGCCACCGACCCCAAGCGCAACGCCCGTGATTCCCACGTCCCCGTACGTTACCATAGCTTTTGTATGAAAAAATAAATATACTAATAAATGTAACTTGTTCTAAGAATTCAAATTTTACAGGTGTTGGCACCTCTGCCGATAGGGTTTGCTGTTTTCATGGTGCACCTGGCACTGATCCCCATCACCGGAACAAGCATCAACCCGGCGAGGAGCTTCGGCGCCGCCGTCATCTACAACCAACACAAAGCCTGGGACGACCATGTAATTGCATGATTTATAACTATTTAATTTAATTATGTATCCCTTGTATTATAAATATTAAATAGTTTGTTTGTGTTTGTATGCAGTGGATCTTTTGGGTAGGACCGTTCATCGGAGCGGCAGCGGCGGCGGCGTATCACCAGTACATACTCCGGGCGGCGGCGATCAAAGCTCTCGGCTCCTTCAGGAGCAACCCCACCAACTGAAATGATTGTAACATGAGCTTTGAGGATAAACTTTCTTTCTCTGTTTGTGGGTTGTGTGTGGACATGTGAAGGCTTGAGGGTTGCTTTTTCCTGCTTTTATGTAATTTATTACTAAATGTTTCTCCTTTGGTTTAGTGTGTAATTTATGGACCTTTTTATCTTCTTTAGTAGAATTAATTAGATGTGTTTATCTTTTCTTAAAGTACTTTCTAAGTTTTAACGATAGTTTCTTCTTAGATAAGAGGCAAATTAGATTATTTTATTATATATAATTTTTAACAGCAGTTATTAAATTATAGTTAGAGATTAAAATTTTGGATTACCAATGTCTTCAAAACACTTTTTTGTTCAGCCCAAAATAAATTTTTTAAAACTTAAAAAAGTAGACTCGAACGTGAACGTTGTTTTTTAAAACAAAGTCTGGTTTACACTTGACTCTAAATTGAACTTTTACCTTATCGAAATTTTCTTTTATGAAATGCTAACCACAAAATTTAACTTTTTATGTTTATTCGAATTAATAATCCACTAATAAATGAATTAGCATAATTAAAGAGTTGTTTTGTGTGTTTTATTTTAAGAGAGTAGTTTTGAGTTTTTTTAAAGAGTAGTTTTGTGTTCTTGCTTTTTTCCATAAAATATTTATAATTTTGGAGCGAACTAAAGTGTCTTCCACTCTTCCTTGTACTGGTTTTAATAATTGAAGGTTGGTGGAATGGGGTCCAATTCCAGAACATTCCCCATTATCACTGGTTTTATTAATATTTTTTATTCATCACTACTCTACTTTTTATCTAAAGTTTAGGCTTTTGACTGCCACTAAACCAAACAAACAATTTTTTTTCTAAAAGGATTAGTTTGTAAAAAGTGAATAGTGTGGGGATAAAAGTGGAAACCTAGTGTCTTAAGGGAGGAGGTTTTGTTTTAACAGTCCATTGTCTGTGATTTCCTCGCAAATTAAGGGTATGTTTGGTTTGCCGCAGTTCGCGTGGAACTGCGGCAGTTCAGAAACGCTGCTCCAACACGAGTGTTTGGTTCGCCGCAGTTCTGTGGGGCCCACCGGCAAGTTGCTGCAGTTCGGTGTTATTTTGCAGCAGTTGAAACTGCGATGAATTCGGCCGTAGTTGGAAATCCGCGATTTCACAACCGCGCTGTCACTGTAGCGTTTGTTTCCGCTGTGGTTCGCGTTCTTCACTCGCGTTGGGGCGCTGGCCGATTTGTGTGATCGCGATCGTCGGTGAACCTGCGATCGGCGATTTGGAGTGATTATCGTCCTCTCTCTCTATCTCGTTGCTCTGCTCGTGACCTTGAAGCATCTCGTGTTTCTCATCGACAATGTTGCAGAATGAACACTTGCGAGAAAGATGATTCCCGACCTACCTACGGCAACGACCCGACGGGATGCCGGTGCGATTTCCGATAGTTCGTTATCCTAAATAGAACAATCTTCTTCGTTTTTCAGTTAATTAATCAGCAGAATTTCTCAGTGGAATCGATTATCGAATCGAACAATTTCTTATTTAGCCCCTAGGATTTGATCTAATCACAAAATTGCCCCTCTTCTCCTCCGTGATGCACTCCCGCCACCGGAGCACCGGCGAACCCTTCCGCCCCGCCGGCGGTGGAGTTCGCGGAGGTTATTTTGCCACGTCAGCTCGCCGGAGCTTCGGCCGTCCCGTACCTCAGGAAATTTTCTGCTTCATTTCTGTTTTTCCCCTCGTAAAATGAATATATTTGTAATAGTTGCTTTTTTTCTTAGCTAAAAGTACTAGTGTAGCGTATATGACTGGCTAAAGGGCTTTAAACGCTCTACTAAACCTTGATAAGTTCTTATTATAGGAGCAGTTTGATATACAATGACATGAATCCTGCGTTGAACCGCACACAACATCCCATAGAACTTCATAGCATGCAGGATAATTACAATCTGATATTTAATTTTTTTATTATATTGATTAGTTATCATGAAATCAAGGAAATTAGTAAAGACAAAAAAAAAAAAAAAAATCAAAGGAACCAGTCTAATTTTGTATGTTCGTCAAAAGTTAATAATAAAGACAGAGTTATGATTCGTCGTCGGGGCAAGTGAAGTCTGGTTATTCATATTGCGTTGTATATGTGATATTTTATTGTTGGTTTTATATGTGATATTTTAGCTATTATCCATATACATTGTTGCGTTGTATAAGGAGAAGTCTTATGATAAATGACTCCTTGGTATTTTTTGGTGTATGCAGGTTTATCGATCAAATGCTTTATGATGACGTCCATCTCTAACTTGAGAAAGTACTTATTTGTACATGTTGTCAATGCTATGCTGGTTTTATCTACATTGTTTTATGTGCTAGTTATTAGTCATTTGGGTGCTTTTTTGGGTACTGCATTGGATGCTGCTTATATACGAGGTTTATGTGGTGGTTTGGGTGCTGCTTATGAGAGGGTTTGGATGATGATGTTGAGACTGCCAGCTCTGTCATGTGTTTAAGTTGTGCAGTTTTGTTTATGTGCTGATTTTCAGCAGTTTCCTTGATGCTTTGGATGGTGGTGTGGAGACTGGCAGGTATATCGTAGCATTTCTGGGACTGGTTTGGGTGCTCGTTGTATCTCTGAAATGCTGGCCAGTATGATGTTTTTTTTTGCCAGGTCTGGCAGGTATGTTGTATGTTTCGGTGGTGGACAGTATGGGTCTGTTTGGTGATTGAGTTGATGGAGTATTAAAACTGGTCAAACCAGTGTGTGCTTGGCAAAGGAAAACAGCTCAAACTACTATAATGGAAGGTTGATGTGTAATTTTTATGCTTAGAGGTTGATTTATGCGCATGTTTTGAGTAGTATGTGCTGGATGATATTTGAGAATGCATATGTGGTGCTGATTCCTTGCTAAGGCAATATGTGCTTGTTGATATTGTATTTGCTGATTCCCTTTCTAATGCAGCAACCCAAACAGCCCCGTGTATTGCAGCAAACCAAGCTGACCCTTATGTAATGTATTTTTTTGCATTGGTTTATTTGATGGTTTAATTTTTAGATACATTTGTATTATGCTAGTATTATGACAGGAAATTTGTGCCATCTATTTATTAGCCGGGGGGTCGATTTCGATAATGAAATCGATGCCGTCTAATACATAGGTTAGGTATAGGTGCCGTCATAATACTTGGTGTTTTACTTAGGTACCTAAAAGGTAACCATATAGTAGACAACATGTAACTTACACATAAATACTTTCGATGATAAATATTTTTGGACAACTGAAAGCAATTTCTCGCTTCGTATTAAGTTGCAGGTTGCTTGGTGATTACTGAAGGAGGAAGCACAAGTGTCTTTGCATATCAAGTTTCTTGACGTTTGTCGTAGCCGAAGGAAAAAGCTCAAGTTTGAGTTGCCAATTGTATTTGCCATTAATAGTGATAAAAACTTAATTGTATTCTTTTACCAATTATTTTGTAAATTAATTTTGTGATTGTAAATAAAATTTGATGAAAAATATATGTATATTGTCAATAATAGTGGAAATGATATTTTCTTTAAATAATATATGTCAAATACTAATTAACCAAGTGTATTTACCATTTATAGAGATAAACAATCAATTGCTTTGTACATAAATTTTTGTGATCGTGAATAAAATTTGATGAAAAATATATGTATACTGTTAATAGCCTTGATATTTTCTTTTAATAATATATGTTCACTACAAGTTTTAAAATTTTTACAATTAAATATTATTATTTTAATAATATTACTAGCATACTTTATAATATTACATGTCAAAAAAAAAAAAAAAAAAAAAAAAAAAAAAAACATAATTAGAGGTAACTTTACCGCAGGTCACCACACTCACCCAACTACATCAAACCAAACACCAGATTTTGAACTGCAGGACTCAACTGTTTCAAACCAAACAACAACTTTCTGATTGCAGTATTTTGAACTGCACCTAACCAAACGCACCTACTGCATTACAAAAACAGAAATTACAACTTCCAGTACTTCTAACTGCTGCATTTCTATCTCCGTTTTTCAACTGCATCAAACCAAACAGTCCCTTAAACTCCTTAACTAAATTAGTCATCGGTAATTTTATTTCAGAATATATAAAATTAAATTTCACGGCATTACTATAATTTATATTACAACAATAATATAGTTCGGACAGCCGCCACTGATCAAACCTTAGACGTTGCGATCGGACGGAGTTGTACAGATGTCTTGCACTTGTGCTTCAAATATTTTCTCCACGAGTTCCGTGAGTCGATCTAGGTGCTCCTCTAAGCGTGCCACCTAGTTCTCTCGTGCCTCCTAATGACTAGTTGCTCCCGCTTTTGTGAGCAAGAGGTTTTTGTGCACTAGTGCTCGTCTACCGCGTCTTCATGCGTTACCCTGACTCTGCATGGCCTTGTGACAGCCATCTCACGTGTTCATCATCCTGAAGTTCTAATATCAATATGATCCTAGCTTCCTACGCTAGCTTACGGGCTTAGGAATTTGCGGCCTATAGGAACCCTAAGAGATAGGGAACTTAGAGAATGGAATACTTAAGCTTTATATATATATATATATATATATATATATATATATATATTCTGCAACTCTAGGCCAACACTATTTTTCTAGATTCTAAAATGAAAGAATAAAAAAAAAATTATATGGAGCAATATATTCCTAATATTTAGGAAGATGACCGAATGCATTTGCTGTCCTTGATTCAGTCTTACAAGGATCATAGCCGTGGCTGTGCACTAGCGCCTGGGCCACACGCATGCGCTGCTGGCTCAGCCTAGCCAATGTCTGTTGCCACGTGTGCCCTTGTGTTCATTCAGCCTACTGTCTCGTCCGTGCCCTCCCATTTCCGTACCTAAATGCTACTTAACCCGTGCCCTGGCGTTCACGTTGTGCTTTAACGCCGGTCTGAGTTAGAAGTATTTTGAACAAATTATAGTAGTATTTTAGCAAACTAAAAATATATTTTGGTTGAGTTAACAAAGTGTTACGAAAAGTTAGCTTACTAATTTATTTTGAGAGATTAATTTGTTTAAATTTTATTATGCGAAATTCTTTTGACCAAAAAAAAAAGAAAAAAAAAGAAAAAACACAATAGACGAGAATATAAGTGAAATTGTCAAGAAAGTAAGAGCTTTTGAATAAGCGAATCCATATTAAGAGACGGAATGCTACAGAGTATTATTAGATAAAAGTTTAACAATAAAAAACTACTCAATAACTTGGAGGAAAAGCATTATCTGATAATTATTAGCGTTAATTATAAGCGAAACTGACATATCACTGATATCAGTCATGCCTTAGTAATGATGTTGCAAATAAACCATCATTGTAAAATAGTTAGTTTTCATGTTCTAAGCACTATGTAGAAGTATTTTTTGGACAAACTGGCGTTCATCAAGTTGGTTAGTAGGATTGAATACTGAAAGACAACCGCGGTCTGTTCTCATAAATTTAAAATTCTTTAAAAAAAATATTCCTAAATATATATTGAGACGTTCCAAAATATTAGTAGATTAGTAGATTAATTTTTAACTCTGCTAAAATTTAGATTATCAAAAAATATATTTAAAATACTTTTTGAAAAAAAATTAAATATATAAGATTATAGATCACATCGAAATCGTCCTTTTCATTTCAGACTATTTTAAAAAAATACTAATATAATAGTGGAGATGCTCCAGACATAGATGTCAAAATAGAGGCCGATTTGTAAGGATTTTGAATCTAAGGACTAATTTGTAAAGAGTTTTGAAATGGAGGTTAATATGCAATTCTCCCTGATTGTTAAGAGTCCATGACAAACATGTATTATTTTCTCATACATGTACTAGGAAGCTATAGTAGACAAGTTCTAAATACTTAATGCAGAGCTTAAGTGACAATGAACCCGAACAAGAATAGAATAGTAATTAAGAATATGGGGATGATAGTGCAAAAACCTAACCATCATTTCATTGTCTAGGAAGAGAGCATCATAAGCAAATAACTGTAGGAAATGAATACTCCGGCTGCTTGATTCTGCAAGTTATCCCTTTTCTTTCATTCTCCTCCTATATTTTTTTTCTTGATCTTAACTGCCGAATTCGATTACTATTATATATCGCGACTGAGAAATGATATACATTAGTTAAAGCCCATCACAGCCAGGTGTTGATAAGATTTGAACTCCGGACCTACCTTCATAAAAAGTAGGTCATGATTTTCTTTCAGCATCTGATTTTGCTAACCGACTAGGCAATGCTGGTTGGTTCATTCTTCCACACAATTATAAGTTTCAATAATTTTCTCTGAGTTGGATAATAAAATCATTTAGTTTTCGCCTATTCACTGGAATTGGTGCATTCTAAGCCTTTTGAAACAAGCGGAATAAACTATCCAAAAAATATGCTTAAACTTTAGGTCCAAATATGAGACAATTGAGATTAAGTTGGAAAAATCATACATTCCACTCCAGAGTAGTGCATCCTTATGTATTTACAGCCTAAACAAATTATATTAAGAAGTAAAATGTCCATGTTGTACATTCTACATACTAATAACACAGAAACAAAAGAAAAGTACGGGGAGAATTGAAATGGAAATTAGAAAGGGAGTTTGCGGAAAAGGAACTTGAATTGCTCATATGATGGGATTTAGTAAGACAAATCAGCAATATGATCATAGGAAGAAATGCGTGGAAGGAAAATGCTCCGCTGTGGTGTCAAGTAAAAATGAGTCGATCTTGGTGTGCTTAGTGCATTCATGGAAAACATCATTATGTACAATTTGAATTGCAATTTTGTTGTCACAGAAAAGAGGAATTGGTAATGATATTTGCGCTCTCATATCGTGAAGAAGCCATTACAGCCATACAACTTCAAAGAGTGGTACGAGCAACAGCACGGGTTTTAGCTTCAGCCTTGAACGAGAAACTACATATTGTTTCTTACTTTTCAAAGTAATTAATGAATCACTAAGAAAAATGCAGCATCACTTAGTAGAACGATGAATTGTAGCATTGCTAGTCCAGTCAGCATCAAAATAGACACGTAGACTCAAGTCTCCCTAAGAGAAGAGAAGACCATGATGAAGAAATCCGTAAATGTAGTATAGCATGCGGAGAACTACAGAATAATCGTCAGAATGGGGCTGAGACATCGATTGGCTAACAATGTGAACTGCATGAGTGATATCTCGTTTGGTAATGGTTAAGTAGTTGAGATCTCCAACCAACTGATTACGAGAAGGATCAGAAAGGATTACACCAGCAGTTGGATGAAGTTTGACATTCAGTTCAAGAGGAGTATCGAAAGTCTTGTTATTAGTAAGACTAGCACAAAGAAGCAGCATTGAGGCATATGTGACCTGAGAAGAAAGGATCAAGTAGAGTGAGAGTTGACTTCAATGCAAAGAAAATATCTAATATACTGACATCCTTTATCTCAAATCATCAGTTGGACAAGGTTCGACATTCAGAAGTAACTCTTAGGCACATTTGATATGAGAAGAGAAGAGTCCAGTAGCGGCCATCGATCTTAATGCAAAGAAAATATTAAGCATATCAAGATCGTTCATCTAAAAATAGTCCTGTAGATACTATTTTGTATCACGAACAATATGAATGTCAGTACTAGCAATAACCATGGTAGTATTGGATGACGGAGGAGAGAGAGTTCATGAAGGTGGAGAGCAGATCTACCAATCTTTTTAAATTATAACAAATTAGTCTATGTTGGCATTTCTGTTGTTCATGTAGTACATAAGCAACTTTTTTTTGGGGGGATCGACAAAAAATCTCCATCACACATTGTTGAGGAAATTAACCAGATACTCCATCATAAGATGGGCTCCTTAAACGATTGGACTTCGTCAATCCAGTGGTAGCTATCCAGCGGCCCATTCTTGCAAACAAACAATTCTGACGGACTTCACTAACTCACTCCGCGTGGCATTGCACCGCAATCATATCATGATCAATACTATCCAAATTCTAATTCCATATTCATAGTAGTTTTTCCAGTAGGGGTCACGTATCGGTCCGGGCTGAAAATTAGATCTGGTTCGCACAGAACTGATCGAATTTGTAGTCCCAACTTAAGTTAATTCCCTAACTTTGGTTTGTGAGATTCGGACTGAATAAATCGGAATTGAAAATATGGTACAGCTTTTTTTTTTTAATCTTTACCACTAAGGGGCTGTTTACTTCGCGCGAAAGCCTGAGAAGTGAGAAGTGGGTAAACTGTGAGAACTGAGAAGTGGGTGAGAAGTGGTGTTTTGAGTTTCTCTGTTTACTTGGGGTTGTGAAGTAGAGGTTGGAAGATAGTTTCTTTGTTTACTTGGGGTTGGAAGTGAGGGCTGAAAGATAATTATTTTTTTACTTGGAATTGGAAGTAAACTGAGATATAAAAAATATATTATATTTATTTTAAATTTATATTTAAATATTTATATTAAATTATATATTATATCATATCTTTTGTATGTATCTCTTATTAATATCTTAAATTTATATATTATAATATATATATTATATTACACATGATATGTTATATTATATATTTTTTATTTTATATGTATTAAATATATATCAAATAAATTTTATATTCTTGAATACTAAAAATTATAAGAGATAAGTTCTAAAAATTTAACACAACAAGTATTGAATACAAATACTTTATTGAATAAAAATTTACAAAAGATTTATTATTACGTATACATGTATTCATAAAAATAAATAAAAAAAAATTATTACACATTGTACAAGTATTTCAACAATTGACTACAGTGGTCGCCAGAGGAAGGAGAAGAAATCGCGAGAACACAGCAGAACTCACGCGCGGAAGACAAAACGAGTTCGCCCACTTCACAGCTAAAAGCTGCGAAGTGGGCGAACTCAATTTATTATATACTCGCGGAACTCAGAATTGAGTTCCGCGAGTTCCCGCGGCGAAGTAAACAGCGAAACTGTGTTCTGAATTCCGAGTTCCACGAGATCCACCAGTTCCGCGCGAAGTAAACAGCCCCTAAGTTCATTTATTATATTTCATAGTTACTGTTATTACAGTTGCTGTTCAATGTAAATTATATGTATATATATGTTAATGTTAGCAATACATCAATAATCTAAGGTTGTGTAAAACATAATCAAATTTTATCCTTTTTGTTATTTTTTGGGTCTAAATCTGTTGTTTTAGGTTCGGTAGGGACTGGAGCCATTTTTTAGGGTCCAATTTTTCTGGATGTTTATCAATTCGAACTTGGAACGAATAAAGTAGACTCGGCTATAAGATTTGGACCCAGGAACCACAACGCCAATCCAATGGTGATTGGACTGCTATTACTCATAATAATGCCTAAATTATTTTATATATAAATATATAAAATTGGATGAACAAAACTGTTATGTCATATAACATCTAAAATAACTTTTGATATGTTATATTTTCTTTTCTTAAAAAAGCTACATGATATTTGTATTAACTAATAAAGATTCAACAAGCTATATAACTAAAAAATATAAAAATCTAAAATTAAATTAAATTAAAAAATAACTTAATTAAAATACTAATTAATTTATAGATAATTATTATTAATACATAATTTGATAACGACATCATTTTACACCACATTTTGAATAATTTTTATATATGCTATGAAATATTCACTTTTGCCTTGAATGCATATAACAAATAAATAGATTATTTTATAAAAATAAGAATTAATTTATATAAAATTAAAAATATAAAAGAATACAAAAGACTTATTTATTTTTAATACGGCCAAACTAGTTTATATAATAAATATAAGTAAAGAAGAATATATGAACAAACAGATAATTTGTGTGGTCACTGATCTTCGTATTAAATCAGGTCGGATGAGACCTTATTGAAGAACAGTTGGGCTGAACGGACGTTTCCAATCTAAGAAAACCGCAACCGATTTTGGGTCCATCTTTGTGACCGGAACCGGGCTTGAGTTCAGGTGACGTGGCATATTTATCAAAGCAAGGGCAATTTGGATATTTCCAAGTTATACAGGTCAGTAACAAAAACCGCCCCAGATTGACCACAGTTTGCCAACAAACTAAGCGGAGCGCTACGATGCAGATTGACGATGTCTCCAAGTTAAGATGTTCCGCGGGCACATCGTAACTACTTCATAAGTCGGTTTCTATGCAGGATTTCTCTGCCGTATGTAAACGGCGAAAACTAACTACCGCAAATACAAACCAATTTTACAAGAAAGAAAATATATAAATCGAAAATGATGTCCATCGCCCACGAATCAAAGCATCCCATGGCGATCCTTGTTCCTCCACGGCCACTGGCGTTCTCCGACACGGATATCGCGGCTGCGGAGCAGCTCATGCAGCTGAGCAGCAAGTGCAACTCCGCCGACGGCTGGGGTTTCGTATCTTCGTCTTCTCCGCTATCGGTGAGCACGAGAGCGCCGCCAGCCGCTGCGATGGAGGACAGCCACGCTTCCGTTGGTCCGCAGAGGCTCGTTCATCGGTATCGTCTCCTCGCCGATATCTACGCCGATGCTAACCCCGTTGGTCGGAGGGAGAATAAAATCGTACAGATAGGTAACAAGAGGAAGGCTAAGTCCTAGGGTTAGATTACGTGTGTATTTTGGGTCTTTTTGTTTTATCGCGCTAATTCGAAAATGTTGGGTGAAGAGATAAGAATGTAAATATGCTCCATTGTATCTTCAATTTCTTGTGTATATTTGCTACTAAATGTTGTCTAATTATTTAGGGAATTGGTTGTTAAAAAATGATTATCGTTTGCCTCTTACAAAGAATAGACTAAGATTCGAATTTCAACAATCATGAGTTGATGAGTTGGAAAATACTATCGTACTATTTTTTTTTTTATTGAATTATGGTTAAAAATGTTAAAAATAATATAATTTTTAAATAAAATTTGAATTAAATGAAAAGAGTTGACTGCAGCAACTCATTTCATTCCTACTTTTCTTCTATTTATTTTTCGATTTGATTTAATTGCAATATTCTTCCATTGGGAAGAAATCTCCAGTTATTTTAAACCTTAAAAAGTATGTTTAGAGGAGAATTACTTTCCCAAATTAATTATTTCTAATTTACAAGATTTTTTGGAGTACTTTAAATATACATGGGTTTATAATTTTTCGAGTTGCGGAGAAGAGGCTTTACTATTTTTTCTGATTTATAATTGATGTGCTAGTTTTTATTAATTGGGGTGTTGAGGCTATTGTGACAATATTTTTTAATGAAATTCAAGGGCTTTATATAAGGGTGTTCATCTCCTCCTTTAAGTCAGGAGGAAGAATGGTCGTTGTATTTCCATCAACATTATTAGGAGCTCTGCACTACAGGGCAACGAAATAGTTGATCGAGACAAGTTAACTTCAAACCGCCTCGACCAGCTAAGTTTATATCTAACCCTCCTCATATTATTTTTCCTTTTGTAATTTAACAGGTTCGTTGCCGGAAGCTCTATGTGTTTGCTAGGATTACATACTCAATAATTGAAGTTGACGAAGACATTAACTGTTTGTTTATTTTCTGTGTAGATATGGTCTTCATAATATTTTTCATTGATCCAGTAATTGTTTATTTTATCAAATATTTAGTGAAGTTGTATTTTGAAGCAAGTATATATTTGTTCAATTATTATTAAAGGGGACATTACATAATATTGCTGATATAAATTTTAACAAAAAATTATTTTGGGATGAAATATGGTAGAAATTAAATTCGACGGACATAAGCAAAAAAAAAAAGTTTACTCTGCTTAGGGATTTAGATTTTTTTTTTTTTTTGGGTGGGGTAGAACAATCAACATATTGTTTCTTATATACGGAACCATGGAGGAGTTGAATGACTGATATTAAGACGTATGTTCATATATAGGGTTTGTTCCATATAAGTAAGGATCTTGCAAGTGCCTACTAAGGATATATATATATATATAATATATATATATATAATATATATATATTATATATATATATATATATATATATATATATATTATATATCATAGACATGATAGCCAAATTTTAGGAAAAGCCATAAGTCATTCTCGCCCTTGTTGGATATCGCTAGAGTGCGTCCGACGGAAGTGAACACGAGAAAGTAATTATTTATTTCCGTAAATGCACGTATCGAACCTAAATCTCATATGTCCGTGACCACGATTTTCATCTTTGTACATAGTCGATCCGGATCCAAATTCCACCAACTCTTTCATCAAATGTTTTTGATGATGTCTTCTTTCCCCGAATATGGAATGAATTGCATACTGCATCCACATATACAGCAAGCGAACCTTCTGACGAACTGATAAAAGAAAATATTCTTTTTTTTTAAAAAAAAAAGGAAAATCGTTGCAGACAAAGAAATAGTAAAAAAATAAGCAGATGTTCATATTGTCACCTAAGCAATGTGAAATAAAAAAAGGCCATGCTTTTCCTTTTTCTTGCAGATATTATCTACTAATAGAAAAAGACTCATATTCCTGATTTTTCAATCCAATTGTGGCTGATGTAACGAAGACAACGTCTTTACTAAAAACGGAAAAAACTGAGAGGAAGATGATATAACACTAAAGAAAAAATTGGTTTTAAGATTTGAAGAAGAGGAAAGATATGCATAAACTTGCGAAATCCCAGATATAATATTTGGATCATTATCCGATGACAATATTGGTTTAAATTTTGTAACTATGAAGCTAAAAAGTTATATTGTATTGTAGCTTGTTAAATATTTTGTAGATAGTAAATTATAGAATAAACTAATTAAATATACAATTTGAATTTAGAAAAAAAAGCTTGTTCAAAAGCTTATACATAAAGTTTAGAGGAAAATGCAAATCAACCGTGATTTCCAAACGTTTACATTTAGCTCATGTCTCAAAATTTAAGTCCAGTTTGATTATTAAGTATTTATTTTGAGAAATTTTAAACATAGAAAAAATTAGTTTCACTGTAATATACAACTCTTGTATTCAATTTTTTAAAAATTATTTTTTAAATAAGTGTTTCGAAGTTTTAAAATTTTAATGGTTTAAAAATTAATTTGTTAATTCGTTAAAATTTTGAAATCTCAAAGTACTTATTTAGATGTATATTTTAAAAAATATTAAATATAAAAAATATATATATTTTAATGTGAGTGTTTTTTAAAAAAAAAAACTAATTCTAAAATAGATCTTTGTAGTCATGAAAAAATAACGGATTGCAAATAAGAAATTTATTTATAACTTGCAACTCCATGCACGGTCTGATTATTAAGTCTCCCTAAAATTTAACATGCAGATGGTCAGTTTGTAGCAGAAGCTCTCACGCTACATGAACTTAAGAACACAAACTTATTCTTTTTTCTAATAATTATTATCAAGGAGAAGCGTAAAAATCCGGAAAACTATATATTAGCATGTTGAGCTTTTCTAATATGAATTCCCTTACTTGTATACATAATTGGAAGTAAGCTACGAGTGTTTCTTGTTAACTCATTTAATTCTAAAATCCTGGATATGTTACTAAGATTTAGTGCAGAGAAAATCTAATATGTATAGAATGACCTCTCCAAAAGTTATGAAAATCATTACTGGGCCTTTGAAAAAAGTAAAAAAAAAGAAAAGAAGAAGAGTCTTTATGACCACCCGAGTATTAGATCCCATAAAGCCTGGGGATCTCACAAAAAAAAGGTTTTGGTTTCCATGTGGGCCTCCCAGAACTAAAAAATCAGATATTATAAAATGATCCAAAGCATCATATCATTTAAATTTGGGAGAAAAGAGAATAGATAAGTGAAAAGTGAAAGACCCGAGTATTGGTGCCTATAAAACCTGGTAGATCTACCAAAAAAGGCTTTGGATTCTATGTGGGCTTTGTGTTTTAAATTTAAAGGCTGATTCATATCATTATTTTGAGTCTCCTATGCGATATTGTGTTCTCTCTACCTAAACTTGGTTGATGTGTTCATAATTTTTGTGAACTAAATGAAAGTTAATTAAGATGCACTCTTAGGTTGTGTTCTGGTTTATATTGAGTTTGGGAATTCTGTTAAGACTGTAATGTATAGGTTCTGATCCACTTTAGATTGACCGTATTTTTCAAATCTTTGGCCATTTGCTTTATAAAGAATAATGAGAAGATAAATACTGCTCTTTATGATACTTTTTCTTAACTTTGACAGGGAAAAGACTTATGAAGATAGTTGACATGAGGTTTACATAAAGGAGATTCTATAGCTGGACGAAAACTGATTTGTAATTGGGTTGAAGAGTGGAATTACTGACACATCTACGAAAATTTCTGCTGCTCGGGATCAAAGATCTTTAATTTCACAAGTTTTGTAATTATGGTCTATATCATGACCCAGAACTTCAGTCTTGAACATTGATGTACGTTTTATTAGTTTGGTTTAATACAAAATAACTTGCTTACAAAAAAAAAAAATATATATATATATATATATACTAGTGTGTGAAAAAAAAAATAATTTTTTTTTAAATTTTAAAAATATATTTAAAAATATTTAATTATTTAAAAATAAAATATTTAAAAAATTCAAGATATTATATATATATACAGTTAATTAAAATAAGATATATTAATTAAAATAATATAAATTTTTAAATATATATATATATTTAAAGTATATATTATTTTAATTATATATATATATATATATATATATATATATATATATATATATGGGGGGTGTGCACTGTAGCAACTCCCCCCTCCCGCTTAAATTATATATATATATATATATATATATATAAGTATCCATTAAAGCCCACTAATATATGTTAATAGTCCGAACCTCAAATTGAGCCACTTGAGACTTTGGATTAAAAAAAATAGCAGAGACGAATCTGGTAGCCATTCTCGCCACATATGAAATTGCCAAACCATTGCTCATTGACGAGAGTAAGAACAGAGTATCCACATATGCGGCAGTGATCTTTCCGAAGAACTGAGCATATGAAAACATTAATAAAAAAAAAAAAGAAATCGTTCCATACAAAAGTTTTTAAAAAATAGATTTTCACATTGCTATATAAGCAATGTGAAAAAAAAAAAGCCCACGGTTTACTTTCTTTTGTAGAACATGACATAACAATGTATAATGTATATAGAAATTTGTTTGGAACTGAAATATTTGCGTAACATTGAAAAAATCACTGATACAATATTTGGATCTCTATATGATGTCAATACTGGTTTAAATTTTCTAGCTACGAAGCTAAATGTTCTACTTCATTGCAGCTTGCTGGATAATTTGTAGACAGTAACTTATCAAATAAGCTAATTTAAAGTAAAATTTGTATTTGAAAAAAAAAAAAACTTGTTCAGTAGCTGCCTCGCACGTCAGCGCACCTGCGTGCACAAGGTTGTGCACTCGTGACTGTATCCTGTCATTTATGGCGATTTTTTTTTCCATTGTAATGGTGGAGAGCGTGTTTCCATCTACGAATATGATAAGCCGCCACGTATGTTGTAGATCAGCAGCTGCCTCTTCAGCCCAGCTAGGGCTATGGCCATGATAGGTCAAATTCGTGTCCTGAGAATTCCGATGGTTGATGGAATTTTATCTCGATATCTAATAAAGAAAGCTTGTTAACTTAAATTTTTAGTGGTCTATGGGCAACCTTGTAACGGAAATTCGGTGATTTGTCAGGCAGAATTCGGTGAGGATAAAATGTACACAATAATGTCCTGGAGATTCGTAGGACAAGGTACACAACCTTATGTTTTTTTAAAATAATTAATATATAGAAGCAAAGAGGTCTGGAAAATGAATCATAGTGATGCCTTCTCCAATTTGACCCATTACAACTACCCATATTACTCGTTATGCAAAACATGATTATCATGCAAGCTCAGTTACATGATCATTAGTACATTGTCCAATCCATATGACATTAACGGAGAAGCATTTTTTTTTATTTTTATTTTTTTTTAGATCGTGAAAAAACTCTATTTTTAATCTGTCCATTTTTTGTACGACCGTCATAACAGATAATTTAAGAATATCATCGATCTATATTCCACCAACCGAAGAGTTCTAACCTTTCGATCTAGGCAGATTCGAAGATCCGTGTTATCCTTCACAGAATATATAGGGGGTAAATTTTTTATATATGTATGAGTGGTGCTTGCGATATTCGAATCTGAATCATCCACTTCGACATTAAAGGAGTTAAGAGATATCATTTCCATTTTGACCTATTCAAATGAAATCGTAACTCTTTTTAGTAAACATTAACAGTATAATTGAGCAGGTCCTTGTCGAATACTGACTGAAACAGCAATTTTTACCTCGCTCATGCTCCAGCATGCTGCCGGCGTAGGTGAATTTCGATATATGTGTAAACTATTAGGTGCAAAATTTTGCAACAATAACATAAAAAACAATGTGTAAACTATTTCCACAGCAGTGCAAGTCCAATTTGTCGGTGTGTAGCCAAACCCACCCCCCCTCTCTCTTTTTAAGGGTAAAATAACGTTTGTGCTACCTCTCCAAAAATTAAAAAAAAAAGTCTGTATATATCATAATTGGGCACAAGACCGAAACTCATCCGGCCTTTATATCTTTTTTATTTATTTATTTTTAAAACTGCATTCGCTAGTTAGGCTAGGCTTCTACATTAACATATTTGATTAAGTCACATTGTTAACCTATATGTCGTGGATTCACGGGATTTCTGTTTCATACTAACGCTATGTGCTATCTTTTTCTTCCTCTGAAGACTTTTTATTTTCACCCAAAAAAGGCCTTCTTTTTTCATTTAAAAATTCTCATTGCTAATAAGTATGGCAAATCAGGGGGACAATAAATACATAAAATACAAATGATAAAAGTGACATGCAATGGTCATGATTTTGCTTGTTAATATAGGTCGATACCATCCGTAAATTACTTGTTGGTGATCATTGAACCTATTAAGTGGAGATAATACGGTTTAGTAATTGTCATGATCATGCTGCCAAAAAGCCTAATCTTGGTCTTTCTGCACTTTGATTACATTTTGATTTGTAACTTTCTTAGACTATAAACTATTAAGCCTATCATTGGTATAATTAAGATCCCATTAATGATTCTTAAAGGAAGGCATAGCAATTATGCCTTTCTAGGAACATAATTTGCATCCAAATCAGCATTGGTTCAGTTGGTTAATAAAATTGAATATTAAATTACTGTGGTATGTCCCTTATGAATAATATATTGAAAATTCGAATTTAGTAAGTGTTGGGTAGGAGAGACTACCGTTCGCTCAGTCTTCGATTAAGATATAGAATAGATATCGAACTTAGCGGCCATATACGCAAAAAAAAAGAAACATTCTTTGGATGGCAAGTTTTTTCTTAAATGAATTACTATAGAAGAATTCTTTCTTTTTTTGTAGTTGGTATATTTTGCATGCTTATTCTAATAGAAAAATTTCCTGATAGCCCTGATTCATACTTGCAAACCAAGAAATTATAACATTTTGTATTATGCTTACTGACGAATGAGCTTGACTTATATATATATATATATATATATATATATATATATATATATATATTACCAACTTAGAAATTATTTTTTTTCTAATTATTCATCAAACAAGATAGAGGCGAAAGTCACATCTTGACAGGTGAATTTGTGAAATTCCAACCTGAAATTCAACATGACAAGGTGAAACTGGTAGCACCCGTTATAGACGCCCTGAGTTGCAAAAAATGTTTACTTGGATATAAAAAAGGAATGGAATATGGAACTTTTTTTTTATGGTTCGCCGCTGTCGATTCACATGGAGGTTGAAGAAAATAAAACAATAAGAACAGTAATAATAATGACACAATAATTTTACGTGGAAACCCTAAATGGGAGAAAACCACGGTGCCAGCCCTCAAAATCATAAGAAGGGAGGCGGCAGAGATCCACTATAAATAATGAGAGTACAAGGACAAAATAAGGTAGGTAATTACACATGGTAAGTGTATCTTCCTATAATGGAGATATACTAATATTTCTTTCCAACACTCCCCCTCAAGTTGGAGCAAAGATATCAATCGAGCCCAACTTGGATAGTATAGATTCAAATTGTTGTCTTGGCAGTGCCTTTGTTAGAATATCTGCCAACTGCTCCTTACTTGAGATATAAGGTGTATCAATCACCTTTGCTTGAACATTTTCTCTGACGAAATGACAGTCAACTTCAATGTGTTTCGTTCTCTCATGAAAGACTGGATTTGATGCAATGTGTGAAGCTGCTTGATTGTCACAATACATTTTCATCGGAGTAGTGGTCACGAAACCCATATCTTGTAACAATGCTTTAAGCCATATTAATTCACTAGTTGTTGATGCCATAGCTCTGTATTCGGCTTCAGCACTTGATCTAGCAACAACATTTTGCTTCTTACTCTTCCAAGTAACTAGATTACCCCCAACAAAAGTACAAAAACCGGTTGTGGATTTTCTGTCATGCAGATCTCCTGCCCAATCAGCATCAGTGTATCCTGTAATATCAAGATGCCCATGTCTTCTAATCCAAATTCCTCTGCCAGGAGAAGACTTAAGATATCTAAGAATACGTTCGACCATCTCCATATGTCCAACTGTAGGAGAGCTCATAAACCTGCTAACATAGCTTACTGCAAATGATATGTCAGGCCTTGTGATAGTTAAATAAATAAGACGACCTACTAACCTTTGAAATCTCCCAATATCCTCCAAAGGTTTATCATCCATAATATATTTTCCTTTGCAATCCATAGGAGTGTGTGCGGGTTTAAAGCTAGCTTCTTAGTCTCTTTCAACAAATCAAGCGTGTACTTTCTTTGTGAGATGAACAATCCTTTATCGGAGTTGTGAGCAATCTCAATACCTAAAAAATATTTCATGTAACCGAGATCTTTGATGTCAAATTTATCTCGCAGATATGCCTTAAGATTAGAAATCCCTGCTGTATCGTCACCAGAAATAACAATATCGTCCACATAAATGATAACAACAATTGTTCCAGAAGTACATTTTCTCACAAACATAGAAGAATCAGATGCGCAACATTGAAACTGAAAGTTAATAAGTGCAGAACTTAACTTTTCATACCATGCTCTTGGTGACTGTTTGAGCCCATAAATTGCCTTGTTCAACTTGCAGACCATATCACCACGTGACTCTAAGGGATGACCAGGAGGAAGCTTCATATAAACCTCTTCTTCTAAATCGCCATGGAGAAAGGCATTTTTTACATCCATTTGATAAAGTCGCCATCCGAGATTTGCTGCAACAGATAAAAGAACTCGAAAAGTATTCATCTTTACCACAGGAGCAAAAGTTTCTTTATAATCTATTCCATAAGTCTGAGTGAACCCCTTAGCAACAAGTCTTGCTTTATGTCTTTCTATGGTTCCATTACTGTTGTACTTAATCTTGTACACCCATTTGCAACCAACAGAACGTTTGCCACTTGGCAGTTTGCAAATATCCCAAGTATGATTTTTGTCGAGAGCTTTTATTTCATCGTTCATGGCTTTTATCCATTCTGGTAAGACTTTTGCTTCATCATAAGATGCTGGCTCCTGTGGTGTGTCTATCTTGGCAAGAAAACTAGCATATTTGTTAGAGACATTATTATAAGATAAATAATTATGAATAGGATACGATACCATATGTGTGTGCTTTGCCATTTCATAGTCTTTGTGCCACACCGGTGGTTGAATGACTCGTCCTGATTTCGTGGTTGGTTGATGTTGAGGATTAGAATGATCCGTAGAGTTCGGAGATGATTGTGAAGAACTCTGAGGTGAAGATAATTGGGCTGAATCTGATGAACTCCGAGATGGTGATAACTGGGTTGAGTCTGACAAATTTTGAGGTGAGGATGACTGATTTGGTTCCGACGGATTCTGAGATGGTAATAACTGCAATGAATCTGAATGACTCTGATAGGCGATGAATCTGAATTACCCTGTAATGACTCTTCTAAGGGCCAAACATTAGATATAATCGACTCTGGAGTAAAGTGAGCAAGTTCTGAATTATTATTAGTAGCAACCTCCCCCTGAGCTTGATCACGAAAATAAGGTTCATTTTCGACAAAGGAGACATCTCTAGAGACATACAACTTTTTCGTAAGTGGATCGTAGCATTTGTATCCTTTTTGAGTAGCAGAATAACCAATGAAAATACATTTACTAGCACGATGATCAAGTTTGTTATGATGCTGCAAATGAACATAGCATAAACATCCAAAAACTCTCAAATGAGAAAGGTCAAGTTTCCTGCCTTTTAAAATCTCTAAGGGTGATCTGTTAAGTAAGACTTTGCTAGGCAATCGATTGATCAAGCTACAGCTTGTAAGAACAGCATATGACCAGTAAGATTTAGGAACATTCATTTGAAACATAATGCTACGTGCAACTTCTAGCAAGTGTCTATTTTTTCTTTCAGCTATTCCATTTTGCTGGGGTGTGCCGACGCAAGAGGTCTGATGGATAATGCCATGAGTTTTAAGGAAAGAAGAGAATGACCTACTCAAATATTCAGCTCCATTATCAGTTCTCAACATTTTTACCTTGCTTTCATACTGCGTGGAAACAACACGAAAATAATCTTGGAATGCATCAAGAACATCACTTTTATATTTTAGCAAGCATATCCATGTCAGACGAGTATAATCATCAATGAATGTGACAAAATATCGAAAACCATCTAGAGAATTGACAGGTGCAGGACCCCAAATATCTGAATGTACTAGTTCAAATGGTTTTGCTGAACAATGTGAACTACTAGGAAATGGCACTCTATGCTCTTTCGCAAAATGACATGCATCACATGAATTAGAATTTAACTGCCATGAAGAATTTAAAGAAAGAAGTGTCTTATCTGAAGGATGCCCCATCCGGCGGTGCCATAACGACGCTTCCGTTTCCTTAGTCATGCAAACATTAAGAGCTTTAGAGATAATGACATGATCTATTATATAAAGTCCACCACTTTCTTTACCTTCTCCAATTATTTGTCCTGTCATTTTATCTTGAAAAACCACATTATCAGATGAAAAGATAACATTACAATTCAAACCTTTCGTGATTCTGCTGACAGATAAAAGATTCGAAGAAAGCTCTGGAACAAACAATGCATCCGCTGTAGAAGAAAAAATGTCTATTTTCCCACTTCCTTTAATTGGGATTTTGTCGCCATTGGCAACCAAAATTGGTCTACTTAAATCGCTAGTTTGTAAGTCAGACAATAAATGCATATTGGAAGTCATGTGATCCGTGGCGCCAGAGTCAATCAACCAAGTATTATAAGATGCAAGAAGAGCGTGAGGATTACCAGATATGTGACTGATTAAATTACTTGGAGGCTGAGAAGTTTGCCGAGTTTCTGGTAATTTCTCCAAAAAACGGATCTTGTGCAACGCCTCCTCTAATAATTGATAATAGTATCTCCAACAATGACTCTGAGTATGACCTTGTATTTTGCAGTAGTTGCAGTAATAGTGCTGGCGAAATCGACAATTATCCATGCCTGATTGGTTTATATTCTGGTTGCAAATAATACTTGTATTAAAGCAAGTAAACTGAAATCAGTTCTGGGCTTCTCTTCTTCTTCTTCTTCTTCTGTCTTTTTTTTTTTTTTTTTTTTTTTTTTTTTTTGGTTCAAATTGGGCTGCGCTGAATCAATGAGAATTAGCTGACTTAATCAATTTGGTAGATCTTGCAACCGGAGATGAGAATCAGAGAGCGACCGCGGCGCACGAGCAATCGACAAACAGCGATCGAAGATCAATGACGAGAAGCAACGGTGACAAAGCAAGAGCCCAAGAACAGCAAGCAGCAATAGCAAGCATAACAGCAAGCAGCAATAGCCTAAGAAGCGATTGAACTTTCAGCAAGAGCACGATCGGCCTATGGCAGCGTAGACGACGACTTCACAGCAACGAGGTTGACTTCAACAACTTCAGGCAGTGTAATAGTAGCAAGAAACGACGGTGATGGTGGCGATGTCTTCTCGTTGAGGAGTCGGCGGCAATGGGTCTTCTCGATTGCAAACAAAAAACCCTATTTTTTTTTTTTTTTTTCAAAGGCTGAGATTAATCAGAGTATCATCTAACGGTTCAGATCCCGCTCTGATACCATGAAGAAAATAAAACAATAAGAACAGTAATAATAATGACACAATAATTTTACGTGGAAACCCTAAATGGGAGAAAACCACGGTGCCAGCCCTCAAAATCATAAGAAGGGAGGCGGCAGAGATCCACTATAAATAATGAGAGTACAAGGACAAAATAAGGTAGGTAATTACACATGGTAAGTGTATCTTCCTATAATGGAGATATACTAATATTTCTTTCCAACAGAGGTTGCATGTGGTTAGTATTTCATGATTAAGTGCTATCATGTTGTTAAAAACATAAAAAATCGACCACCAAAAAAATTCTAACTTTTAAATTTTTCTGTATTTTTTTCGTTGACGGATGTCTGCATTCATTTAAATATGACCATGTTTTGTCTATCATGATAAATCAGCTTTTTATTTTATTTTTTTTAAATTCTTCATAATTAACCCTCATATTTCTCAAAATCTAAACATATTATCCTGTCAACAAAAATAATATCTAATTTGAACATTAAAGATTGATTTCGAGAAATTTTAAAAAATAGCAGCTGTTTTGTTAAAAGTCTTTTTTCTTCTTTCTTAGTTTTAGAGAAATTTTCTTATATGTTCCCCACCCCCCACCCAAACAAAAAAAAAAAAAGATTTTAAAATTTAGTTGTTAATTTCATCAACTTACAAGAAGACTAGGCTTAAAGCTTGCAGTACAGCTGATTAAATTACGGAATATATGAATTTATGATAGTCCACGTGCTATAACTAGCTTGTAATTTTGAAAGAAGCAATGTTGTACACCTCCAAATTCATCTCTAAGCTTATCTAATTATTTAGCACATACCATCTATAAAGTCATCATACTGTCCATCAAATTGTGTCCTCATCTAAACATCTACAGATGTTTAGAGATAAAAAGGTTGGAAAAATGCCGGTGCGATTCACCGATCCCAAGACAGAGAAAAAAAGCATTCCGAGAAATTTTCGGACTAAAACATTTGGGCGCCGTAGCATTACTCAAAAGGTTGAGATGCTTAGCATTTTGTTTTGACGGAAGGGCAGGGTCGTAGTAGTGAACTCACCCAAACATACAGTCATTTTAAACATTTTTTTTAAAGAAATTCATTTTCATAAACTATATGTTGATAAACTTCCAATATGTCCGTTCTTATCGGGTTAATAACCCTCCATATGTTGATGAGGGTAGTTGGTATCAACATACGAATAATAATCCGAAATTGGAAGGCATAAAAACCAACTTCCTTCATGCTAACAATAAAAGATGAAGTTGCTTCAACAACACTACTCCATTATAATGATTCCTGCTCACCAAACATTTAAAATGTTAACCACAATTATCTCCTAGACACGTCCCATATCAATCTCCCTCCATTTATCTTTTAAATTCATTAAACTATATTTTCATCAAAATAAATAAATAAACTTTCTGAAGGATCCTTAAATCTCCCGTACTAGCTACTATATAAACACCACCTATACCTCAACCAACAATGGTGGGGAGAGTTCAGGAGAGAGCTTATTCAAATACAACAATGGTGGGGAGACTTGCATGCTTTGCATCACTCGTCGTCCTCTCCATTACTTTCCCTTTCAGCAAAGCGCTGAGCGTAGACTACTACGCGAGAACATGCCCGCATGTCGACGAAGCGGTGACTAATGCGGTCAAGAAAGCAATGGCGAACGATAACACGGTGCCAGCAGCATTACTCAGGATGCATTTCCATGACTGCTTCGTCAGGGTATATATATATATACATATTCATTTTTTCCAGGAGTTTTCTCAATTCAGCTCCCCTTTTTTTGATTCGACCAAATTAGCTCCTGAAAACGTATTTTCAGGGACTGATTTCTCCCGAAAAGGTGGCTGAATTGAGATTATCCATTTTTCCAATAACGATGTTATCAAGACTGACATCGATCGCAGCGATCTTAAGACGACGCCATTAATGGTTGGCTGATCGTATGGATAGTGTTTGCTTCATCTGCTAGGGATGCGATGGTTCAGTGCTGTTGAACTCGACGGCGAAGAACCAAGCGGAGAAGGATGGGCCGCCGAATATCTCATTGCATGCATTCTACGTGATAGATAACGCTAAGAAAGCACTGGAAGCGACGTGCCCTGGAGTTGTTTCATGTGCAGACATCCTTGCTCTCGCCGCAAGAGATTCAGTTGCTCTGGTAAACTTTTTATCCAAAATTCCAGTTAGAAGATATGATAAAAGCACTCAAAAAAACATTTTTAATACAAACATAAAAAAGCTTACAAACTGTAGATCTATGACCTCTAGAAACTTCTAGAAAGCCGTGGGTTTGATTCTTGCAGGCCGTCGTAATACATTAATACTTAATCGCTTCTTTCTACTCCAAAACCTCGGCATAACATGCCTTTTCAGCATATGAAACGTAAATGATAAAGCTTCTCAAATTTTGTCCTAAACTTCTTCCCCAAAAGTTCCATAACTCTTAAGTGAAAATATTTGCAATCCACGTATACATTTGTTACATTCAGTTAGCAATCTCATGGAACAATTCTAACACATGAATACTATAGTTTCACGGGATTATTAATACAATGGTTAGTTAAGACGATCTCTATCAGTAGCTAAGAGATAATAATATATTAATATACTTATTTGAGGTACCAATTATAGATACTTCTCAACCAAAAACTGAGCATACAAAAAAAAAATTAAAAGAACTTTTTTTAAAAAAGAGAAAGGAATCCTAAGTTAATAGCGAAATTGATTGGGTACAGTACATACAGACATACTAAATACAATCTAGATGTTTTTAAATGCCAAAATTGTAGATTAATAAATAACTTTAATATTTTTTTTTTTTTAAATAGATAGTTAGGACTCTAAAGTCTTAGCAGATTTAAACACCGTTTAAAAACATGCTAAAACTTTAGAGTATCTAAATATTTTTTTAAAAATATTTCTGAAATTCTTTGAATACCAAGATTATAAATTACATCAAAATTTACAATTTTGTATGTAATTTTTTTTTTCCAAAAATAGCTTGTAGATAGATATGTATTCACTAGTGTAGCGGGTCACTGCTCAAGTTAATAGTAGGATTTAGTGTTAATTAATCTAATATTATCTAAATAATTTGCTTTTGTGCAGTCATCATCAAGTTGACCTCAAAAAGAGATTCTCTTTTTCAAACCTCACGCACAAAAACAGAGTTTAAGTGACAGAAAAATCATTTTTTGGGAAATGAAGATTATTGACAACCAAAATATAACAAAATGAAGAAGAATATTGCTTTTCCAAAATACACAAATAATAACATATTCTCGTGAAAATAAAGATATACTCTTCAAAAAATTGAAAACAAAACTATGCAGTTTTTTTTCTTGAGAATAAAAATGCAATTGATTGATAAGTAAGTATTTATTGTACAGTCTGGAGGTCCATCATGGGAAGTACCAAAGGGAAGAAAAGATGGAAGAATTTCAAGAGCCAACGAGACAATCCAGCTGCCTGCTCCAACCTTCAACTTCTCCCAGCTCATTCAGAGCTTCTCACAGCTCGGCCTCTCCTCCGACGACCTCGTTGCGCTCTCAGGTTAATTAATTAATTATTTATCACAAACACTTATAAACAAAACTAATAGGGCAACTTAGATGCCAGCAACTCCCGTGCAATCAGCCCCTGGTCGGGCTGGCGCAAGGACCATGAGCTGATTTTCACGGCCCCTCATATAGGGGGTTGATATGTATTTTTTCTAAACTAAGAACAATGAAAGCCCTTGCACAAGTAGTCATACTAGTTGACTTAATAGTGACACATAGGCCATGCCTCATGTGTTCATATTAGTCCGGAGACCCAATTCTGTCAGATCCAAGGGCCGAACCTTGAAACCCTTCGGATCTTAAATCCATTTCAGTTTGGATCAGTTAAGCTCCATTTTGGTCCTACTAAAGTTCTGGACCGGGCAAGGACTATTAGATTCCGTTTCAGTCCGGATCGGATGAACACCATTACCTAGATTTTTTCAGGCTATGAGAAAAGAAATGATGAAATAATCACCGAAAAGAAAAAAATAATAATAATTTAACTGGATTTCTTTGGCTTTACAGGAGGTCACACACTAGGGTTTTCCCACTGTTCTTCATTCCAGAATAGAATCCACGACTTCGACGCCAGCCACGACATCGATCCTTCCATGAATCCTAGCTTTGCCGCTAGCTTACGCAAGATCTGCCCCGCCCACAACACGGTTAGAAACGCCGGATCGTTGATGGACTCGACGGGGACTACTTTCGACAACTCCTATTTTAAGCTTCTTCTTCTGGGAAAGAGCTTGTTTTCTTCGGACCAAGCTCTCCTGACAAACCCTAAAACGAAAGCTCTCGTCTCCAAGTTTGCAAGCTCGTCTGAAGCATTCAATGGAGCTTTTGTTCAGTCCATGATCAAGATGAGCAGCTTGCCTGGTGCTGGCAACGAGGTCAGGTTGGACTGCAGAGCTGTTCGCTGATTTTATCTATTTCTGTTATTTTAATTGATGGTGGTTTTGTAATTTATAGCTTTATTACTCATGTTTAATTATTTTGTTGACGTATTTTTCGTTTTTTGTCCCTTCATTTTATGTATCGTCTAATCTATATGTTGTTCTAAGCCACATCTAAATGTGTTTCAACTTTCATCTCTAAAGAGAGATCGTGGATATATAATATATATATATATATGAGTCGAATTCTAAGAAACTACATCAGAATACTATTCATTGTGAAAGAATGAAAATTGCAATTGCTTTATTTACTGATTAAAGTCATGCCATAGTTCTTTATCCGACATGAGTGAGAATTTTTTATCTAAAAAAATACAAAATGTCTTTTTTGTCTTTTTATAAGCATACATGATATGACACTTAAAAAAAAGGTATCTAAGCTTTCATCACGTGAGCTTGCCAAATAGCTTATTCTCATTATAAAAGATTAAGTTCCATGGGGAACCACATGGATTCGAAGCAGGATTATAAAGTGTCATCTCATACTCTTTGCATGTGGAACTAATGTTTAGAAGCCTGGTTCTAACAGTTACAAGGTATCCGAACACAGATTTGTGCCGTTAGCGTATTGCTATAAGCCCCACTGAGCAGCCTCATGCGATAATGAGGGTCCCCCTCGCCGAGCTTTAATGCATCACTGATCAGAATACAAATAACAATTCGAAATGCTCACGCCCAGCATATCAACGAATTATTTGTCCGGGCACCCGATAGACCGTTACTTTTCATGAACAAGAACTTCAAGAAATCCAAAAGAAGCAGCAAACAAGAAATGAGAAATAAAACAAAATTATGGATACAATCAGAATGAGGGGTAAACTATAAAAGAATGTGCTGCTCTTTTGGTTATACTTCTACAATTAGTCTGTTTCTAGAATCGCATCGACTGCTAACTAATGCCTAAGCAAGTGAAAAACAAACACTGCTAGGGTAAAACCATAAGGGCTCATACATATGATTTCATGTCGAGATAGGAACATAAAGCAAGAAAAAGAATGGCATTCGGCATCGAACACAAAGGAAGCTTTTTTGGCTTGAATATGGCCCTTCCACTTAGGCACTGCCCGCACCTGCATGGTTTGGTCCATTTGCACGGCCTCTTCCTCCTCTAGATCCTCTGCCGCGGCCATATCCTGCATGTATATAATCTCAGTCATTCTAATTAAATATCCATATAATTCCGTCATGTTCAGAGTTTTCCACGTAGTCCATATAACAGCACTATGTTAGAATAACCCTAAATTATCACCATCTATACAGAATTCAGGGACTAAAACTCTAATGTATCATAAGTGCGGATATGGCGCAACTTAAAATTTGGTGGAGTAGAAAAATCCAGGAAATATCATATTATGGCCGGGATAATATCACTTTTTAACTTTTTGTTAACATACCACGGCGCTGGTTGGGGATGGGAGGAGCTTCATCATAGCCGCCGGCTTCATGGGGATAGTCACTCCAGCCGCCATATCCACCTCTTTCACGGCCTCGGAAGCCACGGCCCCTACCACCCCTGAGATACCCTCGGCCTCTATTGTCCCACCCTCCATCACCATAATCCAGTGCAATATTACCATTTGCTGTCAGATATGATATTAAAATCACTTATCATGTCCACATAAGAAATCAAAGCTTCATGTCTACTGTAAGATTATCTAAAATACATACCCAAACCTCTAGGCCTTCCCCTACCACGACCACCACGTCCACGGCCTCGCCCATGGGGTGAAGCTTCTAGAATGCACAGAATATGTCAACTACAGCAAAAGAAGTAACAAGACATGAGAACTGGAACAGGTAGAATAACTCACCACCTCCTTCATAATCAAATTCAGTCCATGGTTTCACCTGCTCCTTCGGTAGTGGTGGCTGATACCTGCAAATAGCTGTTTATAAGGGGAAATTTTTATGGTAAGAATAACATTATTAGAAATCAAATTGTAAAACCTCCAGCTTTCTACCTAAGAGCGAAATTTATTTTTTTCGGGTGGCGGCACATAAACTGGACATGTTTCTTTTGTTCATGGTTTTCGGTGCCGGTCGGCACAGCCCGTGCCGGACGGCACGTGCCTGTTCCGGCAGTTGTCGGCACAACACGAACCGGCACGGCACATGTTAAAAAATCTTATATTTAAAATTTTAAATTAATTTTTTATTTTTATTTTTATTTTTAAAAAATAATAAATAAATATATATCGGGCACGGCACGATCGGCACGTGCCGGGATATGAGTTTACCGAAACTCGGCTAGGCTCGGCACAGAAAACCTTGCTTTTGTTCAACTTCTCAAAAGTAATAGCTCTCTAACTAAGAGCGAAATTAGCCTGCAGCGCAGGTAACGTGTAAAATGCAGGCAATAATGGAACAGCTCTTAGATTGCCCATTTGGATCCAACTCATGCTAAGTTGATAAAACTTTGCAAGGCATTCGCACACAGTAAATACAAAATTTACATACAAATGGCACAACTTCTGCAGTAGAATAAGGAACATTGATACTCCAAGAAATTTAGAAGTTTAAAGCACGCAATCAACATGATTAGAACACTTCAATTATACACAGCAGTTTGCATTGTAGTTAGAATGTTACTCACCCAACTGAGGATGTATCCAGCTCCTCCTTGGACAATTTGATCGTGATCATTGAAACGTGCCTTGTCGTCTCAAGCCTAGGTAAAGAACCAAGTAAGAATCTTCTTACCTACGTAACAACATTTCATAGACAAAATATAGCTAACTACATAGCAATTATGACTTATATCAATCCACTATAGTATTATCTTACGGAAGAAGGCCTTCTTCTAAAGGCTCCCATGTATCCGTTATGTCAGTTGAACCAATAGATGTATCCTGATGAAGACCAACTATTCGCCTCTGTTGATAATTAACAAACATTCAGGAAAGCATTTATAAGACTATTAGCGAATAAAACAGTAAATTGGTACACTATTCTTAATGCAACGTTCCATGAACTAGCTGTTGACTATAGTGACAACGAGGAAGAAGCTAGAATAATACCTTAATCAATTCAACTATCATGACAGTCTTGTTAATAGCTCTTCCCATTGCCTTAAAAACAATTTCATTTGAACCTTTTTCCTAAAGCATCATAGAAGAGAAAGCAGATTACAACAAGGCAAGACTACAAATATAGATTCTTTGATCAATTATTATTAACAATAACATGCACGAGGGGGCTACGCAGTACCACAAGAGCGGCTTTCCCGCACGTGTAGGCACAGGCTCCGGGAAGGGAGCGGGCAATTTCTTGCCTAATGTATGCCACCATCCTGCTTTTTTGCAGGAGGTGATTTTCCAGCCTCGAACCCACGACATTTTGGCCGCAAGAAGAGCAATTATTACTCAGAAGAAGGATATATACATCGAAATAAAATTTTCATTGAAATAACCAAGGAAACTAAGGCCCATAAATGTGCTTTCTTTAGTTTCTGGATTCTAACTTCAAGAATTCTGCTCATCTAGATATTAGTGAAGTCTATGATCTCAACAAACTTGCATCTGGCATAACATGACCCAAGATGATTTCTTCAAGATCTAAAGACTCCAAGTTCATGTCCAATACAATTAATGAGCAGTGCTTTTTTATGCTTGCATTCTTATGGGAATAACCCAAATAAGTCTAGAAGCTATGATTGAATCTACCTTACCATCTCTCCTCGACCGTATTCCACACTTATTTTTGACACTTGTTTCGTAAAAGAACACACCATAAATCTGTTCAGTCAGATATTGTTCTAATTTGCCAGCACTAAGTAACCTCTCAAGAACTATATACTTTTCATTTTAAAACATATATCAATAACGTATGTAATCCCTAACGTACTTATTGGTAGACAGTAAACTAGTAAAAATTATTCTTTGAGACCATGAAATTTCTTTGCCAAACAGTATAGAATAAAAAAAATAGAACATCAAAAGTTCTCCAGCTAACGATTACCCCATCATCGTCTATGACATAATAAAAGCAAAGTGACTAGCATTAACAAACAATTATCACAAGATGAAGCGACCAATAAAACAAGTCATGACTAATAAAAACAAATATATAAAACATAAAAATAAAACAAAATTCTTTAGTTGCAGGTGTAAGATAATAACAGCAATATGCCTAGCACAGAGATATTATTACAAGATGAAACAATAAAATAGGGAAACATGCAAACGTGCTTTTTATGATGTCGACAAAACAATTTTTGTTTGGATAGCAAATGCCTGTAATAGGGAAACATGCACCAATAATACCATATGAGCCTCATTTTTGTAATTTTTACGACTTTTTTGCCATCACTCTATTTTAGTTATTATTTGCAGTAATTTGAGTGATAAAGCATGATGCTAAGTTTGTGCTAAATGAGTATTAAGGAAAAAAACAATATACCTCTATGTTGTTTATAGTTAAATGAAAGTAAAATACATCTCTTTCTTAATTAAAATGTTTGTTTATAAGGTTTTATCTTTATATTACAAAAAATAAGCATATAATCAAAAAAATAATTTTCCTGTGTCTCAGCTATATCTGTCCAAGTATTATTTAGAATTCCAGCGTGGTCGTGTCCGTGTTACCAAGTCCGTATATGTGCTTCATAGGTCATCAAGAATAACAAAAAATATACAAAATATCAAAACAAAAGTCAATGTTCTTCAATTAAGCATTTAGGAACCTTAAAGAACAGTTTTAAAAGGCATAACAACTACATGGATACAGTAGAAACGTTTGCCTAAAAACACTACCATAACGTTTGACTCATTGTAACCAATAATAATGAGAACACCAGTAAGAACAGAATCCAGAAGTACAATCTTCAGAGCCAGAACTGAATAAAGTTCAAAGGAAGGATTAAACGTGATAAAAAAACCGCTCAATATGTTAGATTGCAGTAGTCCAGAAAGCAAGCTATATATTATACAAAACTTTGTCATTTTTCTGTTTGTAAATGTCCTAATGACAGTGGAAATCAACAAGAGGCAGCATAAAGAGGACAGGGATGCATAAAATAAGGGCACAAAACTTAACAATTACATCACACGTTTCCCAAATAATTCCAGTTAATCACAATCTTTATCTAAACAACATTACTATTAGACAAGATTAGACTACCATGGAAAGCATGCATTGCTCCATCCCAATAATATATAACAAAGGAAAGTATCTAGACTTTGATTTTGTACATCACTCACAAACAAATACTTAAACCGTCCTAAATTCTTGTATATATCTATACTCAGCTTTAATACAATTTTGGATCCAGTTCCAGAAATTTATACAGATGCCAGCTTGTGTTACTTAAACTAAATTGTTTCAAAACATTGATTCATAAAAAGAAAGAAAATAACCTATATTTACCACATTACCACCCAAGGAAAACTAAGATAATTGATAAACATTATAGAACCTAAAAGGTTCTCCCAAAAGGTGCTAAAGTATCGTAGAGAGACCTGAATTAGGCTAGTTGCATAGGTGATGTAGTTGCGCATTCTCCCCTGAGCTGTGATGCGAATCTCATTCTCGTTTATCGTGGTCTCCTCCCTTGGCTTCTCGACCTTTTGGTACCGATCCATCTTTATAAAGAAAGAGTACAACACATCAAACAATGTCCCAAAACAAATTAAATAACAATCAATACATGGTAACCAACATTCATAAAAGTATATTAAAAATCTAATTAATATTTCAAAAAATGCAAACTTTCAAATAGAAATGAAAAAAATTACATCAAATTTATCTCTTTAAGAACAAAATCTAATCATTTATACATAACAGACCAGAAGAAAGAATCTAAAAAAAAACAAATATGTCTAACCATGGTTTACAATAAATGGAAAACAACATAAAGAACATTCAAACAACCATGGGTTGGTTGACCCCACCCAGATACCGTAAAACGGCAGCAGTTGATGCCTTACTTAAACAATTGAAGAGAGCTCAGTCGGCCAGAAGATCTTCGCCTCACCGGGAAGCCGGCGCGGGAGATTGAGAGACCGCTAGGGTTAACACCAAGTACAAAGCCGTAGGAGAATAGCAGTTTAAGCTACCTGGGTGGAAGAATTTCCTCCGTTCGATCAAAGGGCAGATTAGATGGCACATCTGGCTCTTCTTAGACACAGCCTCTGTTCTAACGTTCGCCGCCCTTGAATCGAATGGTATGATAATACAGTCAATCATAAAAGGATCTATGTGAATTCAAATTCCAGAAATATCTTGAATAGAAATAGATTGTTTGACGAGTTTTTCAGTCGATCTATTAAGCTAATAGCTGGATAACTTTTTTAGTTCGAATGTGCCGAAATTTTATTTTTTGATAAGATACATATACAATAGACTAAAAATTTTAATTTAAAAAATAGTGTTCAGTAAAATAATTTTATATATACCGTTTAAAAGGTTTTATCTTGTTACTTAAAAATATTTAATAAATAAATAGAGTTACCTAGATAATCGAGTTATGTAATAGATTTTTATGTCATAATCTTATGTTAAGGTGGGTTGAATCTCTTAAATGGTTCCACTAATTTATTATATACTGACTTATTTATGTTAAACTCATTTTTTATTATATGCTAAAATATTTGGTAGTGATTCCTGACAATCACAAGTTCAATATTTATAAGTTCAAAAATAATTTATCAAAAGACAAGATACAATTTCTGCAAATTCAAGCAAAAGTGAAAATCTGGCCAAGTAAAATTCTGACCCAAGATTAAGGCCCTGATTTGTATTCACTTGGCCTGGCCAATCCATCCATGTAATTGGCCAAGCAGAATCAACAATCTCATACAATAATGACCAAAAAAAGAAAAAAAAAACAATCTCATACAATATTTAACAAAACTTCACAATTTTTATATAACTAATTAATCATTAAGCTGGCGGGCAAACTCTCACTAAAACAGTAAGCATGCCTCGGCCACCCTTGAAATCAAACAACGCTTGTAATTAATTCATTATTATAGCAGTTAAAAATTCAATGGAACTGTGTTGGGCTAGAGAAGCTCTGTCCAAACTGCCAGTTCGCCGGGGCGATGTTGGGGAACTCGAGGGTCTGGCCGTCGGTGGTGGTGACCCTGAACGAGAGGCTCTGCCCGTTGAGGTACGAGTTCGACTGCCAGTTAGCGCCCCAGTTTCGCGACATCGACATCCAACCAGTCCGTGATCCTTTCACTGCCATAGACTGGATGGACCCGCTGCCCCCGACGTTGGAGATTAGGACCAGCTCGAAGTAGTCGCGCCCGTTGATGGTGAATCTCACTCCACCGTGCTTCTTGCATGGCACCCTGCATTGACAGATTGTTACGATAAGCACAGTCGGTCTCATCTTCAGTAAACAGATATTTTATTATTGTGGAAAAAACATCTTAACAGCTCTTAGATTCAAAATACAAATGCAAACCAGTCTTTACTTTTAAAAGTTTCCAAATCAGTCCCTACTCTATTGGACTTCATAAAATTAATTTCTACCTAACTTATAAATATTTTAAAAAACTTTTTTGAATACAAATATATATATATATATATATATATATATATATATATATTGATGTGATTTATAATTTTTGTATTAATTTTTTTTTTAAATAGATATTTTAAAATTTTATGTTTAAAAACTAATTCGCTAAGATAGAAGACTTTGGAGTTTTAAAATATCTATTTAGAATTATTTTTAAATTTTTTAAATTTACTAAAATTAATTTTTATAAGATATATAATTTTTCTATTCTGTTTTTAAAGAATATTTTTAATTAATTAGTCACGGACATGGCCAAAGAAGGGTTATAACTCAGGTCTGATTTCTAACATGCAGCCCCATGCAGTGGCTGATTTATTTTTTTTTGGTCAAAAGTGGCTGATATTTAAGTTACCGCTGTTATTGCCAATACTGTATCAATATTACTATATTGCTGATTAGATATGTTATTGCTGGTTATACAAGGTTATTTTCTAATGGTTATAGCATTAATTTACAGGTAAATGAAGAAATTTTGCGGTGCTCATCTTTCGTATAAAGTAGTGCTTTTTTTTAGATTAACGTAAAAGAATTATTCCTTAATTGGTTTATTATATACGACAATCATAACAGATAAATTTACATATAGTATCGATCAATATTCACCAAGTAATTAGATTACTCAGTCTTTCAGTTTGGATAGGTCCGAAGCTCTATTTTACTCTTCACGAAGTAAAAATGATAAATTATTGACACCCTTACTAATTACTAGAGCTGTTTTGACTTGTTTTGTCAAAAAACTGGAAGACATACATTGGACGGTGGTTCGACGGGCCTACCAAGCATATATGATATATCACTTGCATTTGACTAACACGGGATGTTCGATTGACCTACCTTTTGTAGAGCACCGGGACAATTCCTCCACGGTAAATTCCGATCTTCTCCCAGGCAGGCTGGGCCATGTCGAAGTGCTGGCGGGGAGAGTTGCACCATCCGCCATTGTTGTTGGGTAGAGTAGGGTTAGGAGGGCAGAAGTTAGTTGCGGTGACGGTAACCGACATCCCTTTCTTACACCATTGAGGACTGGCCTTGTAGTCGCAAATTACCTTGTAGCATTGTCCGCAAGCAGCCCCATCGTTGAACAAGGCTGTGCTCAGCGCCGCACTCCGTGTCCCGTACCCGGTTGAGTATAGGTTACCATAGCCACAAGCTCCACCTGCAACAGGAAACCATGTCAGAGCTCACGTTCAATTATAATGTCTTTGGTCATGGTCATGATTTGTATTGTCTTTTTTTATAAACAACAAGGGACATCCCCTGCGATAAAACAAAATTATTTTACTGGATGCGATTTCTAACTACGGTATTTAGATGACTCTGACTAATAGTTAGCTAATAGCTGATTATTCTATCAGTTGGCTATTGCAGGTGCTAGTGAAAAAGAGATCGAAATATTACCCATGGTGCCAGAGGCATCGGCACCGCCGTAGAATGTAGCGGAGGCCTTAGTCCACCCAGCATCAGCGACGAAGCCATGGACGTCACCCCACAAACAGAGCAACGTGAACACGACTACTGCCGTCGCCATTATTCTCATTCCCCTTCTCATCTTTCTACTTTCTCAAACCTCTGGAAGAGACTAACTAGTTAGCTCAAGCCGGCAGAAAGAGAAATGATCGTTAAGTTGTTGATGATGAGGCCCGGCATAGTTTAGTTTATATAGAATTAAAGAGAGAGAGAGAGAGAGAGAGAGAGAGAGAGAGAGAGAGAGAGAGAATCCATTAGGTAGCATGTGATTTCTGCAGGTAACCCCATATCTTGCGGGCATCATCAAGTGGCATATTATTCTTTTTTGCATTGATTGGTGATCATCAAATGTTATGTTACAGATTTTATAATATATATATATATATATATATATATATATATATATATATATATGTATATATAATGATGATGCATGTTATTCTTTATTGCATTTGAGTGCTGATCTTCAAATGTTATTACAGATTGTGTGTGTGTGTGTGTGTGTGTGTATACATAAGTGTAAGAGATGGATTTTGATAGTATTTTATATCTTATAATTATAAATGAGTTAACAATTAAAGTATGTTCAAGTTTTATACAATAACTATCATAATATTTATGTAGTTTATATTCCATAGTAAGTTATAAAATCGTTTATATGCCTTCTATTTCGTAAGAAGTTATAAAATCGTCTATTTTTTCTTTCCTCAGTATTCTCTATATAATTTACATATTATGTTTCTTTTTATTTATAGATTCGTGTTTCTAAATTTCTTTAAGATATATATTTTTTTATTCTTCTAAGAAAAAAATAATATTTAATAAATCTCTATAATTGAAAGAATTAAAAATATTTTCTAAAAAAAATTCCTAATTATATTTTATATAAATAACATGGATGAGTTTATATATTATATATATATATATATATATATTAGCCTTCATGTGTTCTGATTAATGCAGCTTATGATGGGGAAGGAGATCACATGGTCACGTTTAGCAAACTCTGCAGCACATGGAGACTGCTGGTGCTGCTTGCACTGCCTACCAACCAAGATAATGTTTTTGGTTGGGTTCAGTTCTTTAACTCATCATCAGATAAGTAACTTCTCAAATTCTTACATTATCTATTAATCCAGTAATTCTAGGTTTTTTTTTTTTTTCTTTTTACATATGAAATTTTGGTTATTTTTTGAGATAATATTCTAGGATTTATAAGAGGTTAATCAGAGTGCGATTGATTGTACCATCCAGATCTCCATATAAGAATTCTTTTTCCTGCAGCCTGGATCCGAAAACCATATGCTTTGTTCCAGAGATTGTGTGTTGATCTCACTCTTTCACCTTCCATGTGTCAAGTTGGATCTTTTCCAATAACAAGTCACATATAGGTTATCTGGTAGAGTTGGTGGTTCTTAAAATAATTACTCATGAGTCCTAGTGCCTTCCTCCGCAATTCGGCATAGAAATATTTTTGAGTTTTCTGAAAATATTATGAAAGTTTTGGCATGTATGTATCTATACTTAACAGTGTATCGGGATTAACGAATTTTACTTTCTGACTATAATCCAAATGTTGTAGTTAGAACTTCATATCCAATGAAATAATATAGTATTTTTGGCAGAAAGGTTGTGCCTCGTGCCTCATTATTTTAAAAAAAAAAAAACACATGTATGGTTTTGTTTATCAAGCAATAGGATGATAATTCATGCACATGCCGAAAAGATTTCTAATATTTGATTGATACAATTTAGATCACTATTATCCGTATACTTATATGTTATGACTGCTACACAAAATAGACTTTTACAGACAAATTTTTTAGGATAATCTCAAAAAAAAAAAGTAATTCTAAATAGCATGCGGCAAAGGAAGCAAGCACGTTTAATTAAACTTTATTTCAGGGAATGAAAAACATGGACCAATACTAAAGCTCTCTCTTAAGTTCATCAAATGTCAAAGCCCCTCCTCCTACTCAACATCAATTTGACTAATTTGCAACATTATATTTATTGGATCTAGAGTAGGGGATCTGCTGACTTCTAACTTCAAAATATTAGTAACTAATCAAAATAATAAATTCGAAATGTGTAAACTAAGCATCAGCAACTTTTCTAGCACATGGCGTCTTTGAATCCAATCGAATGAAGACAGAAGCCTACCAACTGAATCAACTGTCATAACAGGAAGTCAACTAAAGTTTTTTTTTTTTTCTTTTGGAAGGGGGGGGGGGGGGGGAATAATTGTATATATTTCAAAACTATTTACAAATCAGCTTTTACTTTAAAATTCCTATATACTAGAATTTTTTTACTATTATATAAATATTTTTAAAGAAATTTGAATAAAAAAATAAACTTTAATATGATATACAATTATAATATTTAATATTTTTTAAAAAATATTTCTAATATATTCTTTTAGCCTCATTTTAACGGATTTAAAACTAATTTGCTAATCCGCTAACACTTACTTTGGAATATCAAAACTCCTATTTAAAAGTAACTTGTACAAAAATTTGAAGTACAAAAAAAATGATGTAATTGATAATATTCATATTTAAAATTTTCTGAATTGAGCTGACTCCGGCAAGAGTTTTTCTTAATCGAATTGAGTTCGTACTTCTTCAATAAGGTTTGTCGAGTTCAAGTTCGAGCGAAACTAGTCGAGCTGAGATCCTGCTCGTTTTCACTCTTAAGAGAGATTTTATCTTATTGTCTATAAAAAAAAAAAAAAAAATAGTAAGGCTGGCCATTCATCAAGACGCCCGCCGCTAGACGGTAATCTCCCCTTCCATCCAGCTAGCCCCTTCCATCCGGCTAGCCACGTTCCATTCCACCTTACTAATGAGTCGGCTCCACTTAAGAGTGCCACAGTGTTCCACCTTGTATTGGCACACTTTGTGGTACATGGTAGGAAAAACACCAGCTTGACAGACCATGAGGTTAGAATAGATACTGCTCTCGTGGTGGTCAATGGTTAGTTAGGCCGTGATTCCTTGGAACACAATTTAAATGTATTTTAGCATGTGAAGCTCATCTTCCCTCGCCTCCACAAAAAAGAATTTAAAAGATCTTGGACACGATACGGGACATAAATATTATATTAATTGTATTGTTATATTTGATATATTTGGCACGACACTATATTATATTTGTATTTTAATTTGAGTTTTTGACCTGGCAAATCATCATATATACGATTAATATTTATTATTAACTTTATCCTAGATATAGTTTCTGATTTGAGATAAACTCTTTTGACTTGGTTTCGACAATAATTTCATTTATTTTATTTTATATATATTTTAATTGCTATATAAGACGCAACACCAAGGGTTCGAATTATCCAATATATCAATATTGAGTATATAAGACATGTCCAATTTTCGACGGAATAATACGTGTATCCGAGACGTGTTTGAGGGATGTCCGATGAAGTGACATGTCGACACATGTCCGACACAGACAGGACGCATTTAGAAAAGCTTGAAAACTATACCTGGCTTCGCTCTTTTCTTACACCACAATATCACCCCTTCTGCATGCGCAACGCTGTCCAAAGTGGACCTCCCCTCTAAGGTGCTGTTTGATTTGGTGCAGTTAAAAATTGGAGTTGTAAATGCAGCAGTTAGAAGTGTTGGGAGTTGTATTTGCTGTTGTTGGTAATGCAGTAGGTCTGTTTGGTTTGATGCAGTTCGAACTACTGCATTTGAAAAGAATCTGTTTGGTTTGATGCAGTTGAACAGTGCAGTTCCAAATTCTGTGTTTGGTTTGATGCAGTTGAGCGGATATGGTAACTCGCGGTAGAGTTACCTCCTTTTTGTCTTTTTTTTTTGTGGTGGTATATGATAGTTGAGCGGATAGGAGCCGGCTCCCCTGGTGCGAACGCACCAGGGTGTAGGAAATCCGGCGGCCCAGATCTCGCCACGTCAGCGATTACGGATCACGAGACATCAGATAAAATTTTCGTTCGCTTATTTGACCTATTTTTAGGTGTTTTTAAGAAAAACTATGAACTACAAAGTTGTAGATTTTGATGCGATCTACAACTTTGTAGTTGAAACTTTTTTCAAAAAATGCCAAACGTTATGCCAAAAAGATAATCCAAATTGAGATTATCTTTTTGGCATACCGTTTGGCATTTTTTGAAAAAAGTTTCAACTACAAAATTGTAGATCGCATCAAAATCTACAACTTTGTAGTTCAAAGTTTTTATTAAAAACACCTTAAAATAGGTCAAATAAGCGAACGAAAATTTTATCTGATGTCTCGTGATCCGTAATCGCTGACGTGGCGAAATCTGGGCCGCAAAAAAGCCTACACCCTGGTGCGTTCGCACCAGGGGAGCCGGCTCCGAGCGGATATGGATTTTGCAGGCCTAATACTAATAGGGAGCACTCCTGTAAAGATTTGTTTTTAAAGGCCAAATTTTGCAAACTCAATGGCCTCCTAGAAGCAGGAATTTTTTATTTTTTATTATTATTTTTTTCTCTCTAGCCGCACTTGATATCTAGCTTAACGAGAGGCCAAGCCCAAGAAGACAGCAAATCAGTCAGGACCTGGAGAGCTCAGGGGATCAAGGCCAAGGACACCCAGATGTAACTTCCAAAAGTGGAACCTATAAGGGGGCCAATTATAACAACTATCCTCCTGTGCTTTTATCTCTTCCCCTATCTTGTAGTTTCATGTATTTTGGTCTTTTCACTGTTTCTTTGATCTCTCCATGCCCAAAAATGTTTAGACACCATTGTTCGATATGTCAGATAGGAGTGTGCGACATATATATCCGATTATTATTTTTTTTATTTTAAATCTTTAAAAAAAAAGTAAAATACTATATATACTCGCTTATATAGCATTAAGTAATATAATATAGTGATATACTCTAATATTTTTTTTTTATTAATATAATTAATCTTATAACTTAAATTTATCTCAAGTTTGAAATATTGTATTGTGTACAGAGTTTATTTTTAATAATTATTATATTTTTAGAAGTATATTTATATATATATATATTTTTTAAATATCAACTATTAGCTTTGAATGAATTGGATCTAATAATTCAATAATAGAAAAAAAATCTACGCAAAAAATTAACTCATTTTTACTACTATACTTGTATAGAAAATTATTTTGGACAAAAGTACTGCAGTCTGGCTGTCAACAAATTATCATATTATTACGGTCTCACTCAAAATTTTAAGGAAGAAATGCAGATCAGCGCTGCCACGTGACGCACTTCTGTATTTTCGGAGGTTGACTCACGAGACTATAAATTTAGGAGGGATGATACGTAATTTTTTTAAAAAAATTTTATCACTAAGGTCCTTACGGATCAGGATAGGCCAATTTGCACCGTTGGTACCCCGACTTATCCCACAATTAGAGTTTAGTACCCCGAGTTACCAATGCGGCGCCGTTCATACCTTCGTTAGTTACCCCGTCAATAAATCTAACGGCAAGCTGACGTGGCTGTTAACTGGTAAAATGCGCGCGAATTTTTGTCACGTGTATGTCACGTGAGGTATTGTCTCCGCATTTTAGATGATTTCTGGGGTACTATTCTTGTATTTCGCCGGATTTCGTCGTCGTGGTAAATATAAAATAGGCATCTTCTTCTTCCCCATTAACTGACTGACTTGTGTTTTAACAGCGTTGTGCACCTAAATCCCTTCCTCAATCCCCCGACTTTCTCTTGAAATCCAAAGTGGTCCCCTGCTAAAGATGTATTTTAGTCGAAATAACGAACTACTTCCGGCTCACACTCGTTGTAGCTGCCACGAATTAGTGATTACGATCACTTCGTATACACGCGACAATCCGGGAAGGCGTTTTCTCAGATGTCCAAATTGGAAGGTAATTCTAAAATTCCAGCGTCAATTACTATTTTAATGAAGCTAATCTAGTTTCTTTTAGAATCGCAATGACTGCGGCTACTTTCGGTGGATCGACGATCGAACGTCGGAGAGATATGGGCATATGATTTACGATTTGAAAGAGAGATTGAAGAAGGCCGAAGCAAAGATCCAAACCTTAGCAGCAAGGGAGAGGAGACTATTGTTGATTACCTTTTGCAGTCTCGCGTTGGCGTTATACTGCAGCCTCTACTAAGGAGTTAAAGTCAGTCACAACTCACAAGGCAACGACACTGTATTTGTCACTTGTATTTCATTTTGTGTTGTGTAAGGTGTTATGTAAAGTATTTCATTTTGTGTTATGTAACATTAAGCTACAAATAGATGTTGTTCTTGTGGTATGGCCATAATGGTATCAATTTTTAATTAAAATGCAGTTGCATCAAATAGTTGTATATTATCTGTATTTGAGTATATGGTTGTGTATCCTCTGTATTTGAGTAAATGATTGTATATTAGCTATGTTTGAGTAAATGTGCATTTTTCAGCAATGAGTTTGAAAATGGAAGTGCTTGTTGATGTTTAACACCATTATAATTTACACAGACAGAAAATAGTTGCAATGAGTCCACCATTATCTTCAACTTCATTTCGAATTTGCTCTTCAGCTGCTTCATATGCAGCATCATTTTCATCAGAGTCATCCACAACATTATCTGCAGAAGAAGTACTAGCATCCTCCATGTCATTTGGTTGTGCAGGGTCAACTTGATAGACATCTACAGAGTTGAATTCATCACAACACTCAACCATGTCATATGCATCTTTGTCGGTATTGTAGATAATGTAACCTTTAGTAGGATGTTTCCAGTAGTACTTTAATCTAGCAATTACCGGACCTGGAGTACCTAATAATGTTGATGTATCCTTAAGCTCAATAATTGACATGTAATCCTTACATACATTATCAACCACAACAGGCTTCTCTTTCGTCACATATTTCATGCATGGTTCATAGATGAAATAGCCACCATGGTGCATAACCAAAGAAAGATGCTCCGTGGTTGTAGTCACTACACAACGAAGTAAAGAAATAAAAAATTATGTTAATAAATAAATAATTGCTTGGAAAGTAATGCTACAAAAACAACCATCATCTTAATTAATTGAAAGATTCATATATACCTAGCTTTCTTTCCCGGCCTGCTCCTTCTCGAATCTGTGGCTTATTAGACATAATTGATGGTGATTAGCAGCTAATCGACTGCTAATTTGCGAGGGTTAAGAAGGATTAGCAGGGGACCACTTGAGATTTCGACTGAAAATCAGGGGATCGAGGGAGGAATTGAGGTGCAGGCCGCGGTGAAAATAAAAGTAAATAATAAAAGTTAGGAGAAGAAGATGCCTATTTTATATTTACCACGACGACGAAATCCGGCGAAATACAAGAATACTACCCCAGAAATCATCTAAAATGCGGAGACAATACCTCACGTGACATACACGTGACAAAAATTCGCGCGTATTTTACCAGTTAACAGCCACGTCAGCTTGCCGTTAGATTTATTGACGGGGTAACTAACGGAGGTATGAACGGCACCGCATTGGTAACTCGGGGTACTAAATTCTAATTGTGGGATAAGTCGGGGTACCAATGGTGCAAATTGGCCGATCAGGATATCATGATTTTAAATCAGGATACGTCTAGATGATATCAGATTGTGCTGACTCATTAAGATGTTGCCCCTTCAAAATGAAAGTGGTACTTTCAAATCTTAAAATATTCAAGATGTTTTATATTGAATTCACGTAAGCTGTTGTAATTTAACCGCGGTTAGTATCAAAACCGAATAAGGCCAATCTTATATGAAAGGAATGCAGTAAGATTTTCTGTTAAAAATTTCGACCGTCTACATTTATCTCCCAACTAGAAAGCACATACACATTAATTTTTTACTCCATACAATATCTGATTTAGATACGATGATTTTTACTCCATATAATGTCTGAGACGGATATACTGTTAACACGGCCTGATACGTGTCGGATATATTAGTGAAGTGTTCCACATATAAAAAAAATTCTAAATATATGTATCAGTAAGTCAAATAAAAGTATCTGACATATGTCTGTTATAATTAAATTTTTATTGTTTAAATTTATTCTTTTAGGACATAAAATATTATATTGTATATAAAATTATTATTAAATATTATTATAATTTTATAAATTTAAATATTTTGTATAAGTTATTTTAAATTATATATTTTTAAAAATTATTATTTACAATATCTAAATAATATCTGTAATATCTATATTATATATATATATATATATATATATTTAAAATTATTATATTTTGTGTTTGTATTGTATTGTTGTATTTATATATCTTAGATTCGTATTCGTGCTTTTTAGCCTCCCTAGGTCTAACCTAATTTTCATTACCTTTTTCTACCTGTTTCAATTATATATTTATATACTTCACTTTCTTACTTTTGTGAATCTTCTTGCCAAATGCCGATACATACCATCAAACTCTACTGTACCACGTTTACGATCCAGCCCCTCGGCTTTGCATTCCCTCTCTCTCGTCATCATCTCCAACCTTCCCCACCCCCCACCATCGCTCGATCGCGCCCGCTAGCGCGGGAGGCTGCACGGCGGTTGTGGCGCTCAGCGCTCTCACCTCTCATTTATTGACTCCCTCCTCTCTTCTCTTTCTCTCTCACTCTCTCTCACTCAATCCCCTCCCTAAAATTAAAATTTCGCCGTTGGCGATCGCCGCCGATTAATCGATATCCTAGTTGCTCCATTATTCTTCACCTTTCGTCGGATCAGCTCCTCCCATAGCCTCAACTGCCCCCAGTTCTATGTCCCCGCTGCCGATGACGCTTAATTGAACTTAAAAAGGTTGGTTTGTCTTGTAATTGTTTGGTTGGGGGTGATTACTATGCTTGATGGTTCCAGAGTTAATCTAATTAGGTGCTCGTCTGTCTGGAGGTTGACATAATTAAATATATGTTTCCTTATTGAGGATTTATTAGTGGCCTTTTTGGCCGCTTTTGAATGACTTTGCTTTGCAATAGTCGGTTGTGGTATTAGAATATTCTCGAAGTGATTTCCCGATATGGTCTTTGTTTTGATTTCTCCGCTTCGCAACGCGGTTTAATACAAGTTTACTACGGTTATTTTATTTAAAATCTTGGCGAGGTAGTAGTAGCAATCCAACAGGATTCATGTTCATATTTGCAATTCAAGTATTACTATTCTGATGTAGTTTCGTAGTTATTGATCTGAAAATTCATTTCGAGGGCAAAAGTAAGCTAAAAAGAGCAGATAGGTGTAGTTTGAATTATTTCTTATTCCAATTTTGTTTAAAGGATTTACCTTTCTGTTAACTGCAGAAAAGGAGAGATGAAGAACTGCAGCTGAGATCGAATTGTTTAAACAGTAGCCTGTGAATTTGGGTACTTGATGTCGAGGACTCGGACGCGGGTGTCGTTGAGATGAGGGATGTTTGTAGAGTTGATGAACTTCCTGCGATCCTGTTTATGGCCATCATCGGAGCAGCACTTACATGCAGGCGGCGATGCTGTCGGGCGACAGGATGGACTGCTTTGGTATAAAGATACAGGGCAGCACGTCAATGGAGAGTTCTCCATGGCTGTTATTCAAGCAAATAATCTGCTTGAGGACCAGAGCCAGTTAGAGTCCGGTCCTCTTAGCACGCTCGATTCTGGGCCCTATGGGACATTTGTTGGTATCTATGATGGTCATGGTGGCCCTGAGACTTCAAGATATATCAATGATAATCTGTTCCACCACCTTAAAAGTAAGTTATCGAGATTGTAGTTGTTATTCTTTTTCTTTTTTTTTTTTTGTCTAGCTTTTTGGTGGGTTTTAAGAGTTATGTAGGTGATTGGGTTTGTGGCTGTTATCCACTTCTTGATGTAGTGTTTATGTGTGAATTATTTTGGAGCAGGGTTTACGGCTGAGCAACAAGCAATGTCAGCAGATGTCATAAGAAAGGCGTATCAAGCAACCGAAGAGGGGTTCCATGCCCTGGTCACTAAACAATGGCCTGTGAAACCTCAGATTGCAGCTGTTGGTTCTTGCTGCTTGGTCGGTGTAATATGTGGTGGAACTCTTTATGTTGCTAACCTTGGTGACTCCCGTGTCGTGTTAGCAAAACTTGTTAAAGCAACTTGTGAGGTCCTGGCAGTTCAGTTGTCGGCAGAGCATAATGTAGGCATCAAGTCTGTGAGACAAGAATTGCAGGCTTTGCATCCTGATGATTCCCAAATCGTTGTTCTAAAGCATAATGTTTGGCGTGTAAAGGGACTAATCCAGGTATTCATTTTTCAATGTGTTACATGGACGTCTTTTTATTGTTACATTTGCAATATAATGGGTATGAATTACCAAAACCAATACCACAAAAATAAGCCATCCTTCAAGAAGGGCCAAAAGAAGAGAGAACATTGCTATGTATGTGGTCTTACCAATCACTTTGCACGAGATTGCTTTCATAGGAAGACTGAACCAGTATACTCGAGAAACAAGAGGAATGAGCATCCGTCCTCCGATCCTCAAGTTAACATGGTGACTTTAGGAGCCGGTTCCTCCGGGACGGTCAGGTCAGTTCTCTTCTCACCTGAAGTGAATATGGCCTCCACTGATCTTGATTGGTGGATTGATTCTGGTGCTAATGTACACTTATGCTCATCATCCTCTTGGTTTTCCTCATTACAGGTCACATGTGGAGGAAGTGTGACCATGGGTAACAACGCCGTTGCACAAGTGATAGGCATTGGTGAAGTAGTTTTGAAGCTATCTTCCGGAAAGAAATTAGTACTTCGAGATGTCTATCATGTTCCCGAAATGCGTAGGAATTTGATTAGTGTTGCTTTACTTGTAACTAATGGCTACTCTTTGTTGTTTGAAGCCAATACTGTTGTTATTAGAAAGAATGGTAATTTTGTTGGAAAGGGATTTATGTGTGATGGCTTATTTAAACTAAATGTAGAAAACTTTATGTTAGATGCTCTTGCTATGAATGTCAATGATAATTCATCGTCATCTTTGTGGCATGGACGTTTAGGTCATGTGAATTATAATTCCATTAAGAAAATGATGAGCATGAATTTAATACCTTCTTGTGATTTAACTCATGATAAATGTGATATATGTGTTGAAGCAAAGATGCCTAAACTTCCTTTCAAGTCTGTAGACAGGGATAGTGATCTTTTGGAGCTTATCCATAGTGATATTTGTGATGGTGGTAAGCTTACACGTGGAGGTAGTAAGTATTTCATAACTTTTATTGATGATTATTCTAGATATTGTTATATCTACATGTTGAAAGCTAAAAGTGAATGCATGAGTAAATTTATTTTATTTAAGACAGAGGCTGAAAATCAGTTAGAAAAGAGAATAAAAATTTTGAGATCTGACCGTGGCGGTGAATATACTTCCAATGAATTTGTAGCTTTTTGTGAAGAGTCTGGCATAATTCATGAGGTAACCGCTCCTTACTCTCCCCAATCTAATGGGGTAGCAGAAAGGAAAAATAGAACTTTGATAGATATGGTCAATGCCATGCTCCGGAGTTCCGGTGCACCTGAAAATTTGTGGGGGGAAGCTATTTTAACTGCTTGTTATGTTTTAAACCGTGTGCCCACAAAGTCTAGAGATAAAACACCTTATGAACTATGGACAAGTAGAGCACCGAATTTGACTTATCTCAAAGTGTGGGGGTGCCTCGCCAAAGTGAAGGTGCCTAGTTTCAAAACTAATAAAATAGGTCCAAAAACTGTTGATTGCATGTTTGTTGGTTATGCTATAAATAGTAACGCCTATAGATTTTTAGTAATTAATTCTGATATTTCTGATATTACACCTAATACTATTTTAGAAGCCCGAGATGCCGTGTTCTTTGAAAATTGTTTTCCTTATCTTGCCACAACACCTACACTAGCTCAACCTAGCACTTCTACACCACAAACACAATCCAATGAAACTGATTCTCAAGAATTGAGAAGAAGTAAGAGGTTAGAACACAAAAAGATTTTGGTGATGATTTTGTTATGAATGTTGAAAATGATCCCACGACTTATGAAGCTGCCATGAATTCTATAGATAGTCCATTTTGGAAAGAGGCCGTTAAGGTTGAATTAGATTCTATTTTGCAAAATCATACATGGGATTTAGTAGATCTTCCTCCCGGTTCTAAGGCCATAGGTTGTAAATGGGTATTCAAGAAGAAGTTGAGACCCGATGGTGCCGTAGATAAATATAAAGCTAGACTCGTTGCAAAAGGCTACACTCAAAAGCCCGGTATAGATTATTTTGATGTTTATGCTCCTGTAGCACGCATTACCACTATTAGAATTTTAGTGGCACTTGCTTCTATTTATAATCTGCATATTCATCAAATGGATGTGAAAACTGCTTTTCTAAATGGTGATTTAGATGAAGAAATTTATATGCAACAACCTGAAGGGTTTGTGATAAAAGGGCATGAAGAGAAAGTATGTAAATTGAATAAATCTCTTTATGGTCTTAAACAAGCCCCTAAACAATGGCATGAGAAGTTTGATAAAGTGTTGCTTTCTTTTGATTTCAAAATAAATTCTACAGATGAATGTGTCTACTATAAAGTAGTTGGAGAAGATAAAATTATCTTATGCCTTTATGTTGATGATATCCTTATGTTTGGCACTAGTATGCAGATTATTGATTATACTAAAGCATTATTATGTGCTAACTTTGATATGAAGGATATAGGGCAAGCAGATGTTATCTTAAATGTGAGATTGATACGTGAAGGCAACGGTATTATCTTATCTCAATCTCATTATGTTGACAGTTTCTTAAATAAGTTTGGTTACCAAGATACAAAGCTCTATCCAACTCCTTTAGAGACTAATTTATCATTAGTGAAACATCATGGTGAACCTGTAGGACAGAGCAAATATGCACAAATTATTGGGTCACTAGGTTTTTTGGTGAACTATACTAGGCCTGACATAGCTTATGCAGTAAATAGACTATGTAGGTATACAAATAATCCTAGTCATGAACATTGGAGAGCACTAGATAGAGTAATAGGTTACTTGAGAGGGACATCTAACTATAGTCTTCACTTTACTGGATTTCCTAAGTTCTTAGAATGTTATTGTGATGCTAATTGGATTAGTGACTCTCAAGATGTAAAATCTACTTCAGGATATGTGTTTTTACTTGGTGGAGCTGCTGTATCTTGGAAATCATGTAAACAAACTGTCATAGCTAGAAGCACTATGGAATCTGAGATTATTGCCCTAGATACTGCATGCATAGAAGCCGAATGGCTTAGAGATCTAATGCATGATATTCCTTTTGTTACATTGCCTCTATCTCCTATTGCGATAAACTGTGATTGCAGGACTGCTATTGAAAAATGCAACCAAGAGAATGCAGATGTGCATATGAATAGGCATCTAAAAGTGCGACATCAGTCCATACGATACAAACTAAAGAGAGGCATAGTTGCATTACGACATGTCAAATCAGAAAATAATCTAGCTGATCATTTGACAAAACCCTTGTCCAAAACGGTGGTTTTGGAATCGTCGAGGGGGATGGGTGTAATGCCGTAATAAAGGTCACCGCGGTGGAAACCCTACCTCCTCGGGAGGTTCAAAGGGAAGAACGAGCCGAACGAGTGACCTATGTGATATAGCACTCACAACTGTGGCCCATCCTTATGACGAGTGAGTGCTTTTAGAGAGCAAGCGTAAAAAGGAGGGAACTTGTTTGAGAGCCATGTCCGCGGAGGGACAAATGGGCTATACAAATAATTTATACATAACTAAAGAGGTTTTAAAAGGGTAATCCTCTTAAGTTAAACAAGATCCCGAATGAGTCCGAGATCCATGAGACGGGGTGGTTTGACTTGCTTACACCCTTAGAGGACTCACCTATATGTGTGGAATCGTGGGGTCGCGATTATGGATAACGGCGATCCTAAAACACACATGAATAGATACACGTGCGCATGACCGAAAAGTGCACAACCGCGAGACACCGATACCGAGTGGCATTGTGTGTGATGTTGTTGAATCCCGAGAATGAAGACCGATTCAAGGCGTATGTCCATCGAGTTCTTCACGGGCCAATGCAATTATCACTAAGCAAGAGTTCAAACCCGGAAGGTACTCTTTGCCTATTGCACAATGTTATTAATATTTGAAATTAGCTACTTAATGTTTTTTATGTGTTTTTTATCGATATGTTTTATTTTCAGAATTTTCAAATTTGATTTATGTGGGGGATTGTTGATTATAAATCAAATTTAAAATTTATTTTATTATATATATTATTTTATTTTATTTTAATTGTCAAGAAGGGCATTTTGGATATTTTACCAAGTTCAAAAATTCCAGCAAAATTTTTGCTGGGATCTCTTTATCTTTCCCATAAAAATTCATTATTTTGGCTTACAAAACAAGATATCATAGAGAGCTTAAGGTGTGACAAAAGTCACACCTTAAGCAATGAAAATGAGAAAGGGAGAGATAGATGGAGTGTGCAGGGATGATGGGATTTTGCCTTTTGCTTTTTCCTCTCCAGAACCAACCGAGCTCTCCTTCTCCTTTGGTTCTTCTTTTTTTCCTTCTTCTTCTTCTTCTCTGCATTACCAGTTGCTGGATGAATTTTTGATCATCTTCAAAAATTTCATTTGAACATTTTCTAAGCTTTAGTGAAACTATTTTCAAGTTCTTTTTCAAAACGAAAAACTCGGTGGTGTCTCACTCGACTCCGAATCGTGCAAATCGGAGACCGAAGGGTCGTTGTATCTCCGTCGAATTTGCTAGAGACACCCTTGCACGGGGCGGCAAATATTCGATTGGGACAAGTGCTACGCACGCCTCGACCGGTAAAATTTCTAACCTTATTTTTATTTTGAGTTGTTGTTTTGTAGGTTATTCGGAATACTTGAAGTGATATAATTTGTAAGTACTATTCGATTATTTGCTTAGTACTAAATTTTCTGTTTTAATATATATATATATATTTCAGAAATTAATTTGTGTATTTCTACTATTTAGACTCAATAAATCCATCAAAACATATCATTCCTTATATTGGCGATCCATAATCCGAAGGATGAGGTTGAGTTTTCGTCAATTTAGGGAGGAGTTGTCTCGCTGCGTATGCAATCTTGACAATTAGTTTAGAGTATTTGAGCAACCTAATAGCTCCGTCGGCATAGCGGACAGGATCCATGTTTTATTAGCCAACCTTTGATGCATTGTGAGTGAAAAACATGATGACAATTTGGCAATTTTATAACCTTCTCACCAACTCTGAAATCCTGAAACAGAGAGAACGCAAAAATATTCTGAATATTTGAGATGTTCTATGAGAAATTTTTTAAGGAGCTCTAGCACTTTGTTTGTGGAATATTTATATATTTGTTACCTGAATGCAGATAACACAAGTGATACTCTCTCCACAAGAATTTCTGCCGTCACTGGAAGAGATAATGAGGCTTGGAAGCTTTTCAATAGCATCTCTTGACATGCCGCTCGCGCCATGTGTTTCGTCGACATCTACGCCCTCGACGAATGGAAAGTCCATTGCGGTAATCTGTTTACGGTAAACTTGAACTTATATTCGATATATTAACATGTACTGGATTTTATGGTAAACTTATATTCGATTGTGACAAAACTTTTGAAGGTCCTGATAAACTGCAGTGCTCTTTATTTAATATATGATTCTATATCAAGAAAAAGGAAATTATATACCTCATTCTGTATTGCAGACTGCACTGCAAGGCCAATTTTCTCATGGACCAGTCTTCCACTCAAGAGGCTAAAGATCAAATCTATCTGCTGTATTCAATTGTAACAAATTCAATAGTTTCTAAAATTTGAGTAATTTTGAAAATATAATACTGAAATAATTCATCGTACCGCATTAAGAACGTCGAATACGCATGTTCTATATGAATCCACTATTATTAGATTAGATATTTCAGCAGCTTCAATTATGAAAATAGCTCCTGAAATGGCTCCAACTCCAGCCCCTTTAAGTAACCCAGTTTCTGTTGTCACACCTGCTATAGCACCAGTTACAGCTCCTATAATTGAACCAACTGCACAAAAAGAAAAAAAAAAGAAATTTGATGTTCTGAAGTGGAGGCATCTAAAAACATATTATGTTAGCAATATTTAAAGAGGAGCTAAAAATTTGAGAATTCGAGGAATTCAGGAACATACATAGAGCGAAAACTGATGTAATGGTGGCGCTTATAAACTTGCTGAGCATTTGACAGGCCTTGAGGCTATTCTTACTTACTTCTCTCCTGCTGAAGCCCATATGCATGTAAGAAGAAGAAGAAGAAGGAGAAGAAGAAATCGGCGGCGAGGATAAGCGGAAATCCATGTTGAATTCTTGTTATAGCAATGAGATAGGTTCAAGAAAGGTTATATATAGATAGAGGAAACAGGAGGTAATGAAAGATAAAGCAGGGCTAACAATTAAAATGATTAATGCAATTCACGCCTTCTTCACATTTTCTGGGAGTTTCTTCCCACCGTGGCTATCTAGCTGGTCCTCTCTCCTCAACAGCCAACAGGTAATTGAAATTTGCTAGAAGATAATAATAAGAAATACCGATAATTACGCTGCAGTCACTCTATATTATTTTAATATTATTTAAATTCTCACAAATTTTATATTTTAGTCATTTAACACCTTTTAATATATTTGTAATACCTTTTAATTCGTTGTAGACATCTCCGACTCTTTACATCTTGACACCTCATCTTGACATGTTTTAGTAAGTTTCTGATATCTTTTTAAAAGTTTTGGTACCCTTACGTTAAAGAATAACACTTTAACACTTTATTGATAACTTTTAACACCTTCTTGATAATTTTAACACCCTTTATAAAAAAATTAAAGTGCAATATTTTTTTTTCAAGTGGACTGCAGTAGAAACAAACTATTGTCTTAGAATATAGTGCAAGTCTTCCGTAAAAAAATAATACCATAAAAGTTTATACTTTTCAAACTCATAAAAAATAGTCAGTCTTTCGATTTTTTGAAAAAAAAAAATTCTGCCAAAAACTCAAAGTATCCAAACGGTTAGTTGAATATTTCGCATATCTACTGTAGCATTGCCTTTATTTATATCTTAACATTTAGACTGATGTGTTCCAGATAAACTATTTTAGTGTCTCTGCGAACTAAAGAGATGTTTTAGAAGCTAACTTACTTCTTTTTTAGGGTAAGTGAGTATTTTATATTGAACAAAATTAAGTATTACAAGAATTTGAAATAATTACATTGATAGAAACAATCATATTTGCCAAGCATTATTCCTACTATTTTTAGTTGAGAAGTTGCAAGCATTATTCTTATTACTTTTTTTTTTTTTGGACTAAACCTGATATAACAAGACATTTAAAGATGGTATCTGGCAGGGCTACCAAACATCGGAGTTTTTGTTTTGTCTGTAATTTATTATTCGTATGAAAATAGAATCGTGAGATTAAAAAATTGAAAAGAGAACATTAGAATGTCTAAAAATATCCACTCATTTAATCTTCTGAATGTTTTATATTGGTCGATGTTGATTAATTATCAAACTGCCTGTTGATGGTCCATCTATTTATCAGGAATATTTTGCTTTAGGGGTTTGTTGAAAAGTCCATAATTTACACAAAATTGTTATAAAAAATCTCCTTTTTTCGAGCAACTTATAAATTTTTTTTCTAAAACTCATATGTCTAAGTATTCTTTGAAAAATTTATAAATACGAAAAAATAAATTTTTGTGTGCTCTATGATATTTGTATTCTTTTATCAAAAAGTATTTCTAAATATTATTTCAGGACTCTAAATTTTTTTATAACCAGTAAAGATTTCGAAGTCTCAGAACATCTACTTAATGTACATTTTCAAAAAAACTTTTAATTCTATATTATAGGGCAATATCAAAATCTTAAATTTTGGTATTTTTTTATAATATATATATATATATATATATATATACACACACACACACATGCACACATAATGTATGTGTGTGCGTGCGCGTAATGTGGTTTGACTTAGTAATTATAAAAAAAAAAGAGTTTATTTGAACGAGTTTTGTAAGGTAGAATTTTTGTGACATTAAGCATAAACCTACCACTTGTTTTAAGATAATATGGAGCTTTATGTAATGCAAATAAATACTAATTACAACTGCAAAATAAATAGAAAGTTCCTTATTAATTTTTTGATGTACGTGTTGCGGTTGATCTTGATATATATATCTATCATTTTCTTGTCATGAAATGTGCAATCCTGTGAGAGAAAGCAAAGCAAGAGTCCCAATGTCGAGATGATATGGTTGAATTGTTTGTGATAGGTGCTAAGCGGTGCCAGATGAAACCTGATAGCTTGATTAGGAGCTACTAGGGTAAGCTCTTTCAGGAAGAGTGGCAAATACTATAATTTTTCTCTTTATAGATTAACATGTAATACTAAGAATTATAGCCTGATATCTTTAATATTAGTTCGTAGAATGGTAGTATACAAAAAAGTAAGGTTTAATTATCGTCAAAATATCTATCCGTAGAGCTCACTTTAGTGCGACATTTGTAATAAATAAATAATTTCACGAATAATCTCAATTAATATTCTATCTCGAGAAGTCCAACATTTTAGTCATGGAGAGCTCGAAAACTCTAACATCCCTGCAAGTGATGCAAAATCCTATATTATTGTGCTTTAAGAGATAAAGGTTCTCTCATATGTTCTAGACGCTCTTCGCAAAAAAATGATTTAGAAAGTAGAAAATAATGGCTACTTTTGCAATTTAAAAAGTAACGGTACGACTAGATATTTTTTTTTAAAAAATCAATTGATATCAAATATATTATAATAAAGTGCAAGAAAATTTATTATCAAGGTACACAAAATCTTATCATTATTTGATCACATTGCATTAGCAATAGATGAACAGTTAAATCACTTTTAACTTTAGCAATAGAGTAAACTTTTTAGATTTCCTCAATATTGATGATTCACCTAACTTCCGACCTCGAACTCTCTCTTCCAAAGATTTCCAGCATAATCTTTAAGCAGTGCTTTTGAATAAAGGTATTAACGTACAAAGACATGGAGATATGATGCAATGGAGGGAATACTTCGCCTTTGTTCTATGCTCTTTATCTATACGTTAAAAGATGATAATTGCGCCTTTAAATTGTATTTGGGTGCGATAAGGCCAGAGGTCGCAGCTCTGCTGAGTATCTGGTGGCCTATTGGATTGCCGGATTTAGTATGATTAGCGGGAAGAATTATGCAAAACGAAATAACAAGAAAATTGATAACAACTTGATTTGGTTCGGCGTAACCAATGTACATAGGCGAAGGATCCTTTCAAATTCTACTAGTACTTATTATAATGTGTAGTAATAGAAAGAAATGAAAGAGTACAACTGAATGAGTTTGTTGTAGTAAAGTCCCTCTCTCTTTACCTTTCTTGAGGGTATGTGCAAATCCAATCTCGTCTAGGCCGTTCGACTCTCTTTTTATTACCGAGTCATGTCCCTTGATTCCGAGAGGACGATCTGAATTGTGGGAAGGCGTATCATCGGCGTTGGGATTGAGAGGTCATTTGTCTGGTAGTATTTAGACGCAGCGTTCGCTCCATTTTCCAATTAGCAGTTCTCAATTTACTCGGAGGGGCCAGTGCGGTAAAGTGGCGGTGCCTTTCTCGGATCGAATGGAGTCCATCTTCTATCATTTAGTTTTGACGTTCTATCTTTCGGGGAGCATAACTTTTTATGAGGTTGAAATGATACACAGATACACAAACCACGCAAGCAGTCAAATGATATACACACCAGGCAAGCAATAAAAAGACTAGTTCAACTGGTCCAACTAATTAAATCTTCGAACATATTGGACTATCATTTTAGTTTGATTGGGTGAATCGGTCGGTTTAATCATGTAAAGTTTGCTTCTTTTTTTTTTTTTAACATAAGGAAGGTGAAACCACACAAACCCATCGAATATATTTTATAAGATACAAACATGTATATTATGCATGGTTTGTGTCCTACCAATTCCTATATCAATCAGTTCCTTTCGGCATACTAATGTTAGGGACTATGAGTGGCCCTAGTTCTAATTCCTGCATCCTGATTTCACCAAATCAGGATGCAGGAATGCGAGTGGATCTCTACCATCCATCAAGTTCAACACTTTTTACGAAATTTTATATAAAATTTACGTCGGTTCATTTGATCTATTTTGAAGGTTTGTTTTGAAAAATTTTAAACTACAAAATTATAAATTTTGATATTATTTACAATTAAAATTTTTTTATAAAAATGTAAAAAATTATGCTAAAAAGATGAAAAAATCTGATCATATTTTTGACATAATATTTTAAATTTTTTAAAAAAAATTTTAACTATAAAATTGTATATCATACTAAAATTTTAAATTTTAAATTTTAAAATTTTTTCAGAATAACGTTTGAAAATACATCAAATGAGTCAACGTAAATTCTATATAAATTTTCACAAAAATATTGAGGTTGATGGACGGCTGACATCCATCCAAATTCCTGCATCCTGATTTCACCAAATCAAGAGAGCCGTGCCCATTTCGTTGGTTATTATATACAAGATTTATATCTTAAAAAAATTTTTAAATATTTTTGCTAATTTTAAATATGCAATTTCCTCAAAAAAAAGTGTTTTCTAAAATAATATAGAAACTTATTTTTCCGTGTCGCCCTTCAAAACGCATTTGTAGGCGAAGCAGCTCTCAGAAGCCCCAACTTTAGGGTTCCTCGTGTCGCCGCGGATTCACCATGGTAATCATCTCTTCCCTCACTATTTCTTTGTCAGATCTCATGCTATTCCATCACGACCCATCGATTTGACTTATTGTTCTCATCCTGCAGGCCGACTCGCCGCGACATAGGTAGAAACCCTAACTGCCACCTTTGTTGGTGTTTTTTTCCGATTCCTTTTCGTTCTCTGAAATATATCTTTATTTACAGCGATATTGACTAGTTTATCTTTTTTGTGTGATTCATAGGAATTGTGTTTGATGATTGCGTATGTGTGGCAAATAAGTGTCAGATTTGCTAGGAGAAGCACTGATTCGTTGTTCCTTGTTATGCTTATTTTATTCTGTTTAATGTAGAAATAATGAAAGCTGAGTGCAAACTGGTCCATTGTCTTAGGATCGGATAAATTGACGGCCTCTTTAGCATTATTCATTAGAGTATCTCATTTTCAAGTTATGTACGTGACTTTTTTTTTTGGGTATCATCAGCACCTTCTGATTTTAAGAAGCCATAGCATGGATTCAGAAACAGGTCATTTGCCAAAATTTTAGAACAATGAATTTTGGAAACAGAAGCTGGTTTCTTCATATAGTTATTTGTTTATATGTTGTTTGATCTGGACTTGCTGGCGTGCATCTGTTGAAAATAGTTTGTACTCTTTAATAATTGATGTATTAATCCTATAATGGCATACTGCTTTTTGCTCTATACAATGGTTAGCAATATTCTGTCTGCAGCAATTTCCTCAGATGCTTAATTTTGCCTAGAAATACACACACGCACATATACACCAACGTGCTATACACATTCTCTTTTTGCATATTATCTTGCAACAGAAATTTGCATTGAAAATGCACCTAGCACATGTTCTGTAAGATCTGTATCAATTTTTTTTAATCTTCTTTTACATCGTCTGAAACCCTATGCTCTAGGTTTGACCATCGTTGGAGATAAATCTGATTATTTGGATTTTTAAAAGGGCTCTATCTTGTATCCATCTCCAGAAATTTTTAGTTGCAGTCTTTTTAGGACATGCAGTAATGGCCTTTAGTTTGATCTCCCTCTCCGATAGTTATGAGTAGAAATATGGAGCTCGTTAGTGTTTCACTATGACTTTGCTCTAGCGGCAGTGCTAAACAAAATTATGGTTGAAGATTCTTACCGAATGCCTTTGTCACTTCATGTGCTCGTTTTCCTCTCCAATATAAACCCTGAAGCTTTTTAAAATACAACATAATGGTGTATAAGATCCATGTAGCTGACCCCAACAAGTGGGACAAAGGTTTGGTTGTTGTTCCTTGAAGTGTAGTAAGCTTACATAAATACTCTGTATGTTTCATTCTTTTATGATATGCTGTTTAATCCATAGTTACATTATATTAAAGCCAATGTGGATTTATGTATTAGCAAGGTTTTGGATTTGTTTAATTCTTTCTGTAGTGTATTAGACCATAACCTCCAATTTTCTTTTCGTAAGCGTGATGCTGCAGATAATTGGGAATGTATATATTTTGTTTTTTTTTTTTCAAATAACCATATTTTTGCATTTTTCTATGGATAGCGAAGTACCATGCTCAATTCCGTATTCTTGGATTTTTTTTTCTTTTATTTTGTGGTATAAGTTGAGATACATTTTAGTAGCTATGATTGAATATATCACATACCTCATTTACTCATCCCTATTCAACCCTTATACGTAGTTACTCATGACCCATTATTGCATTAAAGAAGACAGGTTAGTGTGCACTTCCTTTCACCCGTTGGAACACTTGCCTGTTTATTGTGGAATTATCCTTGACCACATACTTAAGCAGTTTCGCTTTCGTGTAATTTGAATTATCCTAAGCATTATGTAGTTAAGCACTTCTGCTTTGCCTTTTGGCTAACCACATAATGGCTAGGAAGCATGGACACTTCTCCGAACAACGTATTGAAGTGTCGGACACGGACACACGACGGACACGTAACGGACACATGAATTTTAAGTATCCGAATTTAGTAAATACTTTAATAATACGGACATGTTGAGGACATGTTTGGGCTATTTTCTAGTTACGTTATGTTTTTTTTTTAAAAATTTATTTTTCTTGCTTCTAATTGCTTTCTTAGTTGTTAATCATTAATTATTAAACCATAATGTTATAGTAGATTTAAAATGCTACGGATTCTTCACATCTAACACTTTTCATTTTTTAAATGTAGAATTGTGAATATGGCTTCATTTAGTAATAGGATTGTTAATGTGGAAACTTGAGCAAGCCTTTGTGAGATTTGTAACTAGACATGAAAAATTCAATGGTAGAGGAAGAAATATGTTATGGAAATGTAACATTTGTCATAAAACACACAAAAGTTCTTATTTAAGAGTCAAAGCTCACTTCTTGAAAGTACCGGGACAAAGAATTGGAGTTTGTAAAATGGTGGCCACAAAATATATTTTAGGTATGCAAAAGTTGAAGCGAAAGAAAGAGCAATGGATAATGCACTCAAGAAAGATTCATTGATACATCCTAGTGATAGTACAGAATTTTCCTTCATTTTGGAAGGCTGTAGTTAAATGAAATGAAAATCTAAAGTTTGTGGGCATTCTAATCCGATGGTAACTGAAGTGTATGTTGTCAAGTTGTAACTCGAAATACTAATACATGAGTTCTTGTCTTTTGAAAAAGGTGTTTCTTTGCTATTCTTATTTTAATTTTTATTTTTTTACAAATTCTTTGTTAATCACTAACTTAATATTTTAATACATTTTTAAGTAACTTATCTTCGTCGTATCGAATCGTATTTTTCAGAAAAATCGCATATCGACGGATCCATATCGTGCCGTATACATGTCACGTATCCGTATCCGTGTCACGTATATGCAATTGTTCTTCTTAACGTAATGGTTTACCTGACCCTTAGCGTGATTGAAGTTTAGATGTTGGTAACACTGTCAATCCTTTGTTGTTCAATTCTAAACTCACTGTTAATGTAATTCCCTGGCCCAACACATTTGCTATTGATGCAAGTGGTGTCTTATCCACCAAATTCATTCCATGATTGACCATAATCTTAGACAGTTCTCAGGGTTTTGTTCTGGACACAAGTCCAAGTAACTAAGTAAGTTCTTTTAGACTTGTGTCATAAGTTGTTCTACTTTGTTGTGTGGAAGGCAATCTTTTTCTCAAGTATCTGGTTTTGCTTGGGTCACTTGCTTATTTCATATTATTTGGTTAGTATGGATGAGTTTAATAAAAATACATGTCATTTCCTTCAACTTGTGTCTTAGATTTCTGCACTTGTTTCAACAGACGACGTTCTAGGTCCAGATCCCCATCCAGATCTCGTTCTCGATCCAGGCCTAGGGAACAGTCTCCATCACGGTCTCCATCTCCTCGACGCAGATCTCGGTCAAGATCCAGATCACGTTCAGGAAGCCCTAGGAGGTTTGAGGAGTCTACCTGACTTTTGTACCTTGTAATGTTCTGCAAGAATTGATATAGTGTGTTTTGTTGCTGGTGCTTGACAGAGATGATGCTTTAAATCCTGGGAATACCCTTTATATTACGGGTTTGTCCTCCCGTGTAACAGAAAGAGACCTTGAGGATCATTTTACAAAAGAGGGAAAGGTTATTTTTCACTTGTTGTTCATCTTCGTATGTTTTAGCATAACCATGTTAGTTGTAGCAGGTGATTGATGGTATCCTTTCTTAGGTGGTTGACTGTCGGCTCGTGGTTGAACCACGCACACGCATCTCTCGAGGTTTTGCGTTTGTGACTATGGCTTGCATTGAAGATGCAGAACGTTGTATCAAATATCTGAACCAGTCAGTTCTGGAGGGCCGATATATCACAGTGGAGAAGGTTATTTAAGCATGTTTTTAAAATAGTTGATAGATTTGTGCTCTTCCTTTCATTTTGACTTGGAGGTTTTTGGTGATATTCAGAAGACATGTTTAAGCTACTGTTGGCAGCAATCAGATGATCTGTTCATCCATCCCAACTTTAGTCAAACGGCTTGATGAATGGGCGCATTTCGGTTTTCTATGCATCAAAATCAACTAAAATAGCAAAACTGTCCAACTAAACAACCTCAGCATTCATCTTCAACTCTCAACAACTAATCAACGGACATTCCCAACACTAACAAGCATTTATGGTACCTCAAATTTGGTGTTCATTGGGGAGCAACTAGCTCATGCATGTATTCTGTTCTTTTGTAGTTCATAGGTAGTGATGTTGTGGACAGATTTTCTTGAAGTGTGATTTCGAGATCATATATTCAAGGATTTGCTCTTTCATGTTTTAATTTTTTTCCTAAAATTTTGTTATTTATTGAGCTGCTTATGGCTGCTTTGATTGTTGACTTGCTCTTTTTGTGTTTTCTCAGTCAAGGAGGAAACGCCCAAGAACACCTACTCCTGGGAGCTATCTTGGAATGAAGAACAGCAGAGACAGTAAGTTCTGCTACTTTTGGTGCAACACTGCAACCAAATGTGGTTCAGGCGCAATCAGTTTTGCGTACAATATACTGGTGGACTTTATAAGTTAAAATTTTTCTCAGTAACCTGCCTCACGTTCCGTTTGCAAATTTGTGCAGGCTACCGTGGTAGGTATCGTGGAGGCTATGGACGTGAGGACTACGGATACAGGAGATCACCAAGGCGTTCTCCTTATCGTGGTGGTCGTGGTTATTCTCCTCGTAGGTCACCTTATGGTGGCAGGTCCAGAAGAGAGAGATCAAGGTCCTTGCCGTATTCCCCATATAGGAGCCCAGATGGAGGCTACTCTCGTCGGGCTAATGTCTATGCCAGATGATTCTCTGCTGATTAGAGATGGATAATTGAGACCTATCCGTAGCGTATCGAATGTTTGTTCCCATGCACTTGTGAACTTTGTCTTAGGTGTGTGTAATGCTTATTTTCTGTGGATTTGGCTGGCCTCGACCATGTTACTTATTTGATAGATGGTAGCTACATGTGCGAAGATTGCCAGTTCATTTAGGTACCTGGACATGTGGGTGAAAGCGTGCTTCTTGTTTTTGTTCCATTGCTTGTTTTGCTTAGTTATTGCCCATGGTAGATGTCTGTAAAATGATAAAACAGCCCTAGTTTTTGTACTTCGTCCTAGATTGTGATGTGCTTTATATTTCCTTATTGTTTTTTTTTTTAATTTTGTTTTAAGGCTTGGAAGCTTTTTACTGATAACAAAACTTTTGGATTTTGCTGCACTACGATATTATTTAGAAATAATTTCGAAAAAAAAGTTTTGAATATAGAAGTTTTTGAATGGCAGTATTTTTTTTTTTTTTGACAAAATCCCTAGATTGTTGGTGTTTTTGTTTGCCGTCTTGTGCCTATGTCTGGTTGAGGCTGATTACTTTTGTCAAATTTGATGGAAATTTTGAGACCTTTTAACTTTTTGCTGAGATTAAGAAAATTAAATACGCTAACCACCTACTAATATGATAGATGGTTTATGTTTATTTTTTTAAGTTTGAACTTATATATATTTATTTTTATCTTTTAATGAAGTGGCTAGGCTTGTATGGAAGTGCATTGATGGGGAGATACGAAGTTGTTTTGAATCTTAACTATCTATAAAATACTATATATAACTAAAAATATATAAAACTGGTTATTAAATTTAGATTTGTGGTATCTTCTATCACTCATATGTCTGCACATGGCACTTTTCTTTATTTAAAGTGTGCCGTATATCATACAATTAATTGTTAGATTAACTACAAATGTAATAAATATGCTTTATTTTATTAATGTAATAGAGAAAAGTCAGAGTCATTGAATTGTATATTTATCTGTAAGTAATATATATAAAAATATAAAGAATGAATAATAAATAATAAGTATGGTTCGAGTTATAGAGTATGCACAGAAAGTGGTCGATGAATGCATCTGTGGAAAAAAGAAGAATTCCCTTTATTTCTTGATTAAAAACTGGAGGAAGGAAACATACGGTATTTGTCTTTTAACAAGTTCGAAAGAACGTAAATGGCAAAATTGACGGTAAAATTAGCACATTTTTTTTCCATAACACATCAGTATCTTATCTTAGGAACAGTTGAAATGTAAGTGTTATAGCATGTTATTAAAGTAAAGTTTAGAGGACAAAATAGTTATTTCGCCTTCTTTTTAACTGTCATAATGTGGCGTAATCGTTGATGTAAGAATTGCTCTTCGGTCTTATACAACTTGATTAGTGGAAGGGACAGTTTATGAGTTATCACTCACTAGTTCAAGTTCTATCCGCTGTTATATGGAGTAGAAATTTCAAACATTTAAAAAACTCTAAAGAGTATGCCATATATGTTTTTGTATTCATTGATATATCAGAAGACATCATATGTACCGAACTTTATTCTCTATATACATTCAAAAGTTATGATTAAAAAGTCATATCAAATATTTATCATTTGTTACTTAAAAAAAAGGGTTGCTGCATATTCGTACTAATTTTAAAAGATTAATTTGTACAATTTTTAAGATAGGAGGATGATATGTATTTATTCGTAGAAAAAGATCCACTTGACAGGGATAAATGCAACTACAAAGCATATGATTCTTTGCTGTGGCAAGGTCAGAATTAACGAGATAAGTGTAGCGAAGGGCAGGTAAAACATATTTTGTCGTTACTTCTGGCGCCCGGCGGTGTCTGTTGGTGTTAACAAACAAAGATACGTGTCCTTTTCTACTTGTCATCATCCTCCACCTTCTCAATTCCTTCCACCTTCCATTATTAATGGCTTTTTGGCTTTGTTTCCCTCTGCACGAGACATAACACATTCAGAAAGATAAGCTCTTCAACCTTGATAATCGCAAATTAGACCTCTGTTGTCTTTTTCTATATTAAGATATCGCGAAAAAATTTGAACCGTAATATATTTTAACTTAAATTAATATCTATTTATATTTTATCAGTTGAGTAATACATCTTAATTAGTTTGGCAGAGACGAATGCCTCCATTAATCCTTAGCGAAAAAAAAAAAAAGAAAAATCTTTTTCATCTCTACATATAGCTTTTGCGAAATTTAAGTAAAAAAACCTTCATTTTATGAATTATAAATCTCACCATTTATACTGCCATCCTGCTTTCTATCGTCTATCCAAGGAAGGATTCTATACAGCGAGACACCACGGAGAAACTTTTTTTTTATATTTTTATTTGGGTAAGAAATAGCTGCAGCCTCGATGCTGTTTATCTGTTTGGTTTATTCATTTATGATTCTCTAATGTACATATTTAATACTCGAAAATGGATCTGCCAGAAAGCACAGCCCATCCCCCACCATGTCCTACTACATATATGATAGTATACAAATTACGGAAAGCTGGAGCCAGTGATGATAGAGGATCGGACAAAGACCGGGGAAGAGCATGGGCGCCACCGAATTGTACAGTCGCCGCTTACTAGTGCTGCCTGGCATGATGGGAATGGCTTTGTTCCCCGCCGGGCTTTTGCTAAGGCGCTTGCTGTGGCGCGATGTGCAGCGCATCGTGGTGTTCATTTGCCGGCTAGAGAATACAACGGCTGAGTGTTGACAAATAACAGAGGTTTTGACTGTCGGATAATAAAGATTAGCATAGCCCTACCATAACAGCTTCGTCTGTTATAACACATTATCGAAGTTTTTTCAAAATTATAGAAAATATTCTGAAAATTATGATGGTATATATCTATACTAAATGGGGATAACTATAAATCAATACCTAAATTTTTCCTACTTATAGAAATTAATTTCTAAATTTTTTAATTACTGTTTGAATTTTATAAAAAAAACTCCTCTCTTGATATTTATATCGGAGCCATTTTGATCATATATACGCATTTTTTTTTAAAAAAAATTCAACATAAAAATTTATTATTTTTATTTTTAATATTTTTTTTTTAAAAAATACTTACGAATAGATATTTTGAGATTTTAAAGTTTTAGTAATTTTATGAAAAATTTAAAAAATAAAGTCTTACAGGTTGATGATATCTACAATTTTGTAATTCAGAATTTTTTAAAAAATATTAAATAATATGTTAAAATGATAATTTAAATTTATAATTTTATACCTCAAAATATTTTATAAAAATATTTAAAAATAAATTAAATAATACGATAAAAATTTAATAAAAAATCTAGTGATACGAATTACTATTAGATCCCATGAATGGTTTATATATCCTCGCCACAGGTGAACCGCTTTGGTTTTAATTAGGGGATCCGCTGTCACTACATGATTAGGGTATATATAATGCTATGCTACAACTAATGGCGAATAGCTTCGAGTGATAGTAGTACGAATATATTCAATTTAAATAAGGAATATGATAAAGTACGAAAACATCCACTTTAATAAAGTTGATGTATTGACTGTAAATTGAGTTGATATGAATGATTAGTGATAACGCGTAAAATTAGGCTGCCACGACGCCGAGGTGTGCTGGCCGAGCTGAGAAGTATTGGCCGAGCTGAGGTGCCGAGATGCTTTGGCCGAGCTGAGAAGCATTGGCCGAGCTGAGGTACCGATGTATATCGGCCGAGCTGAGAAGTATTGGCCGAGTTGAGGTACCAATGTGTTCTGACCGAGCTGAGAAGTATGGGTCGAGCTGAGGTATCGAGATGCTCTGACCGAGCTGAGAAGTATTGGCCGAGCTGAGGTACCGAGATGCTCTGGCCGAGCTGAGAAGCATTGGTCGAGCTGAGGTACCGAGGTATTGGCCGAGCTGAGAATTATTGGCGATCTGAGATGCCGAGGTGCTGATCTGCTAAACTGGTCGAGGTGCAGAAGTGCCGAGGAGCTGAGCTGATAAGCTAGCCGAGGTACAGAGTTCCGAGGTGCTGATCTGATAAGCCGGCCGAGGTGCAGAAGTGCCGAGGTGCTGATCTAATAAGCTAGCCGAGGTGCTGAGGCACTGAAGAACCGAGCTGAAGAGCTGGCCGAGGTGCTGATCTGATAAGCTGGCCGAGGTGCAGAAATGCCGAGGTGCTGAGCTGATAAGCTGACCCGAGGAGCTGAGATGCCGAGGTGTGCTGGCCGAGCTGAGGTGACGAGGTGTTCTAGCCGAGCCGAACAGCTGACCGAGGTGCCGAAGTGCTGAGATAATAAGCTGAAGAGCTGCCCAAGCGAGCAGAAGACCATAATTGAGCTAACCAGGCCGACCCGAGGTCATCCAAGCAGAGCTGAGCCAAACAGACCAAGCAGAGCTGAGCAAAACAGACCAAGCAGGAGCTGTCCTGGCCGAAGTCTAACCGCCAGAACTTCCTAGAACCGCTTAGCTGGCCACCACAACAGCTATAAGGCGGTGCTTTGAGGCGGTGGAGACATCTCGGTGGCATGTGAGGACAGTGTACTGAATTAATGAAATTATAAGTAAGTGGTGGGCTACCTCTAGGCGATCATGACCTATGAATCAAGGGGCAAGAAGCAGCAGCAATAGGCCAATGGAAGAGGTCTATAAAAGGGCTCTTCCCCTTCTTAAAAGGAGGCTGGACTCTTTGAAGGGATCCGAAAATGAAGAAATTGAAAGAGGAGGGGGAAAGAGCCCTTCTCCTTCTTCAAGAGGATCCAGAAAGGGAAGGGGCATGAGCTCTTCCCCTTCTTCAACATCATCTCTCCGAGAAAAGAGGAAAAAGAAAAAGAAAGCGAGTGAAATACACTTGTAATATACAACTCTTTCCACCCATAATACAAAATTTTCTGGTGGTCGCGTACGACCCGTGATTTTTTGTCCCCGGTCAATTAGGGGTCATTTTCCACGTAAAAAATTCCGTTTCTTTGCGTGATTGCTTTTGTCTTACTCCGAGCCATCTATGCCTTCGAACACCGAACCGGTCGCGACTCGCGCGATCAATTAGTATTGTAGATCGATTTGCCTTCGATTATGGTAATACAAAGTTAAATTTCACAAAAAAATTTTGGAAGCTCTATAATTTGTTATTGGGTGTATATTTTAAATATGAGCCGTCGAGAAATTTTATAATGTTTAAAATATAAGTTTTATTATTTTATCAATACTAAACTCATATTAAATATATATTTAAAATACTTTAATTAAAAACATCATCTAGAAAAATTAAAATAAACAAATTTATAGTTTGAAATGATATTTGTACTATCATTTTGACGTATTTTTATATGAATTATGAATTTTGTTTTTTTAAATTTTAGTTTAATTTATTTAAAAAATATTATTAAATACAAATTTAATGAGTTGGGTCTAGTACTCTAATTAGTTGAACTTATATCTCGAACATTGTGGAAGGACTCATGTTTTGACAGCCCAGAGACACCATTAATCTTATGAGTGCATAGTACAAGCGGCCATGGAGGACGACGACATCATCGGATCTTGATCTGTAGCTGCGGCGGAATCTCTCTCTCTCTCTCGCTCTCTCTCGCATTATCGTTTCCATCACTCCATACACAAGTGAACTTGCAACGACGTCACCGGCGGTGACGGATCCAAATTTTTTTAAAAAAGGAATATTCAAAATACTATTCAGTCAAAATCTAAATCAACTTTATAACAACAAATCAATCAAATTATCAAATAAATACGTAATTAAATTTAAAAATAATCATACCGATTTGGAAGTAATCGGACTCGGAAGTCGGGACTAGTCGTCCGGCGGCGGAGTGCGGAGTTTGCGGACCCGGGGAGGACGCCGTGGTGGCAGACGGGCAGACGCATAGAGCTCGCCCAGCGGCCCGAGCCGGAGTCTGAGTGGGCGGACGCTGAATCGGAGATTGCGAGGGGCGAGCGCTGGGAGTCTGGGACGGCGGGGACCAAGTGACATTGGAAATAGCGAGCCGTCGGGGGGTAGCAATTGACGGAGGTCGGAGACGGCGAGATCGAGAGAGGAGAATAAGGGTTAGGGGGGGATGAGTCTGTTTCTATATAGTTAAAAAATAAAAGAAAAGATAAAGTCGCGTGACGCGGGTCGATTTTGAACCCACATTGCACGTGGCCCACGCGGCAACGCTTACCGCTGAGCCAACTTGGAAACATATTTACTAAGTTTCTTTCTTTTATTTATTCATACAATAATTTTTAAAATTTTAAATATAAATATATATATATATTATATCAGTCGAAAAATAAGGGTGTCGTTTGACATCCTGCTATTATACTGAGTTTGTCGCCGGTCGCCAATAGCGGCTGCTAATCGATAGACCGGAATACCAACTTGCAACGCGTTCTTTTTCTCGCTCTCAAGTTCACGGGAGGTCACAATTTCAGATGCAGTACAAACGTACCACTGCAGGAGAAAGACCAACAACATCATTGTCGTTGATTATTTAAAAATACCAATCACGAAACATTTTGTTCCGGTGCTATGTGTAACTTTGTATACTCTTATATTATACAATATCTTATGAGCTTTGTCTATCAACTGTATACTTTGAAGTTGGAGTTTAAATTTAATTTTGTGCCTTATTAATATATATAAATATATATTATGTGGCGCATATATTCACACCATATTATTTATATTTATATAGCTGATTGCAGAAATTTGGGAGGGAAACAGAGCAAGCAAGGTTACGTGTGGGAACGTACCATGCATGAAGGAATCAACATGTATTATTGTACTTTATATATTCTCTCCGTATATTTCTTTTATTCGGATTGATGGAAAGATTGATTGATTACAACGTTGCTTATGATGATGTTGGGTGCCTCTCAATCTACTGTTACTAAGCTCCCCTACATCTCCCTCCTGTTCAATGTTTGTCTTTTGGTTGCACCACGGTTCTAAGGTCGGACGAGATCCGAATAAAAATTGATGTACGACTTAAATCCGGATCGAAATCTAACCACTACAAGCACGAACCGGACCCAAATTAGTTGGTTCAATGATTTGAAATAGACCGGATGGGTTGAACATCCATACATTGGAATTTTTATTGTGAAGGATATTTTTGAAATAATAAATAAATAAATAAATAAATAAATAAATATATATATATATATATATATATATATACATATATATATATATATATATAGAGGGCGGCAGCGAGCAGTAGTACAAAGACTTAAGAAAGAATATTCTGTACTTCACTGTGTTGGTAGATGCACAAAAAAAATTAATATTCATCGCTAACCTAGCTATTTATACTAAACAAAAGGAATTAATAAATTAAGGTTGTGATTGCATGAGAACTGATCTGGTATGCTTGAGTGTACTCAAGCGTACCAAACATGGATATATGATTATGATTTTTTTTTTTTAAATAGTAAATGTAAAATTGATAAATTTTGACAAAATTTATAATTTTAATATTTAACTTTTTTTCTAAAAAAAATTTAGGATTCCAAAATAATAAGTTTAAAATAATTTTTAAACCATACAATATTTTAAAGTTTTAAAATATTTATTTAGAAATATTTTTTTCAAATTTTTTTTTTTTGAATATCAAATGTGTAAATCTCATTAAAATTTGTTCTAGATATATAGTAAAGTGTTCTATGTTATTCTTAGAGAAAAAGCCATTCATCAGCCCCTGACGGTCCTGATGCAATACACATCCCGATGGGCCCCGGACGGCCCAGATTGCGTCAGGGCCGTCAGGGGCCCCTGATGAACAGCATATCTCTATTTTTAGATGTTGTAGGGTATCTAGAATATGTTTACGCTGCTCCGAGGCCTTTTGTTCTCGTACTGTATATATGGTGCTCTAAAGTTGTCAAGAACTCTCAAGTATTCAAAAGTATTAGCGTTATAAACGTGTCATATACATATGGAACACTTTGTACCACTTCATAACACTGTTATAGGTATTCTAAGTCATGAAATATTATATGATGTATCACAAACTAATTTCAAATTTTCTAAGAGTGCTCAGAGATATTTTAGAATATTAGTTGCAGTCAAATACTTTTGGATGTTAGAACTACTAATGTAGCTAGAAGTTTGCCGATAATTAATCAATTTTGAATACAAGTTTTTGGATGAAGTACAATCTCAGGGGCTATTTCCCATCAAAATATTGAACTCCACATAGCTCAGGAGTTTATTCATGGGATATTTTAAGTTATTACTGTTATTTTATCTGCAGGATCCACCACTCTATCCTCCTTAAGTAGAGGTGAAAACAAGCGGACCACCCACAAGCAGCTTGGACTGGAACTCTTTTAAGCTCGGCTCCAACTCAAATCTTACCCAGCTGTAATAGAGTTCGTACACTGTACACATATTCAAGCTCGATTAATTAAATAAATCGGCCTTCAATTCCGCTTTATTTAATTCTCTTTTTCTCGTGAACGAAGCGATGTAGGTGGATTCTTATCCACCTAAGTTTATCTTGAAAATTAAAGAAGTCGAGCTTGAATATCGTGTTATACAGCTCGTTGGGCTTGCGAGCCTAGACGATTTTCTTTTTTAAATCAAGTATATTTAACTATAAGATTATTTTAGCAAGTTCGACCTCGAACTGTACATAATTGTGCAATCAAACGGAGCTCGAACTCACCTAATTGTGCAGTCAAGCTGAGTTCGACCAGATCTTGGTTTAATTGATGCAATCAAATTAAGCTTGATTCAAAGTTGACGGGGAGATTTTTTAGAATCGAGCTGAATTCAAGCTCGTTCAGTAGAGTTCTTCGAGCTCGAATTTGAGCTAATCTAATCGAACTGAATTTTATCTTGACTTGAATTCTGCTCGTTTGCACCGTCGATCCCCCCCTCACGTGGACACCAGACCCTTAAAGCGGAAAACCTATCCGCACGCCTCTGTCTACTAATGTCGAATAAATAATTGGTAAAATGTTCATTAGTGCCCAATCTTGCAAAACCAGCTTTAGGTTAAGATTTAAGAAGCTCAGTTGTGCAATTTTCTGATACCCCCTCCAGAAGGACCTCAAATCAGACTCCCTGCCAAAATGAGATTCCCTCTATCTTTGGGACTAATATATATTATTGTTTCCCTTTGATGAAGGGAATAATTGTTCGCTAAGGTCGTATATATCAAATAATTCTCTCTCTCTCTCTCTCTCTCTCTCTCTCTCTCTCTCTCTCTCTCTCTGTGAAGTTGGAGAGCTGTTCACCGCGACTCCAGCTTCTCTTCCACCATTCCGTTCACACATGACACAAGAGCTTCAATGGAGCTCGACGACCATGGCTTCTTGGAAGATCTACTCTCTTTTCGAAGGGACCCATGGGATCCCTTTCCTGCGGCGATGAGCGAGCTCTTCTTCTCCTGCGACGCAGAGGCGCTCGGTTGTTTACAGCATGAGACCAACCATGGCGATCTCCTTCAAGGATTTTCTAGTAACACATATAATTCTTTCGCTGCTTCGGCGGTGTTTGATCCTCTTTCCGAGCAGGCGTTTAACGCTCTCAGCGAGGTGTACTGTCCTCCGCTGATCAGCGGCGGCCCGGCGGCCGTGGCACCGCTGGATACACAGATTCTCGGCGGCACAACCCTTGCGGATGGACCGATTTGTACGGCGGAGGAGCTCGCTGGAGTGTGCAAGACGGAGGTTTCGCCACTGCCGAGCCCCGCCGGGTTATTCGGCGCTGTTGTTGGATCCGAAAGTAAAAAGAAGAGGGTGGAGGGCATGCCGTCGAAGAACCTCATGGCAGAACGCCGCCGCCGGAAGCGGCTCAACGACCGCCTCTCCATGCTCAGATCCGTCGTCCCCAAGATCAGCAAAGTAAAATAACTAAGTTCAAACCCTAGCTAATTCACTCTTTATAATCAACTAATGAAGCAATATGTTTATAGATGGATAGGACGTCGATCTTAGGAGACACCATCGATTACATGAAGGAGCTTCTGGAGAGGATCAAGAACTTGAGAGATGATGTCGAAGTGGGTTCAGATCAACAAAGAAACCTGTTAGGCCTCTCTAAGGATCTCAACCAAAGTGAAATAATGGTTAGAAACTCTCCCAAGGTATACCTATTCTGAATTATTTTATAAACTATATATATATATATATATATATATATATATATATATATATCAAATGAAGTACTCAATATTTAGATTTTTAATTTTACAGTTTGAAGTTGAGAGGCAGGATGGGAACACTAAGGTGGACATCTGCTGCGCGGCTAGGCCGGGGCTGCTGCTGTCCACTGTGAACACATTAGAAGCTCTAGGTTTGGAGATCCAGCAGTGTGTTGTTAGCTGTTTCAATGACTTTGCAATGCAAGCATCTTGCTCTGAGGTAAGTTACTTTACACGATTTTTTTATACAATAAAACTGTTTTCTGCAACCAAATTAGAAAAACTTTTATAATACTTAAAATAAAAGTTTACTTATACCTCATTTATTAACACTCACTAAATTTTCTTTTTAAATTCTTAAATTGTTAGGTAAAATAAAATAGACAATTTAATAGTTCAAAATATTTATAAGCTTTTGTAATATTTGTCAAAAGATTATTTAAAAATATAGTATAAATATTGATTAATTTTTATGTAGCATTTTGTTTATCTGCATCATCTATATTTTTTTAAAATATTTTGAGTTATAAAGTTAGGGTTTCGACTGTTTATTTAAAACCACTTTGTAAAAAAATGTTTTTATTTTAAAACAAAAATATAAATTTTAATGAGTAAAATGTAAGAAATAAAACTTTTACTTGTAGTATTGTAAATGTTTTTGACACAAATTTAAGTTTCTTTTAACTTTAGCAACATTCCTTTTATAGGTGTTTATAATATTTTACAGAGGTCTAATTATAAAATGGGAGAGTATAAAATCATTCTAATTTGGATGGGACAGGACATGGAGAAGAGAGCAGTGATAAGCTGTGAAGAGATAAAGGAAGCACTGTTCAGAAATGCTGGCTACGGTGGAAGATGTCTGTAAAGATGAAGTCATGAACTATGTTTGGTGGATTGTTGCTGCAGCATGACAACCTCTAACCCTAGAAAATGCTTTTGGGACTCTCATGTTCTTGTATCTAAATAACTTAATTAGCTCCATATCTGACCCATTTGCAGTCATTGTATTTCTCAGTTAATATCAGCGAGCTAGGTTTTGTACATAACAGTGCAAAGTTTGCATAATTACGGCTGCAAATGAAAAAAATAAAAAATAAAAAAGTAAAGAGGAGAAGATTTCACCCTTTCATGATGAAGAGTTATGACATAACCCCTAGCGGTAGCATCGCATAAATTCGAACTCAACCTCCCGATTAGGGACACAACAGCTCGGCAACAATGGCTGTACCAAAAAAACACAACAGCTACGGAGACATTTCGTCCATTAACCGATCGTCTACAGTCGCTCGAAACTCTTATAAGAAGTGAAAATCAAAAACAGATGAGAAGTGAAAAATACTTGCAGAAATAAATTTCCTATATACATATATATATATATATATATATATATATATATATATATATATATATATATATATGTGTGTGTGTGTGTGTGTGCGCGCGCGCAAATTTTTTTTTTTTGAATTGCTTTAAGCTTTTATAAGAGTTTTCAAAAAATGTCTTTTAAGTCTTTATTTTATTGCTTCGGATCTTTATTAGTTATAACAACTTCGGAACTTTAAAATATATATTTTATTTTTTTTAAAAAAGTTGAATACAAAATTATAGAGTAACCAAATTCTCTTTTCTTTCTAATCAAAATATTTCGAAAGAAATTTATATATACGCGTCTTAGAATGATTTTATTAGTTTTTAAAAAATTCTGGACTTACATATAGTTTTGCAAATAGAAATGCTACTGGGTCCGATAAAACAGTTCGAAAACAGTTCAAACGACGTTTTTCCAAGTCTCGGAATTGGTAAATCTAGATTTATCTATATCGAAACGCAAAAAAAAAATACAAATTTTTCTATTTAAGTAAATATTCGGACTAATAGTATTACCATTTTCAAATCAGGGCTTTATCTGAGTCACACAAAAAACTTGTTTAAGTAATCAGAATATGACCAAAAGCTACCAGCTAGTCTACTACTTCCTTGAGCTTTTTGTTATCATTAGAAAAGCTGCAATGATTGATTGACTATTCTGAGCTTGCTTGAAGGGGACCATGCAAATGCAGGTTTCATAAGTGATTTCTTTATGCTGCTCTTGTTCTTCATGCAGGTCTTAGCCGGCACAGTATGTGGCCGCCTGCTGGTTTTGAAAACCCATGTAAACTTCACACCAAGTTTTAAGGTGCCTGTCTTTTATCGTATTTCGATAAATCTTAAGTTTGAAAAATGCTGAGCGTGCCTATAATACCGTAATGACGGCACCTATATATATATATATATATATATATATATAGAGTTATAGTTATTAGTTTTTTTTAAAAAATAAAAATTAAAAAATTTAAATATAAAATTTTTCAGCGCATGCGGTATCCATGCCGATAATTGCTGGAATAGGCATGTGCCGTCCGGCACCTAAAACCATGCTTCATAATACCTTTTTTTATGTTTTGTTTTTTAATTGCTCAACTCAATTTGAATAAAAATGCAAAAAAAAAAAAAAAAAAAAAAAAAAAAAAAAAAAAAAAAAAATCTATTTATAGACAATCCCTCAAAAAATTTTCTATTTTCACATAACAGGTATTGATATCATAAATCAAGATAATTAGATTACAGTAGGATATCAATATTATCAGCGTAATTGTATTGTTATTCCATATTGTATTCTAAGGAGCTAAGTTAAACTATGCAAAATATTATCACCATTAAGTTCATACCAAATTTGTAGTTTAAAGTAAATGGTTTGCTTGTGGTGCTTAAGGAACTCTTATCTTAAAGATTTGTCTTTAAGAGATCCTAACTTCAGGTTTTAAATTAAATTGTAAAACTTAATTTTCGGTTCAGCAACTATAAACTTAACGGATGAAGAATGAATTTATTTTGTAAAAATAGATCACTATGTTAAATAATAACCTATATTATATACCTATATTAGCAGTTATTCTATGTTTTAAAATTTAAAACTATTACCTATTTCTAATGAGGTAGTTTTCCCTTTAATAAAATTTAATTCTACCATGTACTATGTCTGCAATGAAAGTTTATTACAAAGTAGATTCTATTTATTTGAATTTTTATCAATTCTTTTACAAGTTTCTGGGTTTCTATGCTTCCACATTTGTTGTACATGTACATAAATAAGTATTGAATTGAATTTTATTATTTAACTTCACAGGAATTGTTAAAATCCAATTTTCTTTATCGTTGCTCTTAACCAAAACTACATATCAATGTTAAGAAATTATATTTTATTAGTAGTTAAATTAATTACTATTACTATTTGCGGAATATAAATGAATTGAGAAAGAAGTTATCCAGCATATACAATAATACATTTAAGTATTAAGGAGATTTTTGCCGCGGCAACGCACAGGTTTTTCGCTTGTGTATCTCTATAAGAGAATTACGGAGATTACGAAGTGCAATAATCAACGTAAACCCTGTCTTCATTAGCTTATTAGTCGAGTAGTTAGGACATGTAGACCCCAAGATTGCGACTCGACCAATATAGAGCCAAAAATAAAACCATGTGGTGCACTGTTCATGTCTCTCTCGAGCATTGCTTCTGTAACTCAACAAAAATGATCCCAATAATGGAACTATTTAATATTGCTTGCTTGTAAGGCTTGCCCATGCATTGATGTATCTTCCCCCCAAAAAAAAAATGATATACAGTAGCTCTCATCAGGACTCCTGAAGCAGTCAGAACTATATACAGCACATCGGAATATCGAAATATATGACATTTGTATATAAATACAACGTGTGTGTTTTTTATTTTATCAACATCATCAGGGTTTCAGCATTGAAAAAAAGAGATCAAAGTATGGATGCAAACGGGTAGATCCACTCTTAATGTAAAATGGATGGTGACGAACTGATCTGAATAAACATGTGGTGCGTAATTATTTTCAGTGTTTGTGAGTACTTTTTTTGTGTGTTTTTAGAATAATCTGAAATTTCAAGTTAACTTTGTAAGATAATGATTCTATCAAATTAGTAATTTAGGAATTTTGTAAATAGTGCTAAATGCTGCGTAGTTGTAACGCAATCCTAGAGCCTCAAGGGTTAGAAAAGAGTTTTTATTTTATTTTATTTTTTTGTTTTTGTTTTTTCAAGACATAGTATGGCTTCATTGCGGCTGTTTGGCACCATGGTGGCCTAGCCGCCATGCCCAATTTTCATCATTTGCCCATAACTGGCACCATAGACGCTGCGAAAACGAACAGAACCTTCCGATCGGGATCAAACTGCCCTACATCCCAGGGAGTATTGACAATTTGATGCAATTGTTTTCATTCTTCATTCTATAAAATAGATTAAAAAAAAAAAAAAAATTTAGGGATCATTTTGATCATAAAAAATTCAGCGCTTACGAGGCATTATCAATACTTAACACACTCTTTTTTATTCTAAATATCAAATATTTAAATAAAATACTTCATATGTTTAATAATTTTGAAAAGTAAAAAGTAGTCATTTTAAAATAGTGAAAAGTGAAAATACTTTTCTTTAAAGTATTTTATTAATTTTTGGATTAATATAGACAACATCACGTTAGTCTTGAATTTTCGAGTCAAAATGACTCTCAAAACTAGTATTTCTCATAGCTAAATAAGGATTTTGCAATCCCAAACATTAACTCAACAAGCTCAGAAGTTTACAGATCTCGGGTTACAATCCTGCAAAAGCTTTACAAAAGCCATACAAATCCTGAAAGGAATGCTATTGCTACTGAAGTTCATGTAATGAATGAGAATGAGGGACACCGGTGGTGCAACTTCCATCCAAATATTAATGCTATGGACATCAAGCAATTGTCGAAAGATTTTATCATGGTGCTCAAACCAAGTGCACCAAACAACTGTTAGCATGGCCTAGTTGGTTAGTGTTAAGAGTTAAATTCCTATTTAGAGAGTTTCTATTTAGTAGATTCCTATTTAGAGAATTCCTAGATAGTAATTTCTTATTATGTTAAGTATTTAGGTGTATATATATCATTGTAATAGCATTTAGAAGAGATCCAATATATCAAGCATATATTTTTCTTCAATATTTCTAACATGGTATCAGAGCCAAATTAGCAAACCCTAACCGTCACTTTAATTGTCTTCGTCGACGGCGCCGCCGCCGCCGCTGCGGCGGCGGTGGAGCAACCCACTAACCGTCGAAACAATCATCACCACAAAGCTATCATGGCGGAATCTCTCTCTTCGCCCTTACGGTTGTCTTCACTGCTGTCTTCTCCGGCCGAGCTCGCCGTAGGTCGTCAGCAAGCTCCTGTGCGTCCTCTCTCCCGAGCTCGTCGCCGCCTTCTCCACCATCTCTCTGCGCACCGTTTCTTCATCCGCCGCACTCTTTGTTCATGCCGCTTCTCCATCCGACGCGCTGCTCAGAGCTCGTTTGTCCACGTCACTGTTTGTGCCATCCGTCCCGACGCACACTCTGCTACTTGTTACCAATCTTGTGACACTTTTTCTATCAAGCATCGTCATCCATGTCGCCTGTAAGGTGTTTGACGAAATGTCTCAGTGAAGTCCCGACGTTCCGCCGTCATTCGTGCTCCAGCATATCATTTTTTTTGATCCAGGTTGTGATCAAGTCACACGTCCTCCAATACCATCGATGTTCAGTCATCGATCCGTTCAGTTGTCGATGTTCTGTCATCGATCCGTCGATCCGTTCAGTTGTCGATGTTCCGTCATCGATCCGTTCAGTTGTCGATTTTTCATTATCGATCCGTCGATTCGTTCAATTGTCAAAGTTCTGTCATCGATCCGCTGAGTTGTCGAGACGGCGTTCCGTCGTCGAGTTTATTTTAGTAACTTGAGTGTTCAAACTTAAGATGTAGACACCTTAAGTTTGAGGGGGAGTGTTAAGAGTTAAATTTCTATTTAGAGAGTTTCTATTTAGTAGATTCCTATTTAGAGGATTCCTAGATAGTAATTTCTTATTATGTTAAGTATTTAGGTATATATATATATCATCGTAATAGCATTTAGAAGAGATCCAATATATCAAGCATATATTTTCCTTCAATATTTCTATCAGTTAGCACGGCTGGATGCCGAAAAGAGATCATGACCTGCTCCTCATGAAATGTAGGTAAGAGACTCGAATCACATCAAAACTAATTGAAAGGAATTTTATCTTAATGCGCACCATTTTTTATCAAAATGTAGAATAGAAACTGAACTAAAAACTAACAAAGTAACGGTTAGTCTAATAAAATCCCAATTGTCTTTATGAACTAATTAGATTCTCTCTATTTGCACCATGGCTCATAAGTGTGGTTGAAGACAATGGGAGGATGCAAGATATCGGTCACTGATGCACGGACACTGCCAAATATGAAAAAACTCTGCTTTGTAATCGGTCCACTTTTTGTCAGATATAGGTCTACATGTGGCACCAATTCATGTTTGGAGTTTAGGCTTTTTGGTCTTGGACAGGTCTGAATACTGTTTGGAGTTTAAGCTTAGAAAGAGGATAAGCATCCGACGTGTGGTTGTGTCAAATATGCATGGACTGAATCATATTTGAGATTTAATCCAGACGCCCTTGGACTCAGGCCTGGATGCGGCATGTACAGGCCCATTACGTTAAAACAGAAGTAAACCTTTCGGAACCCACCCGTTCAAGGCCCATCAAGTTAGGAAAAAAAGGAGAGAAATTTCTTTAAACCATGCTTTACTTCTTCTTAGCTCCCTTCTGGTGCGCCTTCAAGCTCTTTGTCGGCCTTCTCTGATTTCTCCAAGCTCTTTGCTGCTCCACTTGTCTTGTCTTCACCAATAATCATCCACACTAGTTAGGTTCAAGAAATAATGTAAAAAAAAAAAAAAAAAGATCACTATTTTTAAAACTCGTACAAATCATTCATTACATATTTAACTTTTCAAAAAATAAAAAAATTCGAAAACTCAAAAGTATTCTAAATAGCTTAATATAGTGTTGTTAATATTTATATCGTGCTATTCCGATTGAAATGTGGCGGACGAGCCATCGTAATGGGCTGTTATAAATGCTCTTTCATGCACCGAGCTTCATAAATTCAATCAAAACATTCCCCACCACCAACTATTCTACCCCATTTCTTCTTCTCCATTTTTCATCTTCTTCTTCATGACCGTCTTCTCTTCTTCAGCATATCACTTGATCAAAACTTAACTGGAGCGTTGTTGAAGTAATTACTATGATATTGGCTCGGTTTATTTCGAAGGATTTTTTGTGAAGGCAAATACTGCAAATATTAATTGTGGACATGAGATCGTTACTATTCGGATTGAACCGTTCCAATCTCTTAGTTCTATTTCACCCGGTGAGAAGAAAAATCATGTGTTTCTCTACCTCCGACTTACATTCAGATTTTTATGTGCCGGTGGATATAGTCAGTTCTGGATGGCATGCATATTTTTGCTATGACAATTATCCATATAAAAATAAATCGGCACCGCACATTCCAAAAATCCTATATGATATTAATTTTAAAATTTTAAAATTAGTTTTGAAAAAAGAAAATATAGTAATAATAAATAAAAAAATTAATGCATAAAACTAATATTTTATAAGAGAGATAAATTTAAATTGCAAAAGTTTAATTACATTAACAAAAAAAAATACAATATCTTTGTAAATAACTATATTTATATTTATTGTTAGTAATATATAATATTTTACCTCTCTCAAAAAAATATACGGATAAATACATTGGACCCTCTTGTTTTGCGTGTCTCACATAAGTATCGAGAATTTTTTTTTTGGACATATTTGACACATATCCAACTGTGTGTTCATATCAGATACCATGAACATTGTATATGTATGTACTTCCTAGATTAATAATTTCGCCTTCATTTTAAAAAGGAAATTTCAAAAATATTGCACACTACCAACACAGAAACAGTATCGCAGTAGTAGAATAAAGGTAGATTCGCATATCATCCTCTCTCGAATCTGATATTATACATAAAGCTATCGTTTAAAATCGTTATTTTTTACATCCCAAAACACATATATATAAATAATTTAAAAAAAAAAATTGAATACAAAAAACATAAACCACATCAAAATGTATTTTTGTATAGAATTTTTATAAAAAATATTTATAAAGGAAAATATAGGAATATTGATTTATGAAAAAGAGATTTTTTTCAAAAGTATTATAAATATATATTTTAAGACTTCAAAAATTTAGAGAATTAACGGATCAATTTTAAACCCGCAAAATACTAGACCTTCAACTATTTATTAGAAATTTTTTTTGACCAAAGTTTGAATATAAAATTGGAGATTGTATTAAAATTTATAAATATTTTAGAGCTTCGAAGTATCTATTAATTTTTTTTTTATTTAAACTAATTTTTTAGATATATTTATATAATAATAAAAATATGTTAGTGTAATTTTGAAATATGAACTAATTTATAAGAAGAATACAGAGGCAAATTTCTATAGAATTTTGAAATTAAACCGGAAATGAAATAATCTCCCTATAATAAAAGGTAATATCCTGTCGATGCTCAGTGAGTGCGGATAAAGACCCCCGCCTCTCCTCTTCATCGGCAAGCTGATTAGAGTGCACTCACCTCCGCTCATCATTGTTCAACTATGGGGACCGTGAATGTGTACGGCCCGCCGCTGTCCACCGCGGTCTCCCGCGTTCTCGCCTGTCTTCTCGAGAAGGAAGTAGACTTCCAGCTCGTCGGCGTCGATATGTCAAAGGGCCAGCACAAGTACCCCGACTTCCTCAAACTGCAGCCCTTCGGCCAAGTCCCGGTTTTCCAGGACGACCAAATCACCCTCTTCGGTAAGCACACTATTTGGATTTGGTATATCGATTACATTTCGGGAGTTTGGGACGTATTTGCACGAGCAATGAATTGTAATTTGATAGATTTAAATCCGGAATACTACTGGTATCGAACTGTGCTCAACTTGTTTTATATTGGCTGCTAAATTACTATCAAATAGTATTATTTTTAAAATTTGTACAGAGTCGAGAGCAATCTGCCGCTATGTGTGCGACAAGTACGCGGACAGAGGAAACAAATCATTGCTGGGAAAGGGGCTGTTAGAGCGAGCTTCAATCGAGCAGTGGTTGGAGGCGGAGGGGCAGACTTTCAACCCGCCGAGCTCAGCGCTGGTGCTGCAGCTCGCGCTGGCACCGCGCTTGGGGTTCAAGCAGGACCCGGCGGTGATCGAGCAGAACGAAGCGAAGCTCCATAAGGTTCTGGATGTTTACGAAAAGCGGCTCGGCGAGAGCCGGTACCTTTCCGGTGACGAGTTCACACTTGCGGATTTGTCGCACCTTCCGAATGGGCAGTATATCGTGAGTGCTACTGACAGGGGACAGATGTTTACGTCGAGGAAGAACGTGGGGAGGTGGTGGGAGGAGATATCAATGCGGCCGGCGTGGAAGAAGGTGGTGGAGATGCAGAATTCTCCGCCGCCGCCGCCCAAGGCTTGATTAGCCCAATTTGGTACAAAATGCAGATGAATTTTTATTTTGAATAAGTTGGGAACTTGGAATTATCCCTCTTTATTTTGTCATGTATAATATTCTCATCAAGTCTTGGCCCCTAAAAATGCCAAAGTTATTTATCTCCTTCCAATCATGGTTGAATCATACCGAGAGATAATATAGGTCTTACATTTCATATTTGGGCTTAACCTATGTTATCGGCTAACACTGAAATTCATTGGGATGTATAAGATTAACACTATGACCATGAAAAAAAGCAGTAGTCCAAAAAGAAACAGTTGATACTGCTTCTATTTTGTTAATCTATTCATATGTTCTTCTTCCTAGGTAGGATTAAAATCCTCTGTCCCAACTCTCTAAAATCCTCTGTCTTAACTCTCTATCTCGCCTTCTGTCACAAACCCTCAAAATACATATTTATAAATATTTTTTGAAAAATTTTTAATATGAAAACTGTAGACCTCATCAAAATTTATAACTTTAATATTAATTTTTTTTTCAAAAATACTTCTAAATATGTATTTTTTAGGTTCTAAAATATTAACACCTTAACGGATATTAAAACTATTTTAAAATTCATTAACACTTTGAGGCTTACGAACACATATTTAGAAGTATTTTTTGGAGAAATTTTTAATATAAATTATAAATTTTGATGAGATCTATAATTTTCATGTTGAAATTTTTTTTTAAAAAATACTTATAAATATGTGTTTTG